>PVKA01000018.1:75928-316557 GCA_004027165.1 Ctenomys sociabilis | reverse complement strand
AGCAGATGTGACAACTTACATGAATGGGTCTAAAAGGAGCTCTGGTATGCTGAGGGTCACAAATTATAAAGGAAATAATAATGTGGAGTTTTTAAAGCTGAGCAGTCTAAAATACACAAAACACAATCACTAAAAACATAAAGCATGACAACCGAAACAGAAAATGATAGGCGGACATGCTTTGCTGCCTTTAGGAAATAGGCAGGCTCGCTAGGTCAGG
Source organism: Ctenomys sociabilis (assembly GCA_004027165.1). Classification (NCBI taxonomy): domain Eukaryota; kingdom Metazoa; phylum Chordata; class Mammalia; order Rodentia; family Ctenomyidae; genus Ctenomys; species Ctenomys sociabilis. Next base: position 316,337 of record PVKA01000018.1, on the reverse strand, counting down.
TTTCCTCTTCTGCAGCACCTTTGTTCTGTGTACAAATGATGCCCGGTCCTCTTCACTCATCCTGTGAACATTGGGGAGTAGGAAACGGATACAGAAATACCAATCCTGTGGCTAATTACCTGTAATGTGAACACTCAGATCCTTTGTCTTCCAGCCACTATGTCTTCCATATAGTCCTGGAAACTAATTTATTAATTAAGGTAAAATCGAAAACCTTCCAATTTGTTGACATCCCCAGTAACTTCTCCCATGTAAAATATCCAAGCACTACATATGGGAATTGATACCAGACTGAAAATAAAGTCAGTAAACAAACAAAAAAATGGAAATCATACATCCATTTCTGTGATGGAATATAAAATTCAAATTGCTATTATGTCTTGAAAATAAGATTTAAACACTTGAGAATAGAAGCACATCTTTTGAAATAACTATCAGGCCAAGGAAGAGGTCAAGGAATGTGTGAGACTGTTAAACAATAATGGTACTAACAATGAATTTATAAACATAAATATTTTTCATTGTACAGTGGCTGTCATTAACAACAATGCATTGTACATACTAAAAGGGCTTGAGGAGAGGACGTCCAACCCTCTGGGGCCAAAGAAATGATGAATATTCAAAGTGAGACTTACCCTGGGTTGCTAAGTACACAAGGCATACCTCTGTCAAAAGTCACGTGTACTTCATGAATGTGTCCCGTCATTACAGGTTTATTTAAAAAATTAAAAAATGCTAAATAACACTGATTAAATATAATCTAAATACGTTTTTAAAAATGTATACATATTAAATTTTAGAAAACAGTGATTTAAATAAAGGGAATTAGGTAACAAAATTAGTTACTAAGGGCCGGCTAAATAGCTAGCAGATTAAAGTGCCTGCAAGCAAGCGCAGGGACCTGGGGTTCGATCCCAGGGCCTGCCATGCTGGCCCTACCCCTGGAGTGCGCTGAGACTGCAATTGAGACTGGTGGTGGCGCATGCCTGCAATCCCAGTTCTTGGGAGGCTGTAAACAGATGGGTTACTACTAGTCCAATATAGTAGTGAGACCCTGAATGCCCTGTAGGCCCTTCCCTAAAACACACAACACACACACACACACACACACACACACACACACACACATACAAAAATTAGTACTAGGAAACTTAAAACAAGAAATACAATTGAATATTTTAGAACAGAATAAAAGAGATGGCTGATAGGAATAATAGCATATATGAAATAACAAACATGATAAACAATATAACTGATTTTTAGATATAAATATTAAATTTTGTCATAGATATGATTAAAGAAAAATTATGAACACATCTCCAAATAAAAATTTTAAAGTCGTAGAAATACAACTATAGTACTATGTATAGAAGCATGAAGTAAGATTTATTTCAGGAATGCAAAAAGAATTAGTATTGTACATTATAATACTTACAAATATTAAGTCAATTAAGAAAAACATGATCATCATAATTTTTGAAAAAGGCAGTAAATCTTGAACAGTCTTAATTATTGAAAATGCCAAGAAGCATAGGGTATGCTATAAATATGATTAAATATAGTCAGTTCATACATAATTGTGATAAAACCCAAGGGAGATTTTCATTAAATCTGGAAATAGCAACAATAATTTCTGATACCCTTATTAAAAATTTTGGCCACAGTTTTAGAAATGACACAGAACTAAAAATATAATTAGTTGTATGATACAGAGAACAGTAAGAAAGCAACAACATGCCTATCTGCAACTAATAGCAAATATAGAAGCAAAATCATGTAACTAACTCTCATTGTAACAAAAAATACAAAGTCCCAAGGATCTATTTCAGTAAAAATATATTTAACATTAAGAATAAAATTCCGGGGCCGGGGACATGGCTCAGTGGAATAAGCACTTCCCTGGCAAATGCAAGGGCCTAAGTTCAATCCCCAGTTCTGAAAAAAAAAAAAAAAAAAAAAAAGTAATAAATAAATAAATAAAATTCCAAGTATATTTGAGAGATATTTTTAGATCTTGGACAGGAAAATAATATTTTCTATATATCAGTTACTACCAAATTAATTTTTATCTTAATACCATTTGAATTAAAATGAAACATCATATGTAGAAATTTAACAAATAACATTAAACTTTTCCTGGAAGAGCAATCAAGCAATGATAACAGAAATTTTATTTTTAAAAGAATAATGAGAGGAGGACTAGCCAAATAGCTCAGCAGATTAAAGCACCTGCAAGCAGGTACAGGGGCTGGGGGTTTGATCCCCAGGCCTTCTGTGCTGGCCCTGCGCCCAGGGTTCGCTGAGAGGGCAATTGAGACTGGGCGTGGTGCATGCCTGTAATCGCAGCTGTTGGGAAGCTGTAAACAGGTGGATCACTATGAGTCCAATCTAGTCCAGTCTAGTAGTGAGATCCTGAACACCCTGTAGACCCCTCCCTAAAATACAAAAAAAATAAAAATAAGATCAAGTTTCTGACATGATAAATGCATTATTATAAAACTACAACATTTAAAATAGCATACATGTAATTAAATTCAGAAAGACCCAGAACAATAGACAAAAAAAAAAAAAAAATCCCAAAATAGAGACCTTAAACATATGAACATATTAAAAACCATTCAGTAGGGGGAGAATTATTCAGTGGGAGTCACCAGGACACTATTCCAACAACTAATTATGATGTGATGTTGAGTTCCAATTTTCACTTCTCATCCTTCTTCACTAATAATCTGCAATCAATATGCATAGTATGTGTAAGAACAAGACCTTTGTGAATTTATGCCACTGAGACCTCAGGATTTTTTAGCACAGCATACCTTAGCTTATGTAAACTGACATCCATGCTCCAATATATGATATTTCTAGCAATATATAATACTAACCTATAGCGTGAGTTGGAATATCTTTTAGATAAGGATGGAGCAAGAGGCTTCAGTGTCTTATGGATCTAGGGTGCAAAATCCGAGGCTGCCAGTAGGTGCCACCATCGACATTATCCAGTACAGACGAAGAGCTCTCCTAAATCCAAGGAAATGCCTAGATTTCAGGTGAGTGGCAGATAGGAAAATAAGAGGAGTCTTCCTATTTGTTAGGAGTTGATTCCAAATAGAAATAAATTTTCTCTGCTGTGCACCTTTGCTATGTTATGCACCTGTTTTCTTCCACAAGCAAACATTTAAAACTTAACAGTTAATGTCAATCTTTGTCACCCTGAATTTGATTAACATAAGATTATGAAAAGTCATTGTTAAATCAATTAAGTAATTCAGGCATATTATTTTATCATTGTAGCATGTGTACAGAAACCTAGAAACCCCTAACAATAACTCCACTTAAAAATTAACAGGCTCAAATGCTTTACTTTCTCACAAAACAGTGTTTTCAAGGTCCTTGCGTTCCCAGCAAGCATAGCGCTTCCTGCTGCTCGTTCTTGTGCCAAACACAAGCCAAGTTTCTGGTTTGGATCTGTGATAGCAGACAACGAGCAACAATGACAAAAACACAGTGAACAGTCAACAGACTAAATGTTTCTATGACGTAGAATCAAAACTGCTTTGTGACGGTAGGATCCACCCTGTAGCCACACTCGGGATACAGATGTGCCCTTCTTTTTAACATTAGATACAGCCCTTGGGAAAACACCTCAGAAACCACCACTTCACAATAATGAATACCAACCATAGCTCTCTGAAGGCGAATCAGCCACGGAGCTGTTCCTTCTGCGATGCATGTTTTTCTTTTAACCCGATGTGTTTGTCTGAGAGCCGACTGGTGTTCCGTGGTGATAGGTGCCACAGAAACATTTGTTTGGGGAACTAATTGGATGACTTCAGCTCCCAGAGCTGTCAGTTTGAGAATTTTACAAGTGGTAGGTTCAAGCAAAATGAAAATGTCTAAAATTAAAGATGAGCTCTAGAAACCACAAGAACTAGATAACAAGTAGCTCTAAAGGTTTGCAGAAATTATTCCAAATGATGAGCACCTCCTAATGTTCAGAGCGCGAGATTCCACCACAGCCTTTAGGAACAGACATTTAAGCAAATCATAGATAATTCAATAATGCTCATAACACATCATTTTTAAAATTCTTTCTTCTTACCTGCTCCTTCGCTACTCCTCCAGCTTGTTTTTAGGACATGGTAAACTGACTCAGAATAAACAGAAACTTTAAAAAATTGTATCAATCAGAGAAAACTAAGACATCAAATTGGCTTTGGGTTTGGAGACAAAAAGAAGACAAAAGTTGAAAACATGTTTAATAATGAAGATGTAGCCAAAACTCATAATTTCTAAATGAAAATGGAAGTTGGGAAAATATTAACTACAGATACAAAATTCTTATTTTTATATTCAAAATTCTGCATAAAAAATGAAAATGATTTCTGAGGAAAATAATTATGCTATTATTAAAACACTTAGAGGGACCCGGTAAATATTTTTTACTTAGATAGCAGAGATCATTAAACTCAAATTTTTAAAATATTAAATTTGAGAAACTATGAAACAGCAAATGCATGACTTTTGGTAACAGCGTAAGTGTAGTGCAGGGCTACTTGGCAGTCAACTTGTTACGTCCAGCTGAATTGAACTAGCATGGTGCTGGGAGTGGCAGGCCCACCAGAGAATTATTGCCAGGCATATAAGAGGCAGAACTGGAGAGGCTTCTTGGGGAGCTATTTGGAGAAGCTGTTGGAGTTGCTAGAAGCTGCTAGAAGCTGCTGGTTCTCTTGGGCTGTTTGATTGGAGGACCTCGTCATGCTGGCTTTCGTGATGAACTTGGCTGTCGCTATCGCTGGAGGAGCTCTGAACCTTCATTGCCACTGAGAGTGGCTATGGTACATTTGGGGAGAGCTCTAATCCTCCTCTTGAGCATCTCTTCCTGGCTCCAGAGGGGAAGACAGTGCACTGCTCAGCCTTACAAAGAAGTTTGTCGCATTGGCTTTCCTGATGGGAACCCGGCTTTCCTCATCACTGGTCAAGTGATGAGGGCTCGGGTCCTCACTGTTACTGAGGATGGCCGTGGTTCCTTTGGGGAGCTTTGGCATTTATCCTGAGTGCTACTTCCTAGCTCCAGTGCAGATCTCTCAGCTGCTAGCACAAATCCTTCATTCAGCTGGCACAGACTTTCTAGCTTCCACCACTGACCCTTGGGCCTTCCTAGCACAGATCGGTGAAGCAGGCTCCATGAGACATTATTGGGGGTTTTATGCCTCCAGTTGGACTTGTGAGAGGCATTGTTATGAGATCTAGGTCTTGTGCTGGACCCATGCAGAACATGAGTGTGGATTCAGGCCCTAAGCTGGATCCTTGGGTCTGTAGCGTATGGACAGATTTCCTGCATTCATTGTATATGATTCTTTGAGTGATTCATTATAAAATAATCTTATCAAATGTGTCCTGTATTGTATTGTTCCCCTTGCAAAAACCCAAGCTCTGACATCAAGTATGTTTGTTAGTTACAGGGGTACTGTCAGTGATCTGCACATTTGTACTTCAGGATGCAAATGGATCACCTGACAGTTTGCAATGTTCAAGCAACTGGACTGATTTAGAATCAAACATACAATGTATTCAATTCAGGGGAGGGGAGTCTTTATGGTCCCAGTGAAAGTCTTCAGTTAATTTTTCTAAATTCTGTTGACCAGCAAGCTGAAAGACTTCTTGCTCACTTAGAGCTAGGAGGCTGCTTTCCTTCAAGCTTTAGGAGATGTAACAGCTCCTCTTTCTTTCCCCTTAGCTTTCACCAGGCATATGGAACTCAGAAGTCCCACAGGGACCCTCACATAATTGTGTTTCTGCTCCCTGGGATGCTTCAGGCCTCCAGCTTGCTGGTGGCCCCATGGCACCTTTGCTCCTGACCTTAAGGGAAAGGTGCATTGGATTCAGCTTGTCCTCCCTACAGCCAATGGTAAAAGATGTAGCAGTATTCTTATGTATTGCTCTAAGTTCTCTAACTCAGACATATACTTTTTTAAAAAGTACCTCTTTTTAAGTAAGTATTTTCATACAAGTAAAAATAGCCTTTTCCCTCCCATATGACTATGAGTTTGTTACTAGTAAGAAGCAGATTTTTCTGTAAGGTACAAGTGAGTATTCTAAGAAGAAGAGATGCACACTTTAGAACTGATTATTTTGAAGTATAGTTTCTGGGAAGAAAGTGACTAATTTCTTGCATCTGTTATGTGAATCGTAATATACTAATCTGTTGAACTGATCCCAGCATTTCAACTCCAAGCTTAAAATCAAGACATGGATTTGTAAAACCTTGACACACATCCATCATGCAGAGTGCTGAAGAGGAAGACGATAAAACCCAACTTCAAGTTCATAATAGGTTTATGGTGGGTGGAACCAAAGAGCAGTCAGATAGTAAATAATGATGGAAGTAGTGTTCCTGGGAATGCGGTGCTACCTTTCCCTACCAGAAACAGGTTTTGGTATTTTGGGCAAAGCACAGAAGAGCATTCGTATATCAAAATTTATTGACAGAGCACACCTCCCTCACAAAAGGACTTATGACATGCTACCAGATCCATGACAGAAAGTAATAACCAAAACAGTAACAACTGTATTAAAAAGTTGCATGGTATTTTATCCCATCAAACCTTGGGTTCTAGGCTCAGATTATTAATGTTGTACATTCACATTTCTTCCTGTCTACTAGAAGCAGGAATTCATCCATGCTGTGTAGAGAAGGACTGATTTGGTTAGTGTAAACTCACATGAAACATATTGAGGAGAATGCACCTCCATGGATAGCTTCAGCATGGTGTAACATTGTTTTCCATAACTGGCAATTTTTGTTTTTCATAACTGTTACATTGAAGAAACTAATTTAGAATATTTGTTAAAGCTTTAAAGTATAGAAGCTAAAAATTATTTGGGAATATATGATCAGTGGGAATGGGAATGGCATACTTTTTTAGAGCATGAAAAAAGGGGGAGTGCTTTATTACTTGTGGAATAGGCCAAATTCAAATGAGATTTCTAAGCTAAAAGCAAATTAAAATGCTTCTTGCACAATGAGTCTGGTGTCTCCTATCCTTGGGAAGAGGTAGATGGTCAACTCAGGTGGGGAAAGGTATCAGCAGCCCCTGAGCCTCCAGAAAAATCACGGAGGACTCTTTCTTTCCTTTGTCAAGGACTAGGTCACAGATAAATTTTGACAGACGTAAGTAAGGCCAAGCCACCAGCAGAGTGCATTGTGGATTGAACCTCACTCAACAGAGGAGGTTCCTTACACAATTCACAGAGCGGACTACTCCGTGTCATGAACATGTAGGAAGACAAAAGTAGGAAGAGATTCAGAGAAGTAGACGCCTAAGAAGCAGACTTGGAGGTAGGCTCTAAATGTAGGAGTCAAACAAATTGAGGCAAGGTAGAGCCACTTATTGTCAATTGGAAGGATTAAATGAAATCTTATATGCTAACCAATCCCCTCCCTTAAAAACCCTTGGAGATAAAAGCCAGAGATTAACAACAAACATTGGAAGAAAAGCTGCCATGGAATTACCTACAGAGATACGAGAAGTTCTTACATTTATGAAACAACTGCAAAGTTCTACAAAAGAATTCACTGTGGAGCCAACAAATGCTCTAAACAATCAAAAATATTAAAACATATTTTCAATAGAGAGGCTAGAAGATATAAGGGACTCTGAGAGAAAATTATCAGAAAGGAAGGACAAAAGGGGGCTTGGTAACGGAGATCAGAAAATTAAGGATCAATATGCTAAAAAGGAGCAGGGAACAAAAGGAGGGGGATAAAAACAATAATTGGATGTCGGAAGAAAAAAAATTATGGAAGCAGTGCCTTGTGTTCTTCAGTCATGCTACACTTGTGCTTGTTTTGGAAATGAAAAAAGGCTACAAAAATAAGAAACTCATTCAGTCTCTATAAAAACACAAAAACTTTGGAAGTTTAAGTGGGTATTTACTATTAGTTGTAGTAGGGGCTTTAGAACTTAGAACTGAGTAAAACAGCAAACAAACTGGTGAGAAAGTTCCTGACGAGCTGTTATCAAGCAACCCCCACACTCGGGCAGGGCACTGGCCAACTGTTTCACCCGTATCTGTCATGCTCTCTGTGGATGATCCTGCCATCAGGGCTGAACGCTGGAAGGCTGCCTCTATGCTGTTCTCCAAATTCCACTGCCTGCTTTGCCATGTGATCCTAAGAATTGGGCAAATATTTTTGCACAATTACTAATTTCATGACTTGCCACACCCTGCCTTGTGTCTACAGTCCACATCATGATGTCCTTTTGTCCTTGATGGGTAGTTGTGAAATGTGTCCCTACCTCCACCCTTCCTTCTCCTCATCCCCCTGAGGTGCAGAACCTCCAAGATCTTCTCCCCCAAGGTGAGAATGCCCTAGTCCCAGCTTGGAAGAGTTTCAAATTTCATTTTGCTTGGATAAATTAGTTGTGCAATGTAAATATATATGGATATATTTATTATTGGCTGTCATAACACCTTTAAATAAAGAATATTCCCATCTTTTGCTAAGGTGTCCTTAGAAAACCTTTCTCTAGGATAATGCAAAATAATAGAGACCTCCTAGGAAGATAATGCTTATCTGTGATAATCACTCAGTTCTTTTGAGCTAGGAGGTGAAGAACAAATCAAAGTCACATACATTATAAACTGTAATAAAGGAAAATATTGATTTTTTTTTAAAATTCACTGTTTAAAAGGAAACTCAGAGGATCTCTACACAGTTCATACTTCAATATAGAAGGAGAAAACATCTGTCAATGATTATGGTGCACTTAGAGGTATAATTTTCTCAAATATCTATGACTTATCTTTACTTTATTTTTTTGTTATTGGGAACTGAACTCAGGTCCTCATGCTTGCCAGACAGCTGCTATGCCACTGAGTTATATTCCCAGCCCAAATATTATCTTTAAATGGAAAAAAAAGTGCTATTGTTTTTAATTTGTACTTCTTTGAATTTTTGGGAAGAGTCTGCAGGGCACTCAGGGTCTAACTACCAGAAGTGATCCACCTGTTTACAGCTTCCCAAGAGCTGGGATTACAGGTGTGCACAACTGCACCCAGTCTGAATTGCTCTCTCAGTGTGCCCTGGGATCAAACCCCTGGGCCCTGCACCTGCTTGTAGGTGTTTTAATCTGCTGAGCTATTTAGCTGGTCCTGCTATTTTTAAAATACGTGGTAACTGGAAATAAAGAATGATTTAAAAAAGACTTGGTGGCTTGCTGATGTAACATCATTAAAATGTGACTTAATTTTAGATGCCAACCATCCTTATGGCTGAGTTTATTGCCTTAAAGAAAACTGCTTTCTAGTCAACAAAATAGGTTTTGATGGACATTTTCTTAGTCCTCCTGGCATTTCCATAAAGAAAGTGACATTATTTATTTTCTATAGATAAGAAAACATGTAAAGAAGTTCAATGCCATGTTTAAGATTATTCAGACAACCATAGATCTGGGAAAAGGCAGTCTGCTGCACTCCAGCCAATACTTTATCAACTTTCTCAATTTTTCACTAAAGGGCACAGTCAATATAAGTTCAGATAGTAAATATGTCTTACAGCCTCTAAATACTGACAGTTGTATTTCAGAACTTTCCTAAAGGCAGATCTTGGCTTTTAAAAGGACATGAGGGCAAAAGCTTGGCACAACCGAACCTTACCAAAGTCTTCACTGTGATGTTTGATTTCCTTAACATCCATTTGAGAAACAGGCTTTGGACTTTTAAGTACTGTATTCCAAAGTGATGGTGCTCTTGCATAAATAGCCAGCCTTCTGGGGCAGGGCAGATTACCAGGATATCACACAAATCCAGGTACACAGAAAGACTGGCTTTCAATAAACCACCAAAGTCAGGTTTACAGGTCAGTCCTAGCAAAGTATTGGTGCCAGTTCTGCTCTGGTTAGTTGAAATTTTAATGAGTTATTTCCCTAATATATAAACAATACATTGATACTCAGTATTTTGATTTCTACATATTCATATGCCACAGACTTTTTTTCTGCAGGTAATAAATATATCAGACTTTCATGTCTTTTGTCAATATGCAGGTTATTTACTCAGCAATGCTTTTTATATTACAGATAGGGTGTTATTCTATAAAATTTGAAGAACCTCAATAAAAGTTTATGAAGAGCCTTCTTAAAAGAAATTGCAGACATAACTGGGAGAGATGGGAGGGGTTTAGTGAGATTCCCACTTGACTCTGCTCTGAATCCCACATGTGAAGCAGCGTGTCCTGTGCATCCCTAAGTTTGATGCTCAGGCCCACCTGTGCACCACTCCCTTTACATCAAGCTTTCTCAAGGTGGGGTAGAAGGGAAAGACAAATGGGCTGCTTACTGCCTTCTGCCTGCCATGCCATGGACTGTTCTTCTCTGTTCCTCCTCTCTGCCCCTGGGCTAGATTGAAACCGCCAGAACTATGAGCTGAAGTAAATCTTCTCTCCATTACCTTTAGGGGTCCAGTATTTTGTCTCAGCAATGAGAAAAGTAACTAAAACAATTGTTATTATTGTTTTTTTTAATTTTTATGTATTTGGTACAGGGTCTCACTATGCAGCTTGAACTCGTAATACTTGTTTTCAGCCTCCCTAGTACGGGAATCACAGGCATGTGCCACCACTCCCAGTCTGGCTCAGCATGCCCAGGGGTGGGGCAGGCATGGCATGTGTTGTGGGGGATTGAATCCTGGTCCCTGCTCTTGCCTAAACAGGTGCTTAGTCTGCTGAGCTAGCTCACTGTGCCTCACAATGTAGAAATAGGAGAAAAACTCTTAGTAATGTTAGGGAACTAACCTGTGGGACACCTGTCAGTGTACAACACATGTACAACAGGTGCCAAGTCCTGGAGTTCCTGCCTCCAGCACCAAAACAAAGAATCAAGAAACTTATGGAAGGTCATAGATGTACAGATGGTTTGACTCAAGGCCCTATCCATTCACTATACGCATCTCCTTTCCATGAAGGTATTCTTTTTCCTTAGCCTCTTATAATCCAAGGGTTGCTTATGAATTACTGCCCTCTGCTAAGTCGCTCATCTGGCAAAATTTTAAATCAGTTACCTGATGGACTATATTCCTTCAAATGACTTAGCTGCATTTGCTAAGGAGTTTGACTTTTAGATATTAAAAAATAAAAGTAAAATAGCATCTACCAACAGGAGTAAACTTCAAACTAAACAGGGGTTTCTGTTTATTATTATAACAGAGTAGTACTTCTCTGGTTAAGTCCCAGATAAATGGCTTATTTGTGCTCAGTCAGGTTATATTAAAGAGATGGATATTTAAAGGCTAAAACCACACTACACCAGGCAAGGTGATCATATATGAAGAAAGGCACATGAGAACTGAGATCTGCAGAAGAAATATATACACAAAGAAATCGACGAGCCTCAGAATCTTACATTTCTTTCTTTCAAATTTCTTTCCTCCATGAAGTTGAATTTTGTAATGTTAGAAGTATTCCCTAGAAGAAGGTCAAAAGGCTAGGAGGACCGGCCAACCTTTTTTAGCATCTGGTTCCCTTATCTGCAAAATGAGGTATTTACCTGGGCCTTCTTAAAAGTCCCACTTAGGACATTCCATGATTTTCATTAAGGGATAAAACTCAACGAAGCTTAGTATTAATGAACATGAAAGCTAACTGAGGAGGAAAATGTCATTTCAGGGTCATTCTTAGCTTTTCTTGGAGATTGGGAGGAGTGTTCATGCAGCTGTGGGGAAGAGCGTGTTACTAGGAACGGAAGACAAAGGCACAGCGGTGCTGCCTCCCTGCAGGTGTGTCTGCGTGGTGTGTGAAGGCACCAAGCACATTGTTTGGCACATCACTAAAGTGAGGGTCTTTGCTACAGAAGCTCACATGATGAGAAACACCCCACAGCAGACAGTTATTGATTCTCCTTGTAAATGATGTTTTAAAAAGGAACATGACCATATCTGTATCCTTATGGAAACTGTGCACGTGTGCAAGAAATTAGTGACTCTGCTGTGCAAAATGTTTGCTCTACAAGCACATCTGTTAGAAGAAGGCTTTGGAAGGAATCAAGGTCTTCAGTGATCTTCAGAACATGAACACATTCTCATCATTCTTCTTGTCTCCCTCACCCCACTCATGATATCCTCTGGCCCTTGCTCTGGGTCCCCAGCAAGGCCCCTGCTCCCTTGTAGCTCTACAAGAAGTGGTTGAGCAGGGACTAAAAGTCTGAGGGCATGGCCACCATCTGCTCAAAAAACACATGGCCCGATCACACATTAAGTGTGGTGTTACAGAGGCCAAGTGGTGTTGGTCGCTCCACGCAACACTGGATCTACATTATGTGCATCAGATACACAAACAAAATCTCCAATGTGACTTTAGACCTGGCTATTGCTTTTGGCAATCAAAAGCCTATTAGCAAGATTTACATGCCCAGGTGATTAGATTAAAATAAAGCAAGATTCCAAATGCAGCTCCCAACCATTGAAAAATGACAGGCATTCAAATTGAAGTTAGAGAAGAAAAGCTAAAAAAGCTGCAAGTACTTACCTGAATGACCAAAAACTGTTGGAATCAGAGAAATAACTAGTTGTCAGGGTGGTCATTCCAAAGCAGACTTTTGAAGTCATAATAGTTTAATTTAGAGGGCATGATGTTTGAAGCTATAAGCAAATGATATTAAAAGCAATAGATTTGTTCATGTTAAAATGTGTTCTACCTACAAATTAATCAGAATGGCTACTTCTGGGAAGGGTGAAAATTCGACTTCAGCCCCAGGTCTAGGATCATATTTAATTCTAAGGCATAAAAATGGGATCCATAAATCCCACTTTGGAATACAACAAACATATCTTTTAGTACTGCAGTTCTACAATTATGCATGTCTTCCGAAACTGGGGTTTACAAATTCCTATTGCAAACCTAACTTCTAGGCCCAACAAGAAGTAGTGTAGAAACACACCTAGCAGAAAGGGGGACGGGAATGAACACATAGTTCTGATTACTGTATTAGCAGACTCTTCTCTCATCTTTCAAATTTAATTAACATAACCCTTCTTACTCTTTCGAGAAGAAAATGCAGGAAACATGTTGAGTTCCATATAAAAATGGCTTACAATATTAGGTTTTAATTAAAATTCAATAAGCCTCCCGATTTATATTAACATTTTAAAAGCCTAACCAGCAATAGCACATTACTAAAAGCTGCATCCACTGTCTCAAAGAAATTAGAACTTGATTTTTTGAGATTTATCATCAAGTTTTTTAAGTGATCAGTAGTTTGAAACTCCAATTTAAATAGTGCCGACCTTTCAGGGTCAAAGCAAGCAGTGAAGACTGGGTTCTCCTAATGAAAGGAGGTTCACCACCACAGTGCTGAAATTCCCAGCAGTGCTGCAATGCTCATATAAAACAGGTATTTTTGATTACCTGTAACAACCTTTGAAGAAAAGGTTCCAGAAAAAATTTATTACCTCGCCAGAATCAACTATTCCCCAACCCCTTTCCATTCCATGCAGTATCCAAACTTGCAAAAGTCTCTCATTCTTTGTGCTGCCTACCAATTCACGACTCAAAGGAAAGTCAACATCTTTTACTTGGTGCGAACTCTGCCTGGGCCATCTTATCTTTTAGACAATCCTATTTTCACCTCCCCTCCTGGCTTTGCGTCTCTCTCGAATTTTTATTTTCTTAAATTATTATTTGGGGTGGTGCAAGAGGGTTTCAAAATCCCTGAAACTGGTCACCTCAAAATATGAAGCATCCCACACTCAGGTAAAAATATAAAATGAGATAAATAAGTCACTCTCAAACTCGTGCTTCGGGGGACAAAAGACAACAAACAGGAACACAGGCACTTGGGCCATACCAGCACATCAGCTAGGGCGGAGGCTGGAGAGCTGGGTGCGCGCCCAGGAGGAGCAGGGCCTCAGCTCTCCGCGCCCGTGGTTGCTGTGGCGAGTGTCCAGACAACAATGGCCAGCGAGGGCTTTGCCGGTGTCGTTAGTTTGCTGTCTACCCCTACTCGGAAAAATAAAAAATAAACCTATCCTCGAAGAATGACAAAATTGAGAAGCTGCGTTACACTGACAAGGAGACAGCTGTCCCTCCCTTCCCGCAATCCTTAATCTCCATCCGATTCCCCACCGAGGACCAAAGCGGCCGGTTTCCCCTCAAGTTCCTGCTCAAGTTCTTCTCGCTCCAGCAGCCCCTCCACCTGCTGGGGCGGTGCTCCGAGCACCCAGGCATCTCTCCGGCGACCCCCCGCGGGCTGCAGCAAAAACCCGGGCGCTCCAGCAGGGCGGGGGCGGGCGGCTGCCGCGGATCCGGCCCGCGACCGCCGCGGTTCGGTGGCCTCCCATTGGCCACGACGCGGGCGGGGAGGCTCCGCGGCGGCGGGGGCGGGGGCGGAGGCGGGGGCGCGGGCGGCGGGAGGGGCGCGCGGAGCGGAGCTGGCCGAGAGCGCGGGAGAGCGGCGGCGGAGGCTCGGCCGGGCGCGCGGGCGGGCTGAAGCCGAGCGGAGCGCGCGGGCGGCGGCGGCGGGAGCTGCGCGGAGCCGGAGCGCAGCGGCAGGCGCCCGGGGACGACCGCAGAGGCAGCGCGCGGGCCCCTCGCTTCGCCTGCGCGCGGTCGAGGCCGGAGAACGCGCTCCAGTGCGCCAGGGTTCTAGGAAGAGGGAGCGCTCGGGCGCGGCGCCGAGCCCCCCGCAGCGGAGGCAGGGCCGGCGGGACGCTGCCCTTTGTGGGCGCCGCGCGCACGGCCAGGAGCGCCCGCCCTCCGCGCCACAGTCCCCACCGCGCGGCGGTCGCACTCGCGGTCCCAGCGGGAGGAGCCCAGGAGACGCGCAGCCGCCAGGCGGGCCCGAGCGTCGCGCCGAGGAGCCCCGCAGCCCCCGGCTGAGGTCTCCACCGCCGCGCACTCGCGGCTCCGCTGCGCTCTGGGCCGCTCCGGCCCGGCCGCCTCCACGCGCGCGCACCCGCGCACACGCTCCCTCGCCCGCTCGCCCGCACGCCCGCCCCCTCCCGGCCCCCTCCCGGCCCCCTCCCCCTCCCCCTCCCGGCCCCTTGATCTCGGTTCTGTTTTATTACTCCTGGTGCGAGTCCCGCGGACTCGGCGGCCCGCTATTTGTCATCAGCTCGCTCTCCATTGGCGGGGAGCGCGGAGCCTCGGAGAAGGGGGTGGGGAGGGGAGGGGAGGAAGGGGTGGAAACTGCCCGGAGCCGTCTCTCCGCGCCGCTGTTGGGGCTGCCGCTGCCTCCGCCGCCGCCTCCGGCTCCTCGCTTGGCCCCTCTCCGCCTCCATGTGCCGGATAGCGCGAGCGCCGCGGACCCTGCTGCCGCTCCTGGCGGCCCTGCTCCAGGTACTCGGCGGTCCCCGCGGGCCGGGGTGCGGGCGGGGTCGGGCGGGCGGCGCCGGGTCCCTTTGTTCCCCGCGCCGCTGCGGGGCCGGGCTGCGCACCCAGGAAGGAGGCGCCGCACGGAGCGGCCGGGAGCTGCGCAGCACCGGCAGGAGGAGTGCCCGGCGGGGCGGCCGGGCCGCTGCTCCACTGTGCCCCTCCGAGCGCGGGCCCCCACCCGCGGGGCCAGGCAAGCCCTCGAGAATGTCCCCAGGCAGCAGCAGAGGGTCGCAGGCTAACTCCCCGGTCTTTCAGTTTTTCCTGCTTCTTGTCCTTCGCCTTGCACTTTGCACCAATTTTTCATTTTTTAAAAATTCTCTTCAGGGTTGGGTCGCGAGTTTGCAGTAGCAATTCTTACTCCGGTGGCTTAGTTACTACGGGACTTGCCTGCACTGCACCCCACCCTGGTGCCCGCACTCCTCCGGGTGCCGAGGGTTCCGCTGTCCTATTGTCTGTACCCCAGCTCACGCTGGCTTCCTATGCCTTCTCTTATCTGGTCCTCACCCTGTTTTGTGTCGGTTTCACCTGGAAAGACAGCCTCGCCTGTAGCCCTGAGGAGCTCTCGCACCCTCCTGGCCCCTCGCGGGCGGGGAGAAGTTGGACGCGGGCGCTCTCCCCTCCTCGGCCACCGGCTCTGCGCACTTTTCCTACTCCGGAGCGCGCCGGCCGGCCTCCCCTGGACCGCGCTGCCAGGCTCTTCCGCCGCGGGAAGCACCTGCTCCAGGCAGCCTGCGGGCTCCCCGGCCACTCCGCGCGGTCGGCCCCAGCCCGGCGCGCTGCCCAACTTTCCCGAGGCGTCCGGCCGGCACCAGGCGTCGCCCTCTTCGCTCCAGCTCCGGCCGGCCGCCAGCCGGTGCGGCCGTGACCCTCGCGCTGGCCGGGTGTTCTGCGGAGGTCCCTTCCCGGTCTACCCGATTCTGCGACAGGGTCCCGAGACAGCCACGCGCAAGGGGTGTGTGTCCGCCCTCCCGCCTGGCAGGGAAATCCGCAGAGAAGCCCCCTGCGCACGCCATCTGGGGGAGGGGTGACCGGCAGGGTGGCAGCCGCGACAAGTGCGGGGGGTGGGACTGGGATGCAGGGGCAGATGGGCCTGTTGCCCTTCTCCCCTCTGGGGTCTCGGCCTTCCCGCCGCCCTTGGAGGGTGTGGGCCGCGGCCCCGGGAGCCCTGTCCATGGTGCGCTAGGGTGCGGCACGCCGGGCTGCGTGCTCTGCGGCCCCGGGATCTCCACTTTTCTGCCTGTCTTTCGTTCCAAGGGCTCCTGGGCCACTGGCCCCGCGTGCCTTTTCTTTTTCTTTCTTGGATTTCTTCTTTTGTTCTTTCCTCTCCTGCTGGTCTTTCTCCCTTCCCTCATTCCTCCCCCTTCTCCACAGTCCTGACTCTGGGATTTCAGAACTATTAGATTAGACATTTTTGGCCTCTAGTTTTGGGGAGTGAATGGGATGCTTTTTTTTTCTCCCCTAACTCCGAGGAGGTGACCTACCAGTCACTTACTGGCACAATGCCTCCTGTTATAAAATCGCCCTTTATTCTCCCCGTGCACACTCCTCATTCTTTCACCTCTTGTCCCTTTATTGATTGTTTTTCCTTTAAAAACGGGGTTTTTGAAAGAGGGTAGGCTGCCGGGTAAGAAGGAAAATCGTGCTACTTCCACTGTGTGAAGTTGAGGGGAAGGCGAGAGGAACTTAAAGATCCTATGTGTAGCATATTTTCTTTTTGTTTAACAAAAAAGAGGTCATAAATGAAGAAAGAATTACTTTCAAAAACATTTTTGTGCCTCATTGAGCACTCTTGCTTATTTCTGGACAGTGAGTCCTTGGACTCTGAATCTAGCAGTAGCTGGTTATTTGCACTAACTTTTTTTTTTTTTTTTTTTTTTTTTTTTTTTTTTTTTTATCTAAGCTTCTCATTGGACTCTGGAGTGAAGTTAGGACAGGAGGAGATATTTGTTCGGTCATTAATGCCAGACCAAGTCCAAGTGCAGAACAATATCTTACCAGTGTTATCTGCCTTGAAGTCAGGTGTGAATTTTGGATGTCATTATTTTTTCCTGTGAGCATTCCTTAAAATAGCATTTAGAAGCATTGGGTAATATGCCTATCTTTCTTCTGTATGTGCTCTTTCATCTTCTTGGATACTGCATTTGACTTTTCTAAACCTTCACGGAAGAGGGCATTCTAACTTTGTCATCAAGTTATTCGACAGTCTAATTCATGAGTGTAGGTCATCCCGTAACATCACATGATTTGAAAGGTCATTGGGACTGGAGGTAGACAGTTTAATGCAGTGTGAGTTAGGGTTAAGTGCACCATGTGGAAAATACAGCCGAGACTGAAAATGACTTTCGGGGCTGGGGGTGTAGCTCAGTGGTAGAGTGCTTGCTTGACAAATAACAAGCCCTTGGGTTCTATTCCGAGTACCAGAAAAAAAAAAAAAGATAAAGACTTGAGCTAATGGTGTTTTTCACACACTAGAACAACAGAGGTCTGTCTACAAGGTGAGTGCTGCTCCTCCACAGTCATCTGCCATACTTTTTTTTTTTCTGGTCCAACCTAGTTTAAGGAGCCAAGAGTTTTAAGACACAGAATGGTTAGGTTATCAGTGTAGATACAGAGAGAGCTTGTTCCTGCATACCAGTAAAATATAATTGCATGCTGCCTGAACCCGGTGGCTGGAATTGTTAACAACTGTCCACGTTCCTTGTTTTGAGAGGCTCTTAGTATAGTTATTCTTTACCTACATTTACATAATTCCAATTAATTTAACATAATATTATACTGAGCTTTAAGATTTTTTGTGTTCTTCCTCATTTTAAGGTACTAGCATTGTCTTTTACATCAAAAACACAGAATTCCACTACTCAATTTCGTTGACTAAGGTATAAAGTGTTATATCACAAGATTCTTTCTAAATTATACAAGTGGCTTTCAAGTCCTTTTATGGGTTTATCATTAGGAAGAAAATCAGATTTAATTTTACCACCAACCCAACAATTAACAGATTAGAAATTTGTTTCATTTTTTTGGTTTACGTCTTAAATTATATAGCCTGTTGTTCTAACTTAAACATAAATAGTTTATAAGGCTTTCAGTACAATAACAATGTTACTAGAAATTATAGTTTCTTGGGCTTATATAGGTCCTGGTTTCAACCTTGAATGAAGACATTGGAAAAAGGATGCATAAACTATATGTATTTTATAACCTAAACTTTACTTTGGAGTTGTTAATATGGAAGTACAGAAAGAGAGAAATAAGCTTTGTTTGACACATGGAAAGTCTTAAGATTCAATAATCATTGTAAGCATAAAACCTGTATTAATTCTTAATGTTTACTTGATTTTCATGAGCAACTTTTCAAGTGTGAAAGTAAAAAGATTTCTCTGGTTTTCATAGTTTATTTAAGATATTGAATATAGTGGTATTTATCATTTCAGGTATGTGGTCGTTATTAATAGGTGGTCCGTTGCACATGTACTAGATAGGATTTGAAAAATAATTTGTATACTCTAAAATATTCTGGTATATATTTTGAAAAGAAAACACACACACACACACACACACACACACACACACACACACACTTTAACCCTGAAGAACAAATTCAAAATGTATGGATATGGTGTACTTTTTGACTTGTATCTTAATGGAGTTCTGCCCTAATCTCCGAAAAGTTCAGAATGAAATTGTAAGAACAGATTCTTTCTAACTGATCTTTATTTTTTGCATGTAGAAATTAATGTCCAGAATAAATTAGTTTGGTGGCGATATGTTGCGCCAAACTGTCCTTAGTTTTCTTTTTCATTAAAAATTTTCAATTCCTAAGTCTGCTGTGCCTCATTAAGCTTAGAGTTATTAACTGGGAAATGTCAAGTCTTAAAGCAATAGTTAATCTTGATTAGGATTTTTGAAATCCTAAATCACTCAAATCTCCATCCTGTTTCCAAGAGGGTATTTTTGGGTTAGAAGATGGATTTTTAAAGGAAAAATGAAAGCTGGTTTTAAGAAGTGTAGTGTTTGTGTATATACGCTACCATTTTGCCCAAGTTAACATTATTCAAATTTGTTCTTTTTGGCTCAGACACAAAAAGTAATCAAGTTTAAAGACTTCTCAGACATGGCAGTGAATTTCACTAACCATTTAAAAATATGATAGATTTGGAATTTGGATGTCATTTGAGTACTCTATACCCTAAACATTTTCAAATTGGGTGAAAATCTATAAATAGAAATTTAATCTCTACTAACAAATCACTATTAGTATTATTATATTAGTATTTCTATGTACTTCCTATGGAAGTTTTAAGTTTTCAGAAAATTATATCAGTGATACACATATATTTTAATTAAACAATGATATTGAGACTGTGTAGATTAATGTGTTAGTAAGATATAACTTGCTACCTATATATAGAGATAGGTTTAAACTAAGCAGAATAAGGTCAGTTCAGATGCTAAATTGGATCTTTTGGAATACATAGATTTAAGAATTAAAATATATGTCAAATAGTTTTTAAAATGGAGGGCCAGGGAGATGGCTCAGTGGAATAAATGCTTCCCTGGCAAGCTCAGGGGCCTGAGTTCAATCCCCCATCCCCATTCTGCCAAAAAAAAAAAAAGTTTTTAAAATGAAAACAGATTATAGATAAATCCTGACCAGTGTATGTTTATGTTATCATAAATAAGGCTTAAATATTTTTTTAAAAAATTATATTACAATAAAAGACACATGACCATTAGTCCCCTTCCAAACACACCCTTCCACGCACACACATACTTTGAACATCATTACTCATCACTTTTGGCACCTTCGGAAGCAGTTCTAGAAGTTCTCTTTCCTGGATGACTTTTCACAGCTGCCTTGATGCACTGAATCAATTCAGAATATTCACAGCAATTCCTGTCACTGGAAGCATTACAGTGTGAGCTCACTCCATTACTCTGGCCCCAAGGTGAAATGCCGTGAAAGGTAAATGTTGTGTGTTGATTCAGGATCTTCAGGCAGCCATGAGAATGCAGCTGAAGAACTCATGGAGGAAGACTTCAGAACTGCTTCAAAAGTGGGAGGAGGGACTGGGGTTATAGTTCACCTGCATTGTGCCTGCCTGGCAATCACAGAGTCCAGAGTTTGATTCCAGGTAACAAAAGGAAAAAAAAAAAAAGTGGAAGGAATGGTAAGGTTCAAAGAGAGAAGAAATATTTGGGAGCATTAATAGCAATTTGTGTTTTATTGTAAAACACGTTTTTAATATTTAGCCGTTCATTAATTTGTGATAATCATACATGGCATGTATGTTGGCTGCTCTTGTGTAGTTTGTTAATTACCATGTATGTCTTGGGTGCCACCAGTATAGCTCTGTTTACTGCAGATGGGCCATTCCCCTGTGTAGTGTCAAAGGCTGGTGATGGTGTCAGCGTCAGAAAGCCTGAGGTGCTAATTTGGTACAGATGTAGTCTGCCAGCTTAAACTCTCATGACCTCATTTTCCTCAGTGCTCAACACTTAGTCTTGGTTAGATTAGTTGAGCTCTAAGGGATCGTCCTGTTGTGTTATTCTTGGGGCTGTTTAAAAATATCTCAAGCATGTCTACTTTTCAAAGGTTTACTAGTGTGTTTTCCACCTAACATAAAAAGTTTTAGATATCTGGAGTGGTGATTTTTTTGAGGTCTTATTAACAGTAATGGTTTGTCATACATGATAGATTAGAAGTCATCTGCGTTTTCATATCCTTGTCATTGATGATGTTACTTACACCAGTAAAAGTAAAATATTTTGGAGTGAGAGAGTAGGTATAGATATAGGTAAGTGTAATATCATTAAGAATAAAATTATTTATTTGCTTTCATTGTCCAGAATTTCTTTGAGAGAAAATAGCCTCCATGAAAATCATTGAATTGAGTGATAAGTGCAAGCTTTAAAAAATAACAGTCTTTTATCCTGAAGTCCTCCAGCAGTTATTCTACAGATATGTCTGTATTCATGCTGTATACCTGTTGTATCTATATATGTAAGGATATTTGCAGTATGATTTTCAAAGATTGGATTAGTCCACCAGTAAGAAATGATCTAATAAATTTTGATGTGATGTGCAGGGAGATTTGAGAACTCCTACTGTAAACCAGCTTAAGAAAATTACTACATTACACTGCCTCATGTTTGGGAAATAGTCATGCACCTAAGAAAAGCCAGAGAGGAGGAGGAGAGCAGCTATAATAGGAAATGGGATTTCAGGCTTCTGAACGAGAACCAGTTGGACAAAGAACAGTGATACTGAGATAAACTGAAGAACAGAGAACCAAGCAAGGTAGAAATAAGCTGAAGGTGACCTAAACTAGCATTAAAGCATTTGAAATCTTTGGACTAACATATAGTAGATTACATAGCACTTCAAAAGGGAGATTGGCTGAGTGATAGGCAGCTAAATAGTAAGTAAGTGTCCATGTTAACCTCATGGATGGGCCTCTATATACTGAGCTATATGTTCCTGAAGGATTAGATTAGTTGGCTGAGGCCGTTGTTTATGTGTTACCTTCTCCTTGCTGATTGAATAGTTAGGTTTCACCTGTGTTCTGAGAGAACAAATATAGCTTAAAGTAGACTACAGTAGTTGCTGGAATTTGAGGTGCAGAACATTTATCTGGTCAACTGACTGTTTGATTAAGAAACTTTATCTGGATTTTTAGAAGTAGCAGTAGGAAAAGTAGATGTATAATATTTTCAAAACAGTTTGACCTACTTAAAGATGGTACCATCATTAATATAATATATGCTTAGTGGAGTAACTTGAAATATACTCAATAAGTACTTGAACTGGGATCTATTTGTAGATTTTCTTTCAGAAAATATGTTTTTATGTATGTCAAATACTTATTGAGAGCCTGTTGTATATCAGGTAACAAAAAACTGGCAGAACTTTTGCTGTCATGAATTTACAGTCTACTAAAGAAGAATAAGTTGTTATTAGGAAAGAAGAAATGGAGGAAGGAAGGAAGGCTGAGCAGCAGCATGGTGATGTCCTTTACATTAGAATTTTGATGGGAATTCTTGTGTTTTCAGTCTACCACCATGTCTTCAAACCAGACTTTCTCCGTATTTTAATAAATTAGCTAATGTTTCAGTTGATTACTAATTAGTTTTAAAAAGTAAATTTAAAAATGCCATGCTTAAGTAATATTTACTATCCCAGAAATCCATGGATTGGATATGTTTAATGACTGTTTTCGTCATTATTAACATACATTTTGGATTTAGTCAACTTTCTTCCACTGTGCTAAATATTGGACCTCACTGCTTTTAGTCAAAGTTGTAAGCATTGCTGTAGTGGTGTTTTCTTGTCACATCTGGAAGACTTAGGGCTTTTCACAGCTATTTACATGTAATAGCTCAGTAAATCATTCATATAACTCAGAGCATGTGTGCTAAAGATGATTAAAACTTTGCGTATTTGCTGTTCCTGTGTGTTGTGTGACCTAGCTGAGATGTGTATGTGTTGGGTGGGCTTGGCATGGCATGTGCTGGCAGGGATCGAGCACACACAACAACTACTTTTCAAACTAATGCCCTAGAATGTATCAAATACATCTCTACAACTTAAGTATTTTTATTTTGGGGAAGGGACTGATTATGTTGCTTCCATTATATCTGTAACTCTATTGTTTTAGTTCTATTCTAGAGATAATGAAACTAGAACTCTGACATTTTGAGAATTTAGAATTGAACTGTGTCTGTTAAATTTGAACTTTACTTCAGAACATGTGATTTTTTTTTCTCTTTGTATTCAGCTGCATCCCCTTTTATACAATACTTAGGGAATGAATATCCCCTTAGAGAGAAAGTTCAATTCCTCACAACTACATTGGTGTTTTTTATAGTTAACTTTTGAGTTATGTTGTATATTTATTCTTGACCTTAAATATTTGATTTTTTCTGGTATTTGAAGTCAAATTCAGTGCTGATTAAAGTGTTTCTTTTACCATTTGTTTATTTAGGAAAAGAAAAATCCTGGGAGAAGAACCCATAATCCACTTTTAAAAGTTCTTCAAACTATATGGGCAACAACAAACAATATGCTGATAAATGATTAAACATAATTATTTATGACTCCTGAAACTGGATATACTTTATCAGAGCCTATAAGCCTTCAGTCTGTGAATTATACATTTTTAAAAGCATTCTTCCATAATATTCATTGTGGAAGTAAATGGAAGGGATTGCATCACTGACATGAAATATTTTAGTGTTTAATAGCACAGTTTTCATATCTGAATTATTTTTTCTCTCACAAATGAAATTAATTGGCATCTTTTAAAATCCACATGCTACTTCTCAAAAACAAAACAAAACAGACTACCAACTGGTTCCTGTAAATATTTTGTAGAGTAACTGACCATAAGCATGAATCTAGTTGAGAAAACATAGGACTATTTTATTTGTAATGTGACCTGCTCTAGGTGGTTGGACACACTTGACCTGGGTGAAATCTTGCTCAAAATGTTTGTTAGTTGGTTGGGAGACTGTTAAGTGAAAAATGAAATAAATGGCTAAAAGAACCCTAATTTTGTTAAGTTTAAACAGGATGTGATCTATGCTTGCTTAATATAAATCTTTAACTAGAGACTGGGACTACTTTAAGTTCAGAATCTAAAGTTCACACAAGATGGCTTTAAGGTCCAATAAATAAAGTGTGTTTTGTGCAGCTGAAATATTGGCCTTTGATTTGAAATCAGCATTTCTAGAATTGGTTTCTAGTACCTTGCTTCTTCCATTTCAGGGAATTTGAAATTCAGATTAAACATACATGAACACACACACACACAAAAACACACATACACACTCTCTTACATAGTTTATGAAAGTATCAAATTCATTTCTGGAAGTTGTACATTCTTCCAAATGTTCCTAAACTGAACATACTATTCATTCGGTACTGGATCAAAAATCTTAACTCTGAATTTTAACCATCATCCAATAGTAACTTGTTACTTGATTTCTAAAATCATGGATTTTTTGCTCTTTTTGTTGTACTTTCTGAAGTCTGATATCTTGTTATTTCCGGTGTCTTTAAATTCAATGCATAAAATCATGTATTTTATCTTTTTTTTAATATGTATTTGGTATAGGATCTCACTGCACAACTCGAACTCGTAGTGACCCACCTGATTTCAGCGGTACTGGGACTTACAGGCACGTGCCACAGCTCTCGATCTTATTGGCCACTCAGAGTGCCTGGAAGTAGGGCTGGTAGGGCCTGTGGTAGCAGGGATCGAACTCTGTTCCCTGTACTTGCCAAAGCACGCGCTTAGTTTGCTGACCTATCTTACTATCCCTTATCATATTTTTTTAATAACCAAAACATTAAGAAAGGTTCGTGGACACTATAGAAATTTCAGGAAGGTCAAGGAAGTTGGCAGTTGGTAATAAAATGAGAGAGATAAATTATTTCAGTGCAACTGATGGTCACTTGCATATATATATATATGGTGTCAAGCCACTAAACACCTTTTGCTGGGTTTTCTAGTCAGATATCTTATCCTGTAGTTCTGGAAATCAGGCAATATTGCTGCAGATAAAGTATATAGATTTTTAAAGTCTTAAGTGGTATTCTTCTTTCCCTCTTTTTAATCAGAAGGAGGGCTGAAGCAAAGGACTAAATAATTTTTGAACAGAAGTATTCATGCAAAAGATCTGGGTGTTAGATTCTAATCTTTTAGTGATGCCTCTTAATACTTCTTAATATCTTTTTAGTAAGCTTACTGGTGACCCACTTTTCAACAAGGCCCTACCCGGTTTTCATTTTAGTTTCTAATTAAAAAAAAAAAATACAGGGAGAGGTTTATATTGCCACAGACTGATACTTTTCTAGCAGTTTAGCGTACATGTGGGTACAGTTGATCCTGTTTTGTATTTGTGTAGCTGTTTTGGAGATTTGAGAGTTTGCCATGAGGGCTGCGGAGTGCTCATACTTGTTCAGAGATGTTTCTTGAGCCCTTTTTTCTAGTGGTGGTGCGGTCAGTCTGGGTTGTTGGGGGAAGACTTCACAGTGAGAAAACTAAGGCACCAAGTTCTGTGGGTAGTTAGTTGCCCACCAAGGATGTGTTTGCTCAGGGCAGCTCTATTTATGTTCTTACACATATGGACTTTGTTTTACTTTACTGCATTAAAAATGATTGTACTGTTTGTGTGGCCTTAGCTTATTGGTATATAATTTGTTATTTAACTTGCTTTAACCCCTACACACTTTTCAACTTAAAAAATAATTACATTGAGTGTTTATGCTTTTTTGTATTAAATTTTATTTACAGTTCTGTCTTCTCTATTTGACAGATAAATGAGAACTTTTGGGGAGGCCTATCACAGAATCATTGATTTTAATTTATCAATGTTTGTGGACTAAAATACCTTCTAAATGAAAATGAGTGAAATCTTTGACCCGATTTGTGGATTTTCTCTTTGTTTGAGGCCTTCTTGATGGAGTTATGTCTTAAAAGCACAAAGTGTGATGTGTTCAAATGTATAGAATAGTGGAATGTTCTGAAGATTGCTCAGAATATGTTAAGATAATAGAGGACATTTTAAAAATTGTATTTGCATGTATATTGTCTATTGTCAAGATTTCAATTTCATATTTTTCTAAATCTTGGTTTTTCATGAATGAAGCAAGATATAAAGTGACAGCTTTCTAAAACCTTGTCTTATATCAGATTTTATTTATCAGTTTGTATTTTTGTGTTTAGATACTTCACTTTCATGAAATGTAGTTTTGTATGTAGTGTGAAATAGAAGGTTTTGTTCACTTCTCTCAGTCTTATAGATACAAACATGCACCTTGGTCCTTACTTACCAAATGAAATTTTAGTTTTCTGAATAAAGTGTTATTTATCAAGTATAACATTTCTCTTCAGCTTTGAATCTCCTTGTTATGAAGTTGCAGGTATGTAGTCATTCAGTTGGCTTGTGGTGCGGTAGTTAAGAAAGAGCACTTTGGCGGTGGGTGATCCAGCTGACACGTGTGTGCTGTGAGTGTGGACCATGTGTTGCACAGGTCTCTTCCTCAGTGTACCCCGTGTGCTCGGAGTGGGGTGTGTGTATAGAGAAGAGTGTTCTGGGTAGTGAGAAAGATACTAGATCTTTGAAGATTTTGGGCCTTATTCCTGACTATTGTTTCACTCAAAATTAATCAAGGGAAGATGTAATATTTCTAAAATAAGTTTGAGTACTTAATGTGTGTAAGGCTTTGTTCTTTGTTCAGCATTACAGCTGGGTGCCTTGTAGTTCTGCATGACTACCTGCCCTCAATTTTTCTTGGATCAGACTTGAAAACCACAATTGGAGGGCACATATTTTAACAGTCTTCCTCAAATTCTAACAGATGTGGTTAGACACAACAGTTCTGCCATCTTTGTAATTAGGGAAAAGTTAGTGTAAGGAGAACATTATTCTGCCAGTGACTTGACATGGAAATAATTGGTAGTCAAACAAGGTATTATGTTGTCTTTTTTAGGATCTGTCTTTTTCTTTAGTTCTTTAATGTCGTGGTGTGGATGTGTGTGCATGCACGTGTGTGTGTGTGTGTGTGTGTGTGTAGACTGTCCCAGAGCCAGTCAGTCTCTAGATGCTTTTGACATAGCAGGGGGGACCATTATGGAGCTTATTGTTGATGTCAGCGCAGCGTCTGCAGAAAAATAAAGATAAATTCACTGTTTTGTGGATGCTGATGACTTAATGACAATTCAAAGCAAGAAATATTGTTTTACATTAGAATAATTCTAAACAAATAATATTTATGAGTACTCACTATGATGTAGGCACTGTTCACCTGTCATCTTACTGAATTCTGAAAAAAATTTATGCCCACTCTATGTCTAGGACACCAGACCTGGATAGATATCCAGGCTTCTTATAAGTGACAAAGTGGGCATTTATTTGGAAACAACAAATGTTATAGCATACATGCTGAGGTTTGAGATTTATTTGAATTTAAAAACCTAAATTAAAACAGATTGACATCCATTGTTTGATGTTTTGTATCATTCTTTCCAGAGTATTTTCATTCTGTATTATAGTTGAGTATGTAAAACATGTGTATATACCTTAAAATACATAAATTACATCAATATGATGTAATTTCTGCTAGCTGCAGAAATAGTATATTGCTGCTACCTTGGAAGTCCCCAAATACACTTCTGCCCTTCCCAGAGATAATCACTGTCTGCTTTGTCTAATAGTTTGTTTTCCTTTCTACTTTCATCATCTGTGTATATATTCTTTAAATATATGTAGAGAGCATATATATATACATATATATATATATATACATAAATGTATCATGTATATCTTTTTTCCTGATTTACTTTTATTTTCAAGTTATGTATGTAAGATTCATTAGGTTGTATACTTTGCTCATTTTCTTAATGTAGACTGTTGCATGGTTTGAAAATGGTGTAGATTGGTTTGTAGTTTGCAACCTGGGTGTATAGTTTCAGTACTTTGGTGCTATCAGCAAGCCAATACATGCCACCTGGCCATGTATGTCAGGAATGTCCTATGGCTGTGTTTTCTAAACTTTAGCTTACACAGGAAACATTGCAAAGCATTTTAAATCAAACCCTACCTGCCATGCTTGGGATTTAGTAAGTCTGTAGTGGAGCATGAAAATTTGTGTGTCTCCTAAGCTCTCATGGGGAGGTAGGATGTAGTTCCACACTGGGGTATGTAACTGGGAATAGTACTGCTGGGTTGACTACATGTTCATTTTTCCTAGCAAGTACAAGAATGTTTTGCAGGGCTAGAGAGATAGCTCAGCGGTCAAAGCACCTGCCTGGCAAG
Source organism: Ctenomys sociabilis (assembly GCA_004027165.1). Classification (NCBI taxonomy): domain Eukaryota; kingdom Metazoa; phylum Chordata; class Mammalia; order Rodentia; family Ctenomyidae; genus Ctenomys; species Ctenomys sociabilis. The sequence goes on along the minus strand of PVKA01000018.1, from coordinate 288,148 downwards.
TACTAGGACCAGGGTTTGATCCCTGGTACCACATGTCATGCAGGCTCTGGAACCCTGAGCATGCTGTGTGGTCCTTGAAATGGCGTGGTGGTACACGCCTGTAATCCTAGTGCTGGGGAGGCTGAGACAGAAGGATCACTATGAGTCTAGATAGGGAGACCCTGTATCAAAAAAAGTAAAAAACAATGTTTTCCAGACTGATGCCCCTGGCACTGTGTACACACTTTTTTTTTCCTATAATGTTTAGGGTACTTGTTAGAGTGAAGCTTTAAAATACTTAGTAGGGCTGGGGAGGTGGCCCAATAGAATAAGTGCTTTCCTGGCAAGTGCAAGTTTCTGCAATAAATAAATAAATAAATAAATAAATAAATAAATAAATAAAATACTTAGTAGTCTGGTGAACTACATTGTACTTCTCTTTGGTTTAAATTTGAATTCCCCTAGTTACTAATGAGTTTGAGAATTTTTAAGTGTGCTTTGACTCTTTCCTTTGGGTGAAAAGTCTGAATAAATATCAGCCTTCTGGAAGCAGTTCATAGCTTCCCTGAAACGTGACCTTGCCGCTTGTTGCCTATTCCCTTTGCCTGGCACCGTTGGTCATGACTTGGCTGAAGATGTGTTTGAGGATTTTTTGAGTCGTCTTGAAAAGTTGACTCAGCATTAGATCTAATATTTCTTGAGAGCATACCACATGCCAGGCCAACTGCTTTCCCTGTATTGTTTCATGCTATTTTTCTATCAGTCCCGTGTGATAGGTAGGCATTATTACCATGTTCTGTTTTATAAACATCTGAACAGGTCCAAGCACAGACCAGTCACCTAAAAGCACACTGCCAGGATGCTGGGGACAGGGCTTCCACTGAGTTAATCCATCTCTGGCAATGCCAGAGTTCTTGGAAATCTGTCAGGAAAGTACAGCCTGGTGTGTGGGGCTAAGTCTCCTCTATTCTTGGAAGGTTGCTGCAGAGAGGCCAGCCCTCTACCAACATGTTGTGTCACAGCTCTGGATTTGGACTTCTTGATGAAGCTTTAATGGATTTTGGTGTCAGAGAACAAGCTTTGGTCTTGGGAATGAGATCTAAAAGGCTGGTTCAGATGCACAATGTGTGTGAAAGCCATCAGTTTCTGTCACTGGCCATGCAGTCCCTTGGTGGTGACTTAAACAGATGCAATATCTGTCTGGTGAGTCATGGATGGTTCTTTCTGTAACCTGCCATGGTCCTTCTATCCTCACAGTAGCTTGGCTAACAACTATACTCATCCACTAACTTGGGAGTTCCTTGTCATTTCTGTTCCCAGTCTTCAGTTCTCCCAAGCACTTGCAAAGTCCTGATTGTCTGGCCTTTGCTCTCAGTATCAAGCCTTTCATGCACGTTCATGACCATGGGTGTAACAATATTATTTGGCCAGACTGCCCTTTGATCTTTTAACCTTAGCCTTTAAATGTTAAGTAAGATCATGACTTTGTAAATAATTTTATTGTCTTTGGAGGGACTCAAAAGTGATTCTTCTCATCTGTCTAAATTCTGGAAAAAATACTACAGAACAATCAGTAGATAGAAAACCAAAATACAAATTTATTACTGATAAGGTCAAGGTTGGGGAATGTGCCTTAAATGTATCCATTAAGCACCCATGCACGCCCTTCCTGCATGTGTGGGATGAGGTCAGGTCTCTTCTGTTCTGCCCTTCAGTGTAACAGCACTTGCCCTGGCTGGCTGTAGGCTGCTCCACACAGATAGCTGGCCAAGGAGCTGGATTCTGAACACATAGGTATTTCTTGCCAACACGCCAGAGGCAGGCAGAGCTCCTGAGTATCACTTGAATAATATCTACTGCTTGGAAGTAGAGTGGAAGAGTGCTGCACAGATTATTCCAGATATCGGATTAGCCATCAGGCCCATGTTGTTAGCTCTTAAGTACATGTTCGTGCTTTTGTGTGACCATTGCCCTCTGGGAGGTGAGCATCGGTCAGGATAACCTTGTTGTCAATTTCATGATGCCTTGAAAGATCTACAGCCTTCCTTTTCCAGCTCCCAGATACCATTGGGTATATGAGATGACAGCTGTAGTGTTAGTAGCTTCCAGAGCTAGAAGATAAACCAGCATCTGCTCCCAAATCATTTCACAGTGCTTGTCCTGAGGTTCCAGTGATAGTAGCAGAGAGCTCATAATACCTGGGAAAAGCCTGATGGTGAGCCCAGGAAACATATTCCTTTCAGCCTCTCCTGAGTGCTAGACAGTCTGAGCTTTATGTTTGTACCCTTGTCCTATAAGCTGAGTTCAAAGGAGGAAATGGAAACTTCAAGATAGTAAGTGTGCTGGATTCAAAAGAAAAACAATTTTTAAAAGATAGGTACCATCTTTGTACAAAAGCTGTATCTCAAATGCCATCACTCTGAAAGAAAACTCTCGCTATGTATGACTGGGACCTGCCCCCAGTTATCCCCACAGTTACTTGGGTCCTACACACAACGTCTTCCTCAGAACCTCAGAGTCAAGTTTCACTTCACCAGGGCTTGTGCAAACCACAATTCGCTTTGAGTCCCAGAGTATGCCCTTGAAGTTGTGGGTCAAGCCAGTCAAGCTGTGGGAGTCCGCAGTGTGCACTCCTTGCCCCTGTGTGCACAGTGGAATTTGAAACCCAAATGGCCAGGTCTTTATGTAAAGACTCGCAGGCCTGTCGCAAATAATTTATAGTGAGATTCTTACGAGGGATCTTGAGCTCATTGTCTTAAAAATAGAAATGTGTACTGCATACTCGCCTCTTGGCAGTAGATTTTGAATGAATCCCCCTTTTCTCTACCTCGGCTGCCCTTGCTGATTCAGGACCACGTACATCTCTGGAAGTCCTGAGCTAGCACAAATCCCTGCCTCAGTCAAGTTGCAGCCACCCTGGCCCAGAAGTGCATACCATGAGCTAAGGCCATTGGGCATCTTCTCTGCTGAGACGTTTGGTCTGTGGCCTCTCTGAAGCCCACTATTTTGTTCTAAGCTCTGCCTCCCTATAACCACTTTTCCTGGAGTTGTGGCCATACAGCAAGATCAAAGCGCCCTGTGGTTTGTGCACTAAAGCCTTTTGATGTTAAAAGCTACCTGATCCACTATAAAAACCAGCCACTGCCCAATCGAGGCTACAGACCACCAAATTAAAGAGCAGGCAGGACCTGTGTCACATATATTTTTTCACTGCCAGAACCTTTGTCTCCCAACGTTAGACTCATTTTTCTTCCTTTCTTAGGTGACCAGCTAGTTCCCCAAATGCTGAAGTCTTTCAAGGGGCCCAGTGGATGGGAAGCCTCCTCTATGCCTGAATTCTGAATCAAATAAAATGTAAGCCAGAAGAATCAGCATAGCATAGAGGAAATAGCGGTGTGGTTGTTGGGATGAAATCAGGGATGGGCCATGGCCCTTCCCTGCGAATAGTTCTTGTTGAAACCGAATCCCAGAATCCCGCAACCCCACAAGTGGTAGGGAAGCTGTGAACTCCCAGCGTGGAAAATGATGTCATCGCTCTTGTTTTCTGAGGGCCTGCGATCCCAGGTGGGAGGAGTAGGGGCAGGCTGGGCACCAGCTTCCCAGATGGTTCTTTCAGATGTAGTCTTCAGGCTGATTGAATCCATCGTTCTCTTCATGAGAGGAGAAGTTCACAAATGTCTTAGACCTCTTTTATACACTTAGAAAATATTGAACACTCATCTGAGCTTTTATAGTGTGGGCAGTACCTATACGTGTTTGCCATAAATTAAACTGAGAAAACTCTATGATGTTTATTTAAAAATATCAAACACATTTTCCTTGTGAATGTAAATACTAATTTGCATGGGGAAAATGAGTACATTTTTCCAAAAGAAAAATGCGATTAATGTGAAGAGTAGCACAGTTTTTCATCTTTTTAATATCTGGCTTATTGATGAGACAGCTGGGTTTTCTTATCTGCTTTTGCATTTTTTTTTGTGTTAAAGCATGACACACCATGTAAACTCTAGAAAAGTCTGTGGTACCCTGGCATGGGAATAAGAGTGAAAACACAAGGAATGTTTGATGGAAGTAGCTTTTGCAGGCCTTTGCAGACCTGCCAGAAGGACCTTGGAGACTCTTCGAGGAGCACTCGTGGATTACACTCTGAGGTCTTCCATTCAGGGCATCCCAGCTTGGTACCCTAAAAAGAGTAGAGAGCCTTAGCAGAATTCCCCGCATCAAGAGTGGATCTAGTAGCTCCTGCTACAGAAGCTTAGATAGCTAAAAGCATCCCATGGCCAGCTTAAGTGACTCATGCAATCCCTGGGTGGAAAATGCTGGTGCTCTCTAGAATTGAAGCAGGAATTAAAGCAGGAATTGATGGTCTTAGTTGGGCTGCCTCGCAGTTCTCATACAGGGCTTGTGAATTTATGTCTTTATGACTTGATCTATTAGAACTCTACCAGCCAGGCTGCCTTGAACACTTTAAAGTTACTGACAATGTCCTCCTTTCACTGTGGTGTATTTCTGGGAGCTATACTACTGAATGCCATTTCCTCAGAAGGACAACATTGTAGTTGGGTTGTGTGTATCTTATCAAGGACTCAGTTAAGTCACCGCTATGGCCAGCTATCAGTTGTATCAGCTAAATCAGTTGTAGGGACTGTAAACATCTGTAACCATTTTTTAAAAGTGAAACCATGCTCTGGGTTTTATGAATCAGGCCTAATTGTACATAAATACAAGGGACTCCAGAGTATGAAAAGTGTACAAAGTTTATTATAGACTGTAATTATTTCCTCAGCAATATGCCCACTGAAAATTAATATACTAGCTGTGATAGGAATTTACTGATTATTTTCCATGTTTCCTTTTAAAAGAGTTCAGGGTAGGTGGGAGAGCTTTGATTTGGAAAAATGAGCTGTTTAAGAACATGGACTTGATGGTTTTTTTGTTTGTTTGTTTGTTTTTTTTCCCATCAGGATTTTCCATAATATTAGTATATGTGCTGCCGAAGCGAGCACTGGGATTTTCCATAATAAACAGAAACGGAAAAACTATTTTATTTTTGTATGTCCTATATCACATGACATATAATATGTGATCATCACATTTTAGGACAAATTAAGTATGAGAGGAGGTAGATTTTTCAGTTAGTCTCAATTCATACAGGACACTTCCCAGCTCTTATCCTGTTAGGTGTTATATGTGAGTGTACGTGGATGCTTCCTCACGGCATTTTGGGTATTCAGGAGGTGTTCACAGGTGCTCCCCAAAGTCATGCAGTAGATTGGATGCTGTCCTTAGGCTGAAGAGCTAAATGACAGAGGCAAGTTTTCTCTTAATTTCTTGCCTGAAGAATGTTGCTACTAGCCATACCTACCTTGTAGGCTGTTCTGGTGATTTATATAAAATACTTTGCATGGAAAACATAACACACAGGTATGTGGTGAGCACTCTGTGGATAATGTAATCATTGGCAATCAGTGTACTTAGTTGATCAGGTTCCCAGGTTGATCATAAGTGCTATCCAGTGCCAAGTACTATACATTTGATGACATTTTAAATAGTCCATATATACACATGTTGCATGGTCTGGTGAGTTGATAGGGTAGAATCAATCTATACCAGGCTTGACCATCTCTTCTGGAATTGCCTTAGCCACATTGGGAAATTTTAATGGCAGTTAAATTGCACAGCTCCTTGTGCTATTATCTAATGAATCTGTTAAACATTTATTGAAGCCAATTGAATCTATAGGTGCTCCATTGTTACCTGCTCCATTAACATTTAGTGTACTTAATGTCAGCTCTGATTGGTCTTTGAAACTTTTCTCTAGGAAGCCTGAAGCCTCAACAGCCACTGCTCACAGGGAGTGAGTAGGTCTGCTCTCTTGCTTCTGTATTGTCCCAGGCTGCTGTAGTTTAAGCTGCTGCGAGGGTGACATTCTGAAGCAAATACTGCATGTCAGACCTGGACTTCTGTCCCTTTATTTGTACTGAGACTTAGACCTCAGTTTCTGGTGGGGTGTCTGCTTGTGGTGCCAGCATCAGGGCAGATGTTCAACTACGAGTTCATCCTGGGTTGATTAAAACAAGTGGAAATCAGAAAACTAGAATGATATGAGCAGTGGTAACGGACATAGTTTAAGGAGGCAGGTGAAGCAGAGTAGGGTATCACTAGGTGGGTGGTGTGGCCTCGGGCCACTCCTTGCTGGTCAGTTCCTCTATGGTGCTTCACGGAAGCAACGAAACAGTGGAGAAACCTGTGCCAAATGCTGTGTTTCCCATATAGAATACAACATGACAGAACACAGTTCTGGGCTGTGGAGATAGTTTATCAGTCTAAGTGCCTCCCTAGGCAAGTGTGAGCTCCGTACTGCCTACCAAGACCAGGCGTGGTGGTGCACACCTGTAATTCCTGCATCAAGGAAGCTAAAACAGGAGGATCACTATGAGTCCAAGCTGTGTAGTGAGACCATGTACCAAATAGATAAAATTAAAAAAACAAATGCACAGTGCTGAGGTTGTCCAGGTTTGAGCTGCACATTTTAACCCTGAGAGTGTAAGACTAATTTTGACATCTAGGTGCATGAAGGTATGTCTGTCTGACCCACATTTATTCTTTAGAATATTTTCATTAATGAATTATTAATTTTACAAATTTTATTATATTAAACAATGAGGCTTTAACAGGAAAAATATCAGAAAAAAAGATTTTTTTTGGCAAAACTGGACCTTGTACTCAGGCCCTTGCACTTTCTAGGCGAGCACTTATTTTACTGCACCATCTCCCTGACCTTTGAGTTTTTAATATTTATAAAAAGCATCAAATTTTTGAACATTGACTAGGTTTTGCTGTATAAAGTCAAAAAAGAGACTAAGGAATACATTCCCATGTGAACTTCAGTAAAAACACCAATACCATGCTATAAAAAAGTCATTGTCACTTCACTTATCACACCTCAGGCAGCCTACACACCTGAGGGCAGCACGTCCCATATGCATGCATCGCTTATACCAACAACTCGTGGCTTTTACTTTCCTGGCCTTTTTGTACGACATACTTGACATCTCAGTGGTCTGGCTGTTCTGTCAGGAGGTTCTTACTGTCTTAGACAGTGTATAGTTGGCAGGAACCTGAATTATCAACAAAATAAATTATTACATTCTTAACATGTATTACATCTTAAAATATTGATGTTTAGGATGGACATCAATATTTTTATGTCAGCCATGTACTTATAAAACCTGAAAGCTACCATTCTAAATAAATTCCTATATGAACTACAGTGAAAATACCAATAAACTCTACCACAAAAATAAGCTTTGCTTCACATGACCCACCCAAGGCAGTCTTCATGCATGACAGCTGCGTGTTTCATGCACATATCTCATAATGACACCAGGTGTGCCTAGCTTGCCTTTTCTATGTGGCAGTCTTGTTACCTGTCTTCTATTCCTGTTTTGTCAGGAGCTTCCTACTATGTTGTATCACATGTAGTTAAGGGGAATATGATCTCAAAAAAATAAAATATCAAGATGGCTCAGCAGACTAACACACCTACTTAGGCAGGTGCAGGGACCAGGGTTTGATCCTCCATGTCCCATGCTGGCCCTGCCTCAAGGGTGTACTGAGATGACTATTGAGACTGGGCATGGTGGCATGCAGCTGTAATCCCATGCTTGGGAGAAAAAAAAGAAGAGAATTACTATGAGTCTGATCTATATACTGTGACCCTGTAGAGCCTTACTAAATACATAAAGTAAATAAAATATCAAATGTGTAATGAGTACTTAGAATAGACATCAGCATTTTCACATCATCTGTTTCCTTGCTTACAAAACCTAAAAGCATCGGAAATAAAAACCTATGTGAACTATAGTGTAAACACAAACAAAAGTCTTCCACAGAAATAAGCTTTGCTTCATGTGTCATACAACAAGGCAGTCTTCACACATGTGAATTGCATGTTCCATGCACACGTATCACTTGCACAGTGAGGGCACATTTGTTCTGTTATACTTTCATGTAGGACACAGTGGATCTCTTCTTGTTTTCTTGTTGTCATAACAGGTCGTTGTGATGCTGCACTTGCCTTTTACTTTTCACCCCACCAGAATGCTCCATGATTTGCCTGCATAGATTCCTGGGCAGAAACACTTTGTTTTTCCTCTCCTGTAAACGATATATTGTAGGCTCCAGTCCCAATCCTCTAAGAAAATTTCTTGATGATATTTTGCACTTGTTTTGTGAACTATCAAACTCTTCATGCTGTATACATTTAGGACAGAGTAAACAGACACATGCAGTGCTTTATATTTCAAGTGACACCATAGTTGCTGCATAGCTCATCAACAACAGCTACTCTGCATTCGGTTTTGTTGTTGAAAGTTTCCATCTCAGGTTTCTGTTTTATCAGCAGTATGTTGACATAGCAGTACCAGTTTGCTATGCTTTGCGTATACCAGATAAGTATTATAGCTTTCTGAAAATCAAAGATTTAAATACACAATTCTCTATTTTGAAATTGCAGGATTTCATTTGTACGTTTTGCTTCATTCTTGTGTACAGTTCCTGCTCTGGTCAGCTTGTACTCTATTATTAGCAAATGTAACACCAGTTAAAATTGGTAGGCTAATTGTTGAGTCTCACCTTCTGGTTAGCTTGGGAGAATGGAGCAACAAGACTGATTACAACATCACTTAGTTTATCCCTACACAAGTAAGGACCTGATGCCTGAGTTCTAAGATAAATGTCTAAACTGAAAGCAAAACTCCCTTTGTATTTCCTAGGACATACATTTTTATGCTATATTTTGACCACTTTTCCTTGAGTCTTTTACATGCCTGCTGCCACCGTGAGAAACGTGTGCTGAGTACAGCAAACCTATGCACGCTTTCAGAATGTTTAACTTGAATGTCCATTTGTATTTCACATCATCTGTAGTGTTTTGTCTGTTCATGTACACCTAACGTTACATCTAACATTGCAAGGCAGAGCCGGCATTCTGTGCAATATATTTCAGCCCTTTCATGGCTTATTCCATTTGTTGTGGGACCATTTTGCAGCTTTTATTTTATTTATTTGTTGGAACTGGGATCTGAACTCAGGCCCTTGAGCTTGCCAGGAAAGCACTTATTCCACTGAGCCATCTTACTGGCCCAAGTTTTTTTTTTTTTTTTTTTTTTTTGTATTTTTTAGCATTTAGATTAGTCAAATATGTCAATGTCTTCTTTTGAGGTAGCTATTAATTCTTTTACTGCGCAGAGTTTTTTCCAAATTTTGTTTCCTGTATTTCTGCAATTGATTCTCTACTTCGGATGCTATGATTTCAAAGATTTCTTTTTTTACTTCAGAAATTATTTCTGCTCCGAGTTCCTACTTACCTTTCTGCTGTTGTTTCTTTGCTTGCAATGTTGTTAATTCATCCGTTTCAGCTGGAATAGTGTTCTCTGTAATTGTTCTGGATGGGCTTTGGGTTTCCCCCGTACATTTCTAGATTTGATTCATTACTTCAGATGCTATGTATTCAAAAATTTCTTTTTTTATTTGAGGTACTAATTCTGGTCTGAGTTCCCCAATACCTTTCTTCTGTTGTTTATTGGCTTCTACCTCTGTTAATTCATTCATTTCAGCTGAGTTAGTGTCCTTCAGGCCTAGTGTGGGCTCGAAGCCTGAGATTGCATTTTTCTCCTTATCTTTGTCATTTTGTATAGCACTAACCTCTGACCTTTAGTGTAGAGCTTTGGTGCAGTTACAACCTTAGTGAGTAATGAGATTCGGGTGCCAGTCTATTAAGTTTGAGGTTATCCAGTTATGCCTGGCCTGGATCTAGCTGTTGTGTTCAGTTCCTTTTTGCTGCAGCTCTTCTGGTATAACTCTGAACCTGTGGTTCCCTCTGTTGTGTCCGTGGTCCAGGTAGCACTGGGGAGCACAGAAGCTCTCCCACACACTCACCAGGCTGGGTTCGCATGGATCAGGTGCCGGGAGAATCACAAAAATTCTCACTGGCTTGGCAGGCTTGAGGACAGGTGCTCCGGATAGTTGCCGTGTAGGCTGGTCTGAGATTAGTCAAATATATACTCACTTGGTTGTTTTCTTCATCAGTGGAATTGAGGAAATCTTCATTCCTCCTTTCTGTTTCAGTTGATTTGTGTTCTGTTTCACTGTCACAGGAACATTGGCTCACATGGCCAGCAGCATAATCACACAACCACACAGATCTTTTATTATGAAAAATCATGTATTTTGTCATAAAGGATCATCTTCATTAACCACACTTGAGTAATCTGATGATTCCCTTTTGACATTCTCCATAACTTGAAAACCAGTTTTTCAAAAATATGCCTTTGTACTGATTTGGACTACTTCTACCAGGAAAAAAGAAAAAGACAAAACAAAATCACAACCTTTAAAACAACAACCACATCAACAAATCCTGAAGAAGTAGTGTGGGTCTATTGGACCCTCTTTGATGCCTGGGTAAGCACACATAACTACTGTTCCGTAGAGCCTCAGGGCCGACCTAAATCCTGTCGTGCCATTTGTGCACATGTGCACACTCCTTGCCATTGACACGTAGACTGCTTCCGCTACTTCTCAAAGAAAGGATCTGAGATGCACAGGCAGCTACTATAATACTAACGTCCAGTGGACTGGTGTACTGGACCTGGTCTTATGCCTATGAGCATATTTCCAGGGATATGATATTGAGGGCAGCATCAGTGGCATTACTGCCACAGAGAAAATCTTTAAAGAGTAGCAGAAGCTCTAGAGTAATCTTCTTAATGTGTTTCCAGCATCATCTGTGGAATCCTATGAAATGCAGAGAATTTGCCAAGTGCAATTATATAGTGATAAATTGGATTAAAAATTAAAAAAAATTAGTCATGCAGAATTGGCATTGAACTTTTCCATTATTATATGATTGTGCATCCAACTAACCACTTTAACAGTGGCCTCATAAATTATTGATATTTGCTTATGTCTTTAGAAGTCATAATTCCACCTTCCCTCCACTAGTGTTTGTCTCTCTTATGCCAGAAATCACATGTCATGAAAGGAATTGCACTTGTCCTGCTTTTGCTCATGTTTGCTGTCATATGATCTTCACATTTTTTTTTTGTTTGTTTGTTTTGGGTGCTGCAGATTGGACCTGAGGCACTGCACATCCTTAGCATGTGTGCCACCAGTGAGCTACACACCCACTCCTTACTTTTGTCTTTCAAAGTATTTTGCAGACACTCAAAGAGCAAGGAGAGAAAAAATCTCCACAACAAAAACAATAGCAACAACGTACTAACTTCCCCTTGTCATGTAGTGAATCAGTAGTTTTAAAATCTGTATACTGTTTACAGCAGTCCTTTATCCTTTGCTTTGCATATACCAGATACACGCTATATCTTTCTGATATTCAAATACAGTTCTCTGTTTTGAAATTGCAGCATTTCATTTTGCTTCATTCCTGTATGCAGTTCCTGCTCTGGTCAGCTTGTGCTGCATTAGCAAATGTAATCCAATTAAAATTGGTAAACTGGTTGTTGAATGTCATATTCTGATTATTTTGGAAGGTGGGAGCAACAGGTCTGTTCCCAGCATCACTTAGTTCATTCCTGTACAAACAAGGACGTGTGGGTTTAAAAGCCCACACTTTTTAACTATTATTATTGCTACTACTATTACTATTGCACAGAAAAAAGTGAAACCTAAATAAGGTTATTGCTTGTCATAGTCACAAAGGTAGCAGGGGACAGAGCTAAATTTAGACTTAAATTTGTCTGAGACAGCTTGGTCTCAATTTTGCACACATTATTGCCTTTCTCTCTGGAAAAAGTGAGCAGAACACTGAAGGTTCAGCTTTGTTGGTTGCATGTGATAATAACCCAATAACCTAACTGATAGTAGATTATAACTGTAGAATATCTGATAGGGAAAAGAGAAGAGATGGATGGTTGAGTAGAAAACATCCAGTTGGTTTTAAGAGGTTATGATAATCGACATTGTTGTGGGCTTTGGGTGGGCCATTGTCATAGTTAGAAAGAGAAGTTACCGACTCTCTTTGGTGTTGACTGCTTTAAGATGTGACATTTTTAGCTAATAATCATAAATTATCTTGATCAAGAAGCAAGTTCAGAGGTAAGGAGAAGTGATGAAAGAATCAGTTCATTGTGCTTTCACATGAAGTATTTAAGAGCTTGGATTTAGAAATCACTGGGAGGAAAATGGAATGAAGATCCGGTGACCAAGGAAGAGTATGAAAAAGAATAATGGTAAGGGAACCTAGAGAAGCAGTGGCTTCAGAGTTTTAAAGCTTATGGTATAAAGACTGTGGAAGAACTTAATGAGAACAAAAAGCCATGCCACTGCAAGTTCAGGACCAGAAAAGAGACTAATTTTAAAGCAAGCAGGACTCCTCCACTCCTGTTATATTTCTGCCTTTGTAGACAAGGAGGTTGGTCTTCAGTCTGGGAAGAGTAGAGCAAATACGTGTAAGAGGAAATTGAAACTCAAGATAGGTGCGCTGATTGTGTAAGAGCGTGGAGCAGCACTAAATAGTTCAAGTCCTCTGACCAGCATGAATTTCACCCTGGTAGTCCCAAGAGGATTGGCTGGCTGCTTTTCTTCTTTGAACAATTGTGCAGATGAAGGGAATTATTAAAGATGGGCTGTGGAGTGATTTCTCTCTTAGAAGGAAGAGAACAAAATCAAAAAGATGCAGTTTTCCACCAAAAGGAGAGACAGATTGTTTCTATGTTTGTTCCTGGGGGCTGGGGAGATGGCTCAGTAGAATAAGCACTTCCCTGGCAAGCGCAAGGGTTGGAGTTCAATCCCCAGTTCCACCAAAAAAAAAAATTATTTGCTCTTATTGTTACTAAATTACTTCACTTGAATGCTAGGGCCAAAGGGTAGATGTGTAGTCTTTGGAACTCAAAAAGCCTTCAAGAATCAGGCACTTACTAAATATACAGATTCATTCCCCACATTCCTTGAGTCTGATAGAATGAGTTTTGGTCCAAGAATCTGTATTTTGAACAAATGTCCCAGGTGAAGTACTATGCTGAGCAAGTTTGGGAATATGACAGATATGCCATGATTCAGATTCATGACATCCTAGGAGTACACTATTGCCATGGTGACTAACAGCTGATACAGTGAATGACCATGTGTCACACACTGACTCAACTGCCTTACACAGAATTAACATTTGGTCCTCACACCTGCCTATGAGTTGGCCCTGTTTTTATTATTTGTACTGTGCAGATGTGGAGACTATGATTTTCCCAAGTTCTCACTGGCAGTAGCGATGAGCTGGGATTCCGAGTCAGGTGTTCTGGAACATTGGCAGTCTACCTTCAGAACACTGACTGCCCTTCTCGAAATCTTGGCTTGCAAGCTTAGGTCAGTAGGAAAGGCCATGTGTGAAAACATGGCATGCCAGGCCTTCCCATTTTTATGAAGACATTAGGGTGTTTCATTATTCTTTCTTGACACAATCCTAGGAGGAATGACCAAAATCAGCTGGAATGATTAATTTATTGAGATCCAATTTCAGGGGACTGATAGTAAATTACTGCTCCTGAGAGCCCTAAAGCAGCAACAAGGATACGAGGAGAGGAAACCATGACTTACTGTTTGCTGGTAAAGCAGATCATTGTGGTGTCGGTAGACTGTGCACTCAGCATCAATCACCAGCAGCTTTGTTCTGCTGTACCTTCTGCCTAGGATGCTTGCTTTCTATGTCCTCCTACAAATTTTTAATGTTCTACAAAGTCAGGGTCTAGATGTCACTTCAGCTACGGAGCCTTGTTTGACTTCCACATGCAGATTTATCATACCATTCTTTCTGCTTCTTTAGCACTTTGTTCCTGGCATTATAATTTTGTATTCGCTTCTCTAGGCTAGGGCACCAGGTTCTCAGTCACTGCTGGAAAGGGTAGGTGTTGAGGACAGAAGGGCCTCACTCTGAGCCGCTGGGAGTCCCTGCTCTCACTAAGCTCTGTTGATCTTAATTGTCTGCATATTGATAAAAATCTGCCCTTTCCTGTCCCTGCCACCCCTGCCCCAATTCAAGTCTGTATTATAACATGTCCTCCGGCTTCTTTCACTTGGCACCCATCACCATTTCCCACGAAGCATTTCAGAGAGTGTGCTATCAAATAGAATCTGCCTGTGCTTTCTGGTGCCCCCTCAGCCAGAATTCTAACCCCAAGCTCTTGACCATCTATGATCTAACCCAGCCTAACAACTTTTGACATGCTGCCTCGCTTCTTGGACTCTGGCGACACTGAACTCATTGTCATTCCCCAGGAGCGCTGCTGCTTCTTGCTGCCTTGTTTTAGCTCAAGCTCTGTGTGCCTGGGCGGTTTTCCTGCCACCCCTCAAGGCCTTGCTACCCTGGGCTGTGCTTGGGAGGCCCCCCAGCACCCCGCCCTGGCTGACACATATTCTGAGCATTTCTGCTTCCCACGGTAAGCTGTGAGCTCCTGAGGGCTGAGAGCTGTGCCTTATTCTCTACTTTCAGTGACAAATGGACATCGAGTATGTGTTCCTTGAGAGAATAGTGATTTTTTTAATAGTACTTAAACTGTAAAGTTAGAATCCTGCCTCTTCCTCTCTCTGGATGTGGGGTCTTGGGTATTTCACTGCCTTTGAGGACCTGTTTGTTCATTTATAAAATGCTAATGATTTTACACCCTACTCTCAGGAGCATGAAGTCAGATAGTGATGCTTTGTAAAACGTACAATATTCCAAGAATCTGCAGTCTATAATCCTACTGCCTTTTTTTGTGTGTAGTCAAGAATGTTTCTCACTTTTTTAAATTGCAGACACTTTCAAAAAAATCAAGAAAAAAATGATATTTTTGACACGAGAATGAATTGAAATTCAAGGTTCAGTACCCATAAAGCTTTGTTGGAATGAATGTAGCAGTACCGATTCATTTTCCAATTACCTGTTGTTGCTTGTGCATGTCAGTAACCAGGATGAGTGCTTTTAACAGAGATCCCAGGCCTGTAAGCCTAAAATACTTACTACCTGACCCTTTACAGAAAAATCTTGCAACCTTCTGCACTATGCATATACAGGAAAATGTGTATTTCATGGCCGCTTCCTTGTGTCCACTGTGAACTGGTTGAAAATTGAGCACTTTCTCAACTTCTGATGCCAGAGCTTTGCGCTGGACGAGTGATCATTTCCTGTTGGCATAAGCTATAGGGGCTCTTTGGACTTTCTGAGAGCGCGTCTCAGCAAGGGTTTAATGGACTATTTGAGGGGGGTATGAAGGGAGCGGTGGACACCCCTTTTATGGAATGTCATATAACAGGGTTTTTTAACCTTGACCTTATTGATTTTGACCTGTGCCTGTGTAATAGTTAACAGCATCCACGGCCTCACCCTGCTGGAAGCCAGTAGAACCACTGCCCTCCAAATCACATTTGCATCACCTGAAAATCCTTTCAGACATTGCCCGATGGCCCTGGAGTACACTGAGAACCATTACTACAGAACAATCTAGCACTAGCTGTGAGTTTATCATTTTTTGTTTGTATGCTTGCTTTTGAGGTAGGGTCTCATTGTATAGTTCAGGTTGGCCTTCGTCTAGGCCTTAGCTGCCCAAGTGCTGAGATTAAAAGATTGTATCACCATGCCTACCTCTACCTGTGCTTTTCGACTAGTGAAAGTTTTAGGTCCAAAAAAACTACGGTTATCATAGGCTTCAAGAAGGAACTTACCTTCCCTGGGTAAATCTTGGATGTTGCTCACTGGTTCTTCCCCACCCCCATCTCTGACCTAGTACGGGCACCATCCCTAGCTTGAAAGAATTAAGAGGCATAAAGGACCCCTGAAGTATCTCCAGTGCAGAGATTGTCTTTATCTGAGTGCTTCTTCTGTGTTTGGGTTTTGTTGTTATTGTCATTGAGCATGTTAACTTTGTTATCTTGGACTGAAAAATTATTATAATAAATTGTTAGGGAGATATAAATATTTCAGTAATGCTGTGGACCATGAAAATGCATTATAGATTAACACCAGCACGTTATTTTCTAGGAGAAGAAGAATTTGGAGACATCTTTGGCTGTGTAAAATTAACGTGAAAACCCCAGCCGTCGGGGGCCTTTGTGGGTATTTATTACAAGTAGCCAGGCTTTGTTGGAGATGAGCTTGTGAACAGTTTTGGTCATTCTCATGGTCAGCCGTGGCAGGGCGATGCCCTTTCAGACTGAGGAGGATGAGCACACACGGGTAGGTGAGAGTTCGCATGTGGAGGGCCTCAGAGCCTTTGTTTGAAATAAGAAGACTGAACATCAGAAACCAGCATCCTGCTCATTCCTGATGACTCCAGGCTGCCTGAAAACCCCTTTGTGTTGGGATTCTGGATCCATCCTTGCTAATACACTGACCTCTGGCAGAGCCACTGGGAAGCAAGGCTAGTTCTAGAGTTGAGGAAAAGCTTCCCTGGCCTCTAGTATTTAGACTCCAGTGGTTTTTTGGGGGGTTGCCTGTAACCCGAGCATCTTCCTAACCTGTGCACTTGAGCTTCACGGAGGCCCCTGTCTCTGCCTCCCATGGCTTGCTTCATGCCCCCTTGACCTGCCCAGTTCTGCTCTGACCTGCCTCTCAGGAGGCAGTCTGTGACTGGGTGTGAAGCTCAGGGCCAGCTGGGATGTTCCCTTTGTTTTGGTGATCTGACAGCAGGAGCATCCCTGGCTGAGTGCCCACTCCATGCAAGGTGGGGGTCGTGAGTGCCTGAGTATTTACGGTATCGGGTATCACATTATCCAGGTGGCCCCTGCTTGATGGGTATAGGGGGCTTACTTCTTACTTCCCACTTGGTTCCTAATGTTTTCTCTTTTTTGTTGTGAAATATATAGAGCATATGATATACATATGCAGGGGATAGAACAACTTTTATCCCTGTGCTGCACAAATCTTCACATTTTACCTTATTGCTTTTATATTCGATTTGGAAGAAATGAGTAATCACAGATAAATTTGAAGTCATCTGTTCAGGCTTTTCTGATGTGCTTTTGTTTTTTTTTCTTTCCCTGTGGGTAGCTGCTATCACTACCTTGTACATTTTTTATATTCTTTCCACATTTGTATGTGTCTGTAACATTATATTGCCATTTGTGTTTAAATTTGATATAAATGGAATCATCAATCATGCTTTTCATTTATTTGTTTTTGGTGAAATTCAGACTGCTATGTGCTGTACCTTCAATTTGAATTTGGAATGTCAGACAAATAGGTTTTGGAACTAAAAATAATTGTAATTCCTAGGTTGGTTTGTAATTGAATTTCTCTTTTTTACCCAGCTCTTCGTTTGCTTAGTTCTGTTTTGTTTCCGAGATGTAACCCTGAGAGTACACAAACTTCCAGGTCTCCAGCGTTGGTGCTGCTGGGTGCTGCTCTGCTTGCCCTTGAGCAGAGGTGCTCGTCCAGCACCCTGGAGGGATGGTTGGGTAGACTGCAATTGCCAGAGCTGCCACCTTGCCCCAGTGAACATTCGTGCGTGCAGCGAGCAGAACAGCTGTGAGGGTGACCGCGCACTGTTGCCTGGCCCCACATTCACCTTCACTGAGTGGTACTGATCTACACCAAGGCAGCTGGGCCAGGCAACTGGTTCCTCCGGATCTTTATATTCATACAAGTGGTTTGCACATTACAGACTTGAAACTGTTGAATGTGGGTGGGTCTGAATTGTTACCTCATTGTCACTTCTTATACTGTTGAGGTTCAGCTCTGCTAATGGTTAACAAAGTTTGGATGTATTTTCTTCTAAATTTTCTTGTATTTGAAATTAATAATAAAAAATGACACTAATAGTTTGCTGTTAGATTAGTCTGGATTTAGCTACATTAGTATTTATAAAACTTTACATGCATAATTTGGGTTTTTCTTTATTTTCTTTATTTATTTTGTATTTTAGGGAAGGTCTTCAGGGTGTTCAGGGTCTCACTACTAGATCAGACTCTTAGTGATCCACCTGTTCACAGCCTCCCAAGTGTTGGGATTACAGATGCGCACCACCACTCCTAGTCTCAATTACTATCTCATTGGGCCCTGGGGACGTGGCCGACATGGCAAACTCAGGGATTGAGCCCCGTGGCCCTGTGGCTTATTCCAGGTGCTTTAATCCACTGAGCTGTTTGGCCACCAAATTATTTATTTTTTTATTTTTAAAGAGAAGAACAATAGAAATAAAATAAAACAGTTTCATATCAGGTCAATAGGAAAGTAAGAATTAATATCTGATGTATTATCATCTTTATAGTAGTTACTCAGAGTACAAGGTACAGGCATGAAATATTGTCCAAATAATATTAGCACCAGTCTTTTCAGTGAATTAAAGAAACTAGCTACATAACCCTCTTTACGATATTGTATGAATATATTTTCTCCCTTTTCTTCCTGATCCTCAATGGTTTTTTTTTCTTTTGGACAGTTTTTTCCCAATAAACATCATTTGCACATATTCTCAGTCAGCTCCTCACACTAGAGAGACAATCTGATGTTTACACATGTGGGTCTGATTATTTCATTGATGACTGTGGTCTTAACTTGCATCTGTTTATCTATAATAGTCTTGAGTTTATCCTTGTCTTCTTTATGACTGAGTAGTACTCCACCATATAAAGATGTCCCATCTTTTTATATCCATTCCTCAATTGATGGGCATTTGCATTGCTCCCAAGGTACAGCTGTAACAAATTGTGCTGCTATAAACCCGAGCATGCGTATATTACAGTGGTATGATGTCTTTAATTCTTCTGGGAAGACACCTAGGAAGTGAATAGCTGTGTGGAATGGGACTTCTAATCTCAGCGTTTGAGGAATCTCCACACTGGTTTCCACAGTGGTTGCACCGATCTACACTCCTCCCAGCATTTAATTATAAAGCCACAGTATACTGTTTCTCCAGATGCCTGTTCTCAGCTCTTCCTGTTGTAGGGGCCTGCTTCTCGTCTCTTGATCAACTTCTCGTTCTTTGCAGTAGTGCTGTCCCTGTGGCTGCTGAAGGGCTCCTGTGGGTGGGCTGCATGGATCCCTTTTTCCTCCTCCCGTATGTGCTCCTACCTCATTGCGGGGTGGAGTAAAGGATTCCTGTGCTGCCAGAGCTCTGCTGACAGCAGTGCTGTGACTCTGCCAGAGTGCTGTGACTGTTTGGGTAGGGCCAGAACTGTCTATGTGAAGATGGAGACATAGGTGATTGTATACATGTGGATCTGCAAGATGACAAGAGAATCTTAGTTGTTTTCTAATTTTAAGTATAAGAAAGAAACGTAGGGTTGGGGAGGTAGCTCACCAGCATAAGCACCTGCATGACAAGCACAAGTTCAATCCCTGGTACCTCCAAAAAGAAGAAAGAAACAAAATTGTATTGATCTTTATTTATATATGAATATATCCCTGTCCTTCAAGTAAGGAATATATGCTTGTTTTTTTTTTTTGTGTGTGTGTGTTTTGGGGAAGGGTCTACAGGGTGTTCAGGGTCTCACTACTAGATCAGACTTGCGGTGATCTGCCTGTTTGTAGCCTCCCATGAGCCGGGATTATAAGTGCGTGCCACCACGCCCAGTCGCAGTTGCTTTCTCCGCACACCCCACGGGTGGGGCCAGCACGGCAGGCTCTGGGAATCAATCCCTGGCCCCTGCGCCTGCTTGCAGGTGCTTTAGTCCACTGAGCTGTTTGGCCAGCCCTTTTATTGATTTGACTTGGCTTAAACGCATTCTGCAGTACGTGTACTTTTGTTTCTTAAGGAGCAGAGTATATTGAAATAAACTGTATACAAAATAAAAATCAGAAGGCTCAAGTGCATATGCATTTGATGAGGAGTTTTGTAAGTAATGGTGACATGTGATCCCCTAGGCGACTTCCCCCACCCTCACACCACTAGAAAGTTCTTCATCCACAATTGGCCATTTTAATGGAAATGGTCAGTCCCTAGAAGACCTGGAATGTGTATTATTTAGATTGCTTTGGACTAGACAAGTGGGATTTGTTTCTACCATTCCAGTTATCAAAAAGATTAACCCTTCGCCCTCTCTATCCCAATTGTAACCCTTCAGAAACAAAGGGATGGTTTGTCCACAGTAGCTGAAAAAATGAGGCGGGTGCCAAGGGGAGCGTTTCTCCGCAGAAGGAGGCAGCAGTCATACACACATTTTTATTTTCTTGTGTTGCAGGCGTCTGTAGAGGCATCTGCTGGAACCGCCTTATGCAAGACTGGATTTCCCGAAGACGTGTACAGCGCCGTCCTATCGAAGGAGGTGCACGAAGGACAGCCTCTTCTCAATGGTACAGTTTCCCAAAATACGTTTGCACGTGCACTGTCCATGCTCTCGAAATGAATTAGCTGTTTAAGAAAGCCTCTGAATCATTTCCACTGTATAACAAGTATGAATTTTTCACAATTACTCTAATGAGACTGTAGGGACTTGAGGATTATAGAAGAGCTCATGCATCTCACGTGTACATGGTTGGAAAGCTCTTGGGCTCTTGAAAATTTCATGTTTTTAATTTACAGTGTGATCCTTTACACAACTGCTTTTCGGTGTTTTTTCTGCTTTGCATTTTCCTTTTCTTAAGCATAAGACTCATAAGACATCAAGTTGTTTGAAAAATTAGCTATAACAAACAAGCACTTAGTATTTTTAATTTAAAAAAGGAAACTAGTATAATGTCTTTGATAAACCATGTCAAAATTTAATGTTACCTGTATTGTAATAAGCAAACTTAATGTCTCAGTAGAGACTCATGTAATTTGTATTTTTGTTATGACATTGTTTATAGAAATTACTAGATAGCTGATTTAGTTGTAGCATATGTGAACTTCATTCAGATAGACTCATTTTCCATGTAAATATGGATCAAGTTCCCTATAGTTATCATATGACAACCCTTGCCAGCAAACCTAGATAAAATCTGAAATAAAAGCTGAACATCAAAAGCAAAACTAAAATCACTTTCCGTTAGCTCCATTTGAGAGCAAATAAAATTTTAGTATTTTCACAGACTTATTTATCGTTACAGAGAACATCATTGAATTGTGGAAGCAGGTAGAATTGATTAGTAAGATGTATTTAAATTTGGATTCCCTGCAAATCTTGCATATCTCCGAGGCTGCTTTAGAGAGCTGCATTTGGAGAATCTGTGTAACCTCAGTTAATTAATTTACACAGAGCTCTACCACATAGCCTTAACTGAAGTGTCTCCAACGTGCTGACAAACCTTAGTGGTACAATACTTAAGAGTACCATAGCCAGGAGACTTTGAAATGTAAATGGACTCTCAGCTACTGATGTGCTTGGGCGTGCCTTACATGCTATTTTAATTTCTGTGTAAAGTATGATGTACTCACACCTAAGTGATGTTTCTGAAGTTGATTTTCCTGAAAGGCATATTTTGGTTCCTGCTTCAGTATGTGGTATTTTTAATGAGATCTGAGCAGTTTATCTCAACCCTGGCTTGCTCTTGTCTAGTGAGTCATGGTGGACATGATGGTGGTTTAACTCAGATCACAGTGTGTAAATTTTATTTGACTCTGATGTGAAACTTGAAGTTCTGCACCTTTGTCATTTTCCTGAAATTTGTAAATTGTTAGGTAAATGCCTGGAACCCATATGATGTGTAGATGTTATTTGAATGTGCAGAATACATTGACACAATTTTAAGAATAATTCAAACATATTATCAGTGGGATTTTTCCGTATTTTGCCATATCTTTCCGAAATTCATCTTTACGTGGGCAATTCCTTTTCCTTGAAGTTTGTAATTTGGTGACTGCAGGCAGACACATGGTCTGTCAGTAGAAGCCATTGACTTAAGAGTAGCTGCCTTGATTTTCATATAGTTTTGAAAATGATAGCCTGTTTTCTACTTATTTGATGATGCTTGTGATAGTAGACATTGGGCTTTGCTTCTAATCAGTATCTTGTTAGTATAACCCAGAAGCAGGTTTTTGGGCTCAGGTTGTAAATCCGGAAGAATGGTTTTAACTCTTTTGCTCTAGCAAATCACAGAGAGAAGTGTGTACGATAGATGTGTATGAGAGGGTGTATGATAGGCTGGTAGAGCACTGTGCAATAGATATTATCACTTATTTTCTGTATCATTGTTAGAAGATGTAAGAGGACTGGTGCATCTTTAAGCTTACAAAAAGCTGTGTAAAAATATTAAGCCTAAAATATATCTACTAGGGTCTGAGTTTGATTCCTTGTGCCAAACAATAATAATAATAATAAAATAAAAATATTGGCTAGTAGGTGGAATGTTTTTGAATGGAAGAGGATTTACTCAGAAGTTTGTGAAGTCTCAGTGTACCTGTTTCTAAGAGTACTGTCAGGCTATCAGCAGTTGATACTTAAAATGATTCTTTCTAGTTTTTACCGTTCTCTGTGTGTTGATACCAGTGTTTGAACTCAGCACTGTGCGCTAGTCAGGTATGTGCTTATGCAACTGAGCTATCTCCCCAGCCCTAGCTTTTACCTTGTCTATATTTGGAGGTTTCGGTGTCTTGGTACACCCAAGCCAAGTAAGTACATGGTGCTGTGCTGTGGGTTCTGTGTGTTTCAGGCAGGCTCTTCACGGTAGCACACCACAGCAGAAAGGCACTGAGCATTAGGGCAGCCCAAGCGATCACTTTCGCCCTGGATTAGTGACCCATTAGGCCACTTATGGGAGGAAGTGATATTATACCAGGGAGCATGACAGTTTTCTGAGCATCTCCTTCCTGAATAGGGAAGCATATTAGGTTGATTATAGAGGCAGCACAATATAATTTCATGATGTTTTGTAGTTTTGCTCATTTCCATCTGCTGAAAAACATTTCTTTGTTTAATTCTGTGGCCTTTATGTGGTTGCCTGTTTTACTGCGCTTTTTATTTTTATTACTTTGTTGATTTGTTTTGAGAGAGGTTCTTGCTATGTAGTTCACACTGGCCTCAAACTGCACCCCACACCCTGCCTCAGCCTCCCAAGTGCTGGGACTATAGGTATGCACCACCATGCCCAGCTATTCTATTTTTCAAAATAAGTAACAACTAGTAAGCTTTTCTGTTTCCACTAATTTCCCATTGCTGACTTAGAGAAAAGAAGACATGCATGACTAGTATATATATGTGTGTGTGTGTGTATGTGATGGCTACATATATTATTTTAATATGTATTATGGTTACAGAATATATCTGGTACACTAGCCTTTATATGAAACTTTAAAACTTTGGTATGTAGGTACCATGAAATGCTGATCATTTTTTAAATAGTCAAGTAACTATTGTGAAGATACTTGAAAAGCATTAAGCTTTAGGGAAAGATGTAAGACAGCATTAGTCGTATTAGGAAACCTATATAGAAGACAGGGATATAGCTCAGAGCACAGTGCCTGCTGGGCAGGTGCAGGGTCTGAAGTTTGATTCCTGGTACTAAGAAAAAAACAGTAAGAAGAACAACAAAGACAAATAGGCACTGCAGTCTCAGAGTTCTCCTTTTATCTTTTGCTGATATCATGAATTCTATAGAAGGAGCACACTGAAAGAACTAGTTCCATCCCTTCATTTTCTGTTTTTTAATCAGTGTATATTTCTGGTGAAATCATAAGGCAAAAAAAATTTTGAACAACCTTCATGTCTCATATTAGGTGAGTGTTGAGCTCTTCGAGGGGAGCCCAGTATTTTGAAAACTGACTGCAGAGGCCCATATTCTATTTTCTGTTATCAAAACTTTGTCCTATTTTGGTTCTATTTTGCTCCACTCTTATCTCTATTTTTGAGCACCCAGGTTTTTTCCAGCTTTGCACTCTCATATATAGTACTGTTCTGGAGATTCTTTTTTGGAAAACTTTCATACTTTCTTTGGAAATTTGTGTTTGAAAGTAGAACTACTAGGGCAAAGGGAATACAGAGCTTGTGTTGGGTATTTTTATTTAGTTTTATTTCTCAGTGCATTTTATAAAACTCTTCCTTACAGGACTAAATAAATGTCCATTAGTTCTTTTTCATCACTTTGTCACTCTGTAGTGTCATCGTGTTTTCTTCTTGTGCTCATTTCTCTTTATGCTGTGTTGTAGATGTATTGGGTTTTATAAGTTAGGATCAATTCTATTATGTTTAGGTAGTCATTTTACCTTATATTTTTCTGCTGTTTTTTTCAGGAGCATTTATTGCCAACCCTCTCATTTTGCAGACAAGCAAATTAGAGCTCCGAAAGATTATAGGCTTTCCTTATGATTATATAGCTCTTTAGATGGTTGGTTGCAGACCCAGAATTAGAACTGCACTTTCCGGGTGCCTAATCTAGTTCTGATGTTAGAATGGTAGGAAGAGAATGAGTGCCGACGGGAGCCAGCCTCAGATCCAAAGGTTTTGGAGCAAGTTCATCCTAGAAGTGTTCTTCTTCACTAAACACGTGACATATTGTTATATCTGTGGAGATGGGGGGGTATAACACATACAACACTCCACAGAATTAAAAAAAAATATTTCAGTAATTTTCACTTAGTGTTTTGTGCATTCCTACTTTAAACCAGAACTATCTCCGGCTTTGGAAGATAGTATTTAGCCCTTGATATTTAACTTAAACTCCACTGAGATAGAAAATGCCTCTTGTGGTAGTACATTACTTGAAAATGAAACAAGTGCAGTCATAAATGTCCCTGCTGTCCCTCGCTGTGTTTCTGACACTGAAGTAGCCATCCCATTGTGTCCCTGAGAAGAGAATCCCAGGCTATCTGTAGTGCGCATGTCAAGGGTGAGCTCCCTGCAGCCTCGCGATGGGGCCTGTATGCTTAGTCATTCCACTAAGTGAGCTCCTTCAAGTCTGGTCAGCATAAATAGCAACCGGCAATTACCACGAGTATTTTCAGTGATTCACCCTTCCTCGCCACCTCTGGGCAGCCCATGATGATTATTTTCAACTAGACAGAATTTGATTTAGATTAGTTTGCTTACTGATTAAGGCTTATCTGCCTTAACGTGAGAGTTGGAGTATGATATCTTTAGATAGCAGCCCTAAAATATTTTCGTTAGTTTACTAGGACTGTCTTGCTGTACGGCTGCCTGGCTTCTAAGGTCATATACACTTTGGTGTGATGTGGGCCAGAGTGTGGAAAGAGACATCTACTAATCTGTTGTGAAACACAGCTTTAAAAAAAATTTGTTGTTATTCAATGTGTCTGAAAATATTTACAAGGTAGGTTCATAAACGTTTTGTATATAAAGTCAAATGGGCCCTTGCACTGTACTGATTTCCAGTTGATTATGAAAATCAGCACTAAACACTGCGATTGTTCTCTTGGATTTTGATGATGAACTCTGAGGAGAAGCCAGTGAAATGCAGCCAGATACATTCTCAGAGGTGACTACTATTTTCCAAGAAAAAAACATTTTCTTGTGTGGTAGGTTTTCTTATTTTATTTTGTTTTATTCCTAAAAGAGCAATTAACTACATAATAATAATAATAATAATAATAATAATAATAATAATAATGACAGTAAAGGAAGCAGTAAGTTTATGTCTTTGTGATATTCATTCATATTTTATTTAATACTGTACTTTTTTCTATCCCTTCAAGTGTTTTACAGTGAGCTTTCTTCATAAAGTTCCACAAACTAAGATATACCAGGTTGAATAGTCACTTTTTAGGGACATTTTGCACTCACTGCTAGCAGCAGTAATTTGTCATTTGGGAGAGCTGAAGTTTGTTCTCACACAAACTTGTAGCCTGGAGAGAGCTCTGAACAGTTCTAAATGCACTGTGCTCACAAACCTTAGCGAGCACTTATTACAACATTTAAAATCTGTCCTTTTATGCTTACCGATCTTTCTGGCTTCTTCGGCTATGTGGTCAGTTTCTAGAAGAGAGTAGAAAGTGATCGCAGTACATAAGGCTAATATACTGTATGTTAGGTGATAATACATGCTTTGGGGAAAATAAAACAGAGAAGGGAAATGGGGAGAGTCTGCTTCTGCACTTGGCCTAGGATTAGGTGTGTGTGTTGGGGTCGTTGCTTAAGAGACAAGTAATGGAGAATGATGTTGGTGTTGATCCAAGCACTGTAGACATCTGGGGAGGATGGGATGGACAGTGTGGACGGCAGGTACTAGGGCTCTGGGGCAGCAATGTGTGTGCAGTGGGGCAGGAACAGCAAGGAGCCTGGGGATTGCAGCAGAGAAAGAAGAGAGGGAGGGTAGATGAGGCCAGAGTAGTCATGGGCCAGTTTGGGGGGCGGGGCTTTGCAGACCATTCGAAGGTGTTTGGGTGTTTGTGTTTGACCCTGAGGAGGTAAAGAGCTATGAGAAGACTTTCAGTAGAGGAGAGATAGGATCCAGCTTTCAAAACTATGGTTCTGGGCACTGTGTTGAGCAAAGATCAAAGAGAGGAGCAGGAAGTGCAGACCACTCAGAAGTGAAGAAAGGAGGGGAGGAGAGGAGAGGAGAGGGGAGGGATGGGGAGAGGACAAAGGTGGGGAGGGAAGGTACAGAGTGCTCAGGAGCCTGGCAGTGGCTCAGGTGAGAGGAGGTGCTCATGCAAACCAATATAATTCAATTAAATATAATTCATGCCAGTGAAATTCACATAAAATTAACTTTCTAAAAATGAACAATATGGTGACACTGAGAGCGTGTATGCTATTGCACAGCCACCATCTCTGTGGACTTCTGAGTATTTCTATTCCATCAAAATAGAGCTGTGTACCCATTGCTCATTGCTCCTGCTCACCTTCTCTCCAGCCCCTCAAACATGTGTCTAATTTCTTCCACCTAAGGTAATGCTTTTGTGCTATGCTGGAGCCTCAGTTTTGGTAGCTGAATGATAAATATTCCACGGTGTGTGTGTGTGTGTGTGTGTGTGTGTGTGTGTGTGTGTGTGTTCCTGTTCCAGTTTGCTTATCCACTCATCTGTGCTGGACATTTGGCTCATTCACACTTTTGGCTATGTGACTAGTGCTGGTATTAACAGGTGTATATAAATATGTACTTTGTCAAGTACTTGCTTTGATTCTTTTAAATCTATGTATGGGAATGGAGATAAGAGGTGGGATGACAATTTGTGCTTAGTTACTAGACAGTCTACTAGAATGCTTTTCACAGAAGAACGATAGCTTTGTATTCTACCTGCCAACGTGCCAGACTGCAGTTATTTTCCATTTGTCATGACCACTAGTAGCCATCCTCGTACGCGTGAAGTAGTACTGTGTTGCAGTTGCAATTTGCATTTGCCCCATGACTAATGGTGCTGCATGTCCTTTCATATATTTCCTTGGTATAGATCCTTTGAAGAAATAGTTATTAAAGTCCTTTGTTCACTTCTAAATTTAGTTGTGTGTCATTCTGTTTGGGCATAAAAGGAACTATTTTTTCTATATTCTGGATAGCAGACCTACATCAGATACATGATTTGCAAAGATTTTTCTCCTGTCCTATAAATTTTTGTTTTAGACTGTTCAGGCTACTATAACAAAATACCATTCTGAGTGTTTCAGAAACAAGAGAAGTTTATGTCTCACAGTTCTACAGTCTAAGAAGTCTAAGATGAAAATGTGGGCGGATTTTGTGTCATAAAAGCTATCTCCTTAGTGTAATCTCATATGGTAAAGGGAAAGAGTAGTTCTCTAAGGCCTCTTGGCAGAGTGCTTATGGCTTAACTGTCTCCTGAGGCCACCACCTCCTAGTATTACCACACTGTTGGTTAGGATCGTGGCATGAATTTCTAGGCAGACAGATCATTCAGAGCTTCATGGGTATGTTTTCACTTTCTTGGTAATGACTTTTGATGCACAAAAGCTTTGAGTTTTGAAGGGTTGCAACTTAACTATTGTTTGATTACTCTTACTTTTGGTATTGCATCTAAGCATACATAGCAAGCTGGAAGATCATAAAGACTCTTGTGTTTTCTTCTAAGAGACATGATTTTAAAGCTGTTATGCTTAGTCATTGATTTTGTTTTTAGCTAATTTTTGTATGCAGTGTTAGAGGCCCAACTTATTATTTGAACATATTCAAAGATAGAGATGACAGGTGTGCTGGTTTGAATGCACAGTGTAAGACAAAGAGGTTCACAGGTAGCTAAGCGGTGTTGTAAGCCCCGGCAGACCAGGAGCTGGGTTTGAGTACACTGAGATGAGATCCAAGATGCCAAGGAGACATTTAGATATGCATTTAGTGCTCAGAGGAGAAGCCATTCTGTAGTGTGGAGAGCATAAAGTACATAAAATCCTGACCCAGAGCAAAAAGAACTGGAGAGTAATGAGAAACAGAAGCAAGAACTGAAATTTTAAGTATGGAGCTTTGAGGACTTCAGTGTCAGGAGATCAGATTTAAGAGGAGGAATGAGAGTGAGAAAGAGAGACGTTGAGGTGAGAGAGACGCTGCAGGGTGTGCGGTGGTGGGGGGACAGATGAGATGGAGCGCTGCTTTGTGGCAGATGCTACTGAATGGTCAGCTCGGAGGCCACAGAGGATTCCCTACTGGATCTGGCAGCACAGGGTTCCTGGAACATTCACTGAACTACTCCCAGAGACAAGGATCAGAAGCTTTACTTGTGAATGTTCACCAGTCAGGTGGAGGAGGGAAGTTGGAAGGAGACTGAATTTTCCATTAAAAGAAAGAAAAATTGAGTGTGGCTTGGAAAGGAAAGTAGGGTCAAGTAAGGACACTTCTTCAGATTGGGGTTTATCTGTTCGTGTGCTGAGAAAGAGTCGAGTGGGGATGGAAGAGGTGATATATAGAAGAGGAGATCATTGCTAGAACAGTGCGGAGCAGCCAGAGTGATGAGAGAAGTGTATCTGTATTTTTGACAAATGACTTGCATTTTGTTTCAATGTCCCCACATTTGAGACCACTCTGATTGCTTGCATGAGTCAGTCTACAAATGGTTTAAAAGTCCTTCATTTTTGTCAGCAGAAGGCTTTCTAACAGAAAGGGCAGAGAGGATAAAAATGAAACCCTAGTGGTGTTCAATGATGTAAACAGCATTTCCATCGCTGTAGCATCCTTGACAGATGGTTATCCAGTTTCTGCAAGAATACTACTATGACTTGCTTCCCCCAAATGGAAAGCCAATCACTCCCTTACAAAATCTGCTTCATCTTTGGAGACTTCTTAACTGTTAAAAAGCCATTTCTTAAAAAGTTTCACCAAAGCATATGTTTCTAAAAATTCTATCCACTAGTGCCTTTGGCACCACGCAGAGCAAGTCGATTCGTCTGAGCTCTGAGGTCATTTCATTTCATCGTTTGTTCTTTCCAACAAGCACCGGTGAGCATTTGTTATGTTCCAGACCCTTTCTCAGGGAATCAGGCAGCAGTAGTCAAAAGACAAGCAAAATCTCTGCAGTAGGGACTCGTGTTCTAGCTAGCCTTCAGATACCTACACATGCTCACCTGGGATCCTCAGAGCTCCTTTGTCCCAGGCTGAACATAGAACAATTTCTTCAGCAACCTTTCACCACCCTCCCTCCTTTCAAACAGAGGAAACTGAGGTTCCCTCCACAGGATCAGAACGGTGCCATGTGTATCCTGACATCCACAACCAGCATTCTCTCTTTTATTATTATTGTTATTATTATTTTTACTTTTGGCAGAACTGGGGATTGAACCCAGGCCCTTGCACTTGCCAGGGAAGTGCTTATTCCACTGAGCCATCTCCCCAGCCCAACATTCTCTCTTTAGATGTGGTGTGGACTCCCCAGAGCAGCCTGAGGGGAATTAGAATTATTTACAGCTGCATTATTTTGTTGGCTTCTGCCCAGGTTGTAGATAACTAAAACTCCCGGGTGTTTTTGAGACAAACTGCTTACCATCTTGTACTTGTACAATTGATTTTTGTTCACAAATGTTGGGCTTGTAAGTTGATTTTTTTAAAACCTGAGCTCTAATGCTACCTGGAGAAACCCCTGACAATTCAAGTGCATAGAAGCCCTAGGAAATAATACTAGCACTTTTTTTTTTAAATCCCCATTTGAACAGGTGCTGATATAGTGAAATCTCTTAAGTTTTAGACAAAACTATCAAACTGATGTAATACCATCCCCGAACACACTTATAAACTCACACTTTTAAAATCATTAAATGATCATGAAGAGATGGCTAAATTGAGCTTGCAACAACTCTAAGGCACATGTTAAGACTATATTTCAATTCTTGGCCTATGATTTTCTTAAAATAGAATTTCTTAATGTCAGGCAATAGAGAAAATGCCTGTTGCAGACATAAAAAACTTAAATAACAGGGGTTTAGATTATCTTAATTATGAGTATTTCAGGACACTGCTAAAGAATGAATTTCATGTTTTTAACAAAAAATAAAAAAGTCTATTTTCTGTAATGCACATATATCAAAGTGCATCTCTAGCTGTTAAAAAGACTCCATTTCATTGCATGAACTTTTGTGTCAATAGATGGTTGTCTCTGAAATTGACAGAATGTGAACAAAGATGAATTTCTTATGGGGTTTGTCGATGTGAGCACATGGATTTTGCCTTTCAATAAATGCATGTTTTACTGGTGGTTCACTGGAGTCTAAAGTTTGCTTCTTTCTTTTTTCTACATCCCTGTGGTTGAAATTTGCTCAGTGGTAATAGTAAAGTCACTGGCAGGTTGGTCCATAACATTTTCTTCAACACTGGTATTTCCTTTATGATTTGCTGTTATTTTGAAGTGAAAGTCTTCTCAGATGGAGTCATCCTTGATGTTAATACTCAGACTCTACAGCACATCAGGAAAAGATCAAAAGTGCCAGCTTGTTTTCTAAAATCTGCATGTGTGCATGTGTGTATTTGCTCTGGGGTTTACCTCTCCTGGGCTTCTCTCCAGGAGCTAGGGATCCTTAGAACAGTGCATCATTTCATCTCAGTTGATTTGAATTTTGGGACTGGGGAGATAGCTTGGTGGTCTAAGCACCAGCCTGGCAAGCGCAAGGACCTGGGTTTGATCTCCATACACATGCTATGCTGGCGCCACTGTGCTGACCACTGAAATGGGGTATGGTGGCACACACCTGTGATCACAGCACTGAGTAGGCTGAGACAAAAGAATCGCTGCAAGTCTAAGCTGCATAGTAAGACTGTACCAAATAAATAATTCTTTTTTTTAAAAAAAATTCATTTTTAACAAAAGCAGTCCTCAGAATTTAATTGTACCTTTTTAAAGGACTACTGCATGATTCTGCCCTACCTGTGTGCTTTTATCTTTTCTGTTCAATTTTTGTTTCTATGTCTGCATTGCAGGAAATAACTCTTCCAAAGTTCCATTTGTTTTTTTTTTTTTTTTTTTTTTTAACAAATCCATTGACATAAAAGTTCGCACAATGCAATGGAGTCTTTTTAACAGCTAGAGATGTACTTTGATAAAATATGTGCAATTTTATGATTCAATAGCATTTTATCCCCCAGATTTTATGGTGCTCAAAAGTTCCTCCTGTCCCCCGAGATTCTGTGGTTTGGGTCCCCAAAATACTCATTCTAGTGAATTGGTGTTGATTCGGGTACAGCAGCCTGCACCATACTCCTGTATTGCCTTGGCACTGTCACAACAGGAATTTAGCTTGTGCTCACCTGCAAGCTTCCTGTGTTTAGTTAGATCGCATTAGTTTAGATGGATTTTTGGAGACGTTTTTAGAGGTTGTACATTACCCCTTCCTCCCTGCTTTTTAAACACAGTAGCTGCTTTCCGTCTTTGCACAGATTTTTTTCCCAACAGCTAAAACAGACGTTGATAGAACCTTAGGATGGGTGAAGTGTATCAGAATGTATCTTATATACACTATTATTATATAATTAATTGATCTTAATCTAAATATTCATTTCACCAGATGCTGAAATAAGGTGACTTGGAATTTGTCATGGGAGTGCAAAGTAAACTGAGACAAGGGTATTTCATTTAACCTGATAATATAAAGGAAAATGGCCCATGTCTCTAGTACTTTTGGATGAGTTCCTAGAAATGAGAGCGCCCCCTTACTTCTACTTCAGGTAGTCCCCTCTGGTGCTGTGGTCTGGGCAGGGCGCTTAAGCCCCTGACTGCCTCCCATTCTGACTTCACCTAGCCTCCCCCTTGCCCTTTATCTTGTTAGTTGGTTTAATCAGCTGTTTGTTGGATTATATTTTGAATCCTAAAGATCAGGGCAGTTTATTTTACTTCATCCTTCACTTCAAAAATTATGTCTAAATTAAATAGATATAGATTTAACGTGTATTATGAATCTAAGGAAGTATTAATAAGAAGTTCCCAAGACCTGGCTTGTATTTGTGAACAGTACATCAGCTCAACACAGTATGTTTTCTGTGGTGTGTAAGAAAGTCACTATAGCGTGGCTTGGAAAATGCCGGTGGCCAGGGAACATGGATGGATTTTTGTAGTGGGAAGGACAGTTTTAACTTAGGGCAATAATTAAAATTCTAAAGGCTTCTTTAAATAATTTTTGACTGCTTTTAAAGGCCAGAAACAATTGGCCAATGTAATGAAATTATCACAAAAAACCTTCCACAGGGTGCAATATTTGCTCTCCTAATTCCTTTGTGAAATTAAGTGCTACAAGTTTTCGCATTATGCATATATGTAATTACACCTTCCTTTTAGTCCCTGGGATCTGCTATGGCATCTTTTGTTGACTTGTCTTGTATTCTATCAATTGAAAGACAAATTTATTAAAGCATCTCATTGCATTTATATCATAGGAAAATGGTCCCTTAAGAGACAATAGCTTGCTAACTGCTCAAACTGACAAAGCCCCCAAATGGTGTTCCCACCACACTGATCATTTTCAAATTAGTAGGCCCCATGAATGCTAACCCATAGTACTGCTCCATTCTTCAAGTTTCAGTGATTTTATATTTAAATGTCCTGAATGTTTAACGCTTCTCAGATAATAATTGCAATTTATTGTTTTTGCAAGTAAACATTAAAAAAAGCAAAGGGGTTCAGAACAAGTGCATCCTTTGCTTAATTATTGGTATGCGAGGTCCACTGGTTACACAAGGATGTGCAGCAAAACTGTGTAAAAATTCATTAGGAAATGCCTCATCTTTGGTATGCCAATGGTTAATTTTTTTATTTTTTTTTGTATTTTTAGGGAAGGGTCTACAAGGGGTTCAGGGTCTCACTACTAGACTGGACTTGTAGTGATCCACCTGTTTATAGCCTCCCAAGAGCTAGGATCACAGGTACATGTCACTACACCCAGTCTCAATTGCTATCTCAATGGGCTCTGGGGGCGGGACCAGCACAGCAGGCCAGGGCATTGAACCCCCAGCCCCTGCACCTGCTTGCATATCTTTTAATCCACTCAGCTATTTGGCCGGCCCTCCAATGGTTAATTTTGAATGCATAGTTGCATGCATTTTATGCTTATAGAACATGATTGTATGTTAGCTGTCCCAAACTTCATGAGTGAGGTAGGACAGGGTGTGTTTTCTGTCTTTCATGCATTGCAGAGCCCACACAGTGTAAGTGCACTCCTGAGAGGAGGAAGTGGCTGGGCATGGCTTGGACCTGTGTCCTGCTCTAGGGCTTTTACCTAGTGCATAACATCAGTGCTTCTCCACAAGGCCGCTTCTCTTGGAGCATTCCAGGCACCTTCTACTTTCTTGTGCTCCTATGCCAGGACTCCTTTACTAGCTTCGAATTTTTTGGGGGGTAGGGGTGGGGGGGATGCCTGGTACTGGGAATTGAACTCAGGACTTTGAGCTTGCCAGGCAGGCGCTTGTGCCACTGAGCTATGGCCCCAGCTGGTTTGGGTTTTAAAATTCGTGTTTCTAGTCATAGTACATATTCATTTTCCCATCTGTTTTTCAAGAATGAAAGAAGGAAACATATTCAGTTTCCTTGAGATGTCAGAGAATGCTTTCAAGTTCTCAGGGTCTTACTCTGCTACTGTGGTGTTCCAAGCCCTGCCAGACTCTCAGCAATGTCTAGGTCTGTTTGGGGATGGGTATGGGGGATGGGGAAGCACTGTGTAACAACAGCCTTGTACCCAGCATGTGTTAAGACATGAGTGCATTTTACTTAAGAAATAGTGACTCCCTGCTGTTGAAGATGCTATATGACAAATACAGCCCTCCTGAAGTGGCTTTTGGCTTCACAGTGTACAGTGAGTGGCCAGAGTTAATTGGGAGTCAATCACATTCATAAATCCTTTTGTTTGCCCCAGAACTCTTCTTAAGATCTGGCATGATGGAGCTCTCAAAAGCAGCTAAAATTGCTTAAAAATGCAAGAGATTGCATGGGTTGATAGTGATAATAGATTTTACTTATCATCAGGTGACTGGTATGTGCTGAGTTCTTAGTAGAAATTATCTTCAGTCCTTAGCATGGCCTTATGAAGTGGCAGCACAGTGTTGCAGGTAAGGAAATTCAGATGTAAAAGCATTGTAGTTATTTACCAAAGCACACCATTAGTGAATACACAGTGGTAGTAAGATTTAAACTCTGGCCTGCAGGACTTCTCTTGGACTTTTTTACTTTTCTGGTGTGTGTGTGTGTGTGTGTGTGTGTGTGTGTGTTTTACTGGGGACTGAGGGCTTTTGAACCAAGCTGTATCCCCAGGTCTTGTGTGGTTTTGCTTTCCAGACAAGCACTCACTAAGTTGCCCCAGTTGGTCTTCCCCTTTCACCGCTCTTGCCTGAGCTTGAGTGCTGAGAATATAGGGATGTGCCCCCACACCTCTCCGCCTGGGCTTTTCCTGATATGTCATGCTGCCACCACTTGAGGTGCCTGGAACTTCTGCTAAGAGATTGGTGGAATCAAGCACTGGTGACCTTCAGGAGAAGCTCCTTAAAATGTGCTCATCAGAAAGGCAGTTTGCATCGTTAGGAGGAAGAGCTGGGTAAGGCTGCACCAGGGGGTAGGCTGGCCTCGGAGGAGGAACCTCACTGGTGAGTGCTCCCTCAGCTACGCACCCAATCCAGATGAGGCACGAGGGCCACATGCAGAATCTGAGTTGGCTGGCAGGGCAGCAGTCCTCCGGCACTGTGAAGGAAGATGCGGCCATTGTAGGAGTGACAGCAGGACAATGGGGGTGATGCTGACCTTAAAGATTATGAACTACATGTGATGTCACTGGTGCAATCAGCTGCTAGTAGACTTCCTGGAGTTCCCCAGAGATCCATTCTTCTACTTTATATTCTTTGGGTGTCTACTTCCTGCTTAGCTTTAGACGATGCTAAATCCAATTCGTGTTTTAGGAGTAAGAAACCATAGTCCTATTCTTGCATCAGTGAGGGTAAGATCAGGGAAGTATTGTTCCCTTTCCCTGCCTGTCAGTGTCTCTTGTCTGTCTGTTTTTATTTTCTCTTTCTTTCCTTCCTTGGGTGGGGATAAATAAACAAGTAAACTTAAAGGTCCTTGTCAGCTATGTACTTTGAAGCAGAGTGGAAAGAAATGTGTCCCTAAGTGAAATTGCCGGACTGCTGAATTAATAAAATCCAGCTGTGCTAGCTCCTAAGCTCTGTCCATGGTGTAAGGCAGCGGGAGATGAGTTTTCTCTTACCTGCACGGAGAGTGCACCCTGACACTGGGCCTCAGTAAAGTCTCCAGGAGGATGTGAGCAGGGTGCAGACTTCCCTAAGAATGAGAGGCTGATAGGTGCCGCGTAGCCAGAAAGAGGAAATTTCAGAGATGTAGAAGGTGGTGCTTTGGTTGAGGACTTTTGTTGATGTGCTCTGAAGCTATGGACCTCAGATTGTTGCCAGTTGCCTTAGGTAGGAACTGTCACTTGACAGAAAACAGGGCCAGAGAGAGTATTGTCTACTGATGGAAATAGTTCTTTTTAAGTAAAGTAGTAATTTAGCAAGGTGGAAGCATGGTGCTGATTTGCAAGTTAGTGATAAGTATTTAGGTAAAGACAATTTTAATTGAGATTTAGGGTCTTACTCTTTCAGGCTATAAAAATACTTTGGGGGAAACAGCTTCTCTCCTTTATACTTTATTTCTGCCTCTCTGAATGGACCAATTTTTTCCTTGATGTTTTCCAAAATATTTTATATTCTTATATTTCAAAGTAGAGTATACAGGAGAAAAATCAAGGGCTTTTTCTAGGTCAAATCTTAATATAAAATCGCCTGGCAATGATTGATGCACTATGTGAAGATTCTATCAAGGGTCCCTGTATCTGATACAGATGGAGAGAAGGCAGTGTCATTAAAGTCTGCTGTGTGCTTCTGTGGGGACTTTGCTGTCCCGTCTTTACTCCTGTGGCCTCTTTTTGCATGGAGTAGGGCTACAAAAGTCATTCAGCATTAGATTTTTAAAAATGACAGAAAAAAAAATGACAGAAGCATTACTACCTGGGAGGTTCTTTTACTTTTAATCTAGCAGAAAATACAAGTTTTAGGTTTTTTTTTTTGTTGTTGTTGTTGTTGTTGTTGTTGTTTTGGAGGAACTGGGCATTGAACTCAGCCCTTTGTGCTTGCCAGGGAAGTGCTTATTCCACTGAGCCATCTCCCTGGCCCCTAGTTTTAGTATATTTTTAAAAACTCATGCTGGATTACATAATCCTAGATTTATGAAAACAAAAAATTATAAGGCAGTTATTCAGATACCATAGAACTTAAGATAGTTGTAAAAATATTTTTGATGTGGATCACTTTATCATCAAACTATTTAGGATTCATTGATTTTTAAATGACACTTGCTTTCTTGGATTTTTTGAATTTTTACTGGTTATTTAAGGAAATTATGTCAAAAGCTGTTTGAAAAATTAGGATTCCAGTGAATGGCAGGGTGTGTGTATTTGTTCATGTGTCTGATTCTAAGTTTCTAATGTAGTCGATCTTTCAAACATAGTTCCTCCGAACCTGAGATTACCTATGGTTCCACCTCCCATAGGCATTTAATGCTTTTAACTGTTCTAGAACTCTTTAAAGGAGAGGTTTATTGCTTTCACAGTTGTCTCCACTTGGGAAAGTTTTGACAGCATTACAGCTTGCTGTGCCCCTGAAGAGGTGACACAGTTTTCAACTCAGTCACTGAGGATAGAGCCCAAATCCTCTGCTGCAGCGCTCCCTGGAAGAGGCCTCGCCACTAGCTGTGTGCACATCTGGATGGCCTCCACCTTCTCCGGACCTGTGCCAATCGATTCTCGCTTCTATACGCTGGCTAAACTGGGCGTGATTACCACATAGGTGTTGATAAAGTGTGTACTCATGTTCTTTGCAGCAAGTTAGTTGTCAGATTGCCTTATTGGAACTACATTTAACATCTAGATCTTTTATTTTATTCATATCCACAGTTCACAAAGTATTTCCCTTTTGACTATAAGCAAAAATAAGGGAAGTACTTAGCTAATAGCTAAGATAATGATATTACTAATTTATAGTAGTCCATTGAAAAGAATGGTCTGTGTTTATGCTTATATTTTTTGATCAAATTTTCATGTGTGTATATTGAAATCTGAGCAAAAACTTTGAAGATAATATGCATTATATTCACCTCCCATGGACCTGTGAGGACCAGTCTGGCTTAACCATGGCCACTAGCTCTCTGTTGCTGCTAAAGCAATTATAAAATGATCATGGTGTTTTTGACTAATATTCATTGAACACTGTAGAGTGGATATTAAAATACTCTGTGTGAATGAGCCGGGTACCTCGTAATCCTGTAAAGTGTGGGCCCTCAGATTCTGTGTTTCACAAATGAGAACTAAGGCCAAATGCAATTCATTCTTCTTCCAAGGGAGTATAAAGTAGAGACCCCTTGATTCATGTCATATAATTTCAAGGGTTCTGTTTTGTTGATCTTACAATAGTTTTCTTTTTTTCTTTTATTATTTATTTATTCTGGCAGAACCAGGGATTGAACTCAGACCCTTGCACTTGCCAGGGAAGCGCTTATTCCAACTGAGCCATCTCCCCGGCCCCGTCTTTTATTTTTTAATTATTTTTAAAGAAAAAATGATAGAGAATTTCAAAACAAGATAATAGGAGAATAACAATGGTTTACATAATACATAAGTTGCTCAGATTATAAGATATAGACATGAAAAATTGATCAAACAGTATAAGCTAAGCAGAGACCATTCTTTTCAATGAAAAAAAGTGAATTAGTAGCATAATTATATTAGCTAACATATACATATACACCTTTTCCCTTCCTTCTTCTTCTGTTCCCCAGTCCTAATTATTCTTGCATTTTGAGCAGTTTCTTTCATTTTCACAATATCTATTGCACATTTTAGATTTCATTTACTCTTTGAGTTTCTTATACTAGTTAGATAGTACAGTGTTTGCACATGTGAGTCTAATTTATGTCACTTATGACATGGGCTTAAGTTGCATCCATTTACCTATCAAAACCTTGAGTTTATCCTTACGTAGAGCTGAGTAATAGTTCATTGTATAAAAACACCACAGTTTTTTTATTCATTCCCAAGTTGATGAGTATTTGGGTTGTTTCCAAGATTCAGCTATTATATGTTGTGCTGCTGTAAACATAGGTATATTGCTGTGTTATGATATTTTCAATTATTCTGGAAAAAATACCTAGAAAGTGGTTAGCCCGGTGGAATAGGACCTCTAGTCCTGGATTTTTTGAGGAATCTCCACTTTAATTTCCACAGTGTTTATACTAGTCTACACTTCCACCTACAGTGGAGGAGGGTTTCTTTTTTTCTACAACCCTGCCAGCATTTCTTATTGGTTGATTTCTTAATGATAGACATTCTTTCTGGGGTGAGATGAAATCAAATTTGCATTCCTTGAATAATCAGTGATTTTGAACATTGTTTCATATATTTGTTTGTCATATTCTTCATCTTAGAAGTGCATGTTCATCTCAGACACCTTTTTTTTTTTTTTTTTTTTGTGGAACCAGGGACTGAATTCAGACCTTTGTGCTTGCCAGGGAAGTGCTTATTCTACTGAGCTGTCTCCCTGGGCCCTCAGATGCCATTTTTGAACTGGATCTTTTTTTTTTTAATTTTATGTATTTGGTACAAGGTCTCAGTATGTAGCTCAGACTCCTAGTGATTCTTCTGTTTTAGCCTCCCCAGTGCTGGGATTACAGGCATGCACCACCATGCCTGGACTTGGTGGTCTTTCTGTGTGACCTGGGTGGGGCTGGCAAGGCAAGTGGTACTGGGGACCGAACCTGGGTCCTGGCCCTTGTTTAGGCAGGCACTTAGGCCGCTGAGCTATTTTTGCGGTCCAGG
Source organism: Ctenomys sociabilis (assembly GCA_004027165.1). Lineage (NCBI taxonomy): Eukaryota > Metazoa > Chordata > Mammalia > Rodentia > Ctenomyidae > Ctenomys > Ctenomys sociabilis. The sequence continues at coordinate 249,043 of PVKA01000018.1, read as the reverse complement.
ACTGGGTCTTGGAATTTAGGGTCCTGATTTCTTTCAAGTTTTTATTTTCTACATAGAAGTCTTTTGTTGGTGGAATGGTTGGCTAAGATTTTTCCCATTCTGTGGGTTGTCCTTTTATGCTCTTGGTGATTTCTTTTGATGTACAAAAAATATATATAATATATATATATAAATATATATATATATGTGTGTGTGTCAGTTATTTTATTAGGTTATTAATAAGAAATTTAGAACACTAATTTATGACGCTAAATTCCATTTGTCAGAGTACAAACTGATCACAGGTAGACCCAGAACTGAGAAACAGCTTTGATTTTTGCTAAAATCTGTGAGTCCACTGCTTTCTGATCCACCCTGTGCTGCTCCGAAATCTGGTATCTCTCTTTCTCGGTGTCAAAGACCTCACCCTTCTAGTGTCTGGGTTTCTGTAGCTTCTTCTTCTTGAAGTAAGCATCAGAGAGGTGTTTGGGGATTTTCACTTCGCTTATATCAATTTTTGTAGAGGTGGCAATGCCAAATTTCTGGTGTGTTCTTTGTAGAGGAACACGATTAAGGCTAAGAGGCCCAGTTGGCTAAGTGGCAAGCCACCGGCCAATTGCTTCAGGAAGAGCACTCTCCTGCCTCTGTGATGCCTGGTGAGGAAGATCAAGATGGTTCTGGGAGTGATGTGAGCTCAAAGTTTCCTCACATGCTGACTGAAGGGTTTCTTGCTATGGCTCAAGAGGTTTCAAGACACATCTTCAGCAGGGTCGTATCTAGGCATTTTTTGAAACTTATCTACCTGCATACCTCCATTCTTGTCCCTACCAACTGTTTGAGAAAAGTTCTGCTAGCAAAAATTTTCTCCTTCTTTTGCTTCTCAACCTTCAGTTTAGCAGCTGTGTACTTTCTTGTACAAAGCCTTTCTGGAATATGTGGCAGATCGGGAGTATCTGCCAATTCCTCTAACCAGAACAGGATTATTATTATTATTCTTTTTTTTTTTGAGATGGAGTTTCACTGTGCACTTCAGGCTGGCCTTAGCTCATTATGTAGCTTAGGCTGGCCTTTAACTCCTTCTTCAGCCTCCCAACAGCTGGGATTTCAGGCATGTGTCACCACACCCAGCCAATAATAGTTCCTTTACATTGTTGTATATGTTCTGAAAGTGAATAATAAAAAAGCCATATAGGTTGTGGTTGTTGATATGTACAGTTGTTCAGTTTTTGTAAGTTGTAAATATGTATTTATAAAGTTGTGAGCAGGACTGTAGTCTAACAGAGAATCATGTAGTTTATAAATTGTAAGTTATATTCTCCTTGAGAACAATAAAGTTTTAATATTTTTGTTCTGGTAATAGCTGTACCAAGGCAGACTTCTTTCAGATTTTTCATTTACTTATTTATTTGTTACAGGGCATGCCATGTAGTTCCAGGTATTGAACTTGGATCCTTCAGCTTGCCAGACAGGTGCTTTGACTATAAAACTATCTCAACTCCCCTCTTTCAGATATTTTTGACAGTTATCACGTTTAGACTGTTTTTCTTAAATTATAGATTTACATATATGCATATATATATATATATATATATATATATATGATTATATTTTACTTGTGAGCTTGAAATTTTGCAACTGTGATTTAAAAGCAGTAAAATGATGGTAAGAATTTTTTTTCCAGAGAAATACAAGTTAACGTTAGCAATGCATCAACTTTTGACTCAATGATATTTTGAAAGGCAAATTATAATTTTCAGTGGAGTAGCTATTATCCAGAAGATCACACACAGAGCCATTTCTGCTGTCTGCCTGTATATTTCAAGGACAATCACATAACGCATGACATCTCGCTCTTTGACTGGAGTAAGGCACGTCTAAAACCTGTGCATGAAGAGCTGTTGGCTTTAGAGATTCTTGGTGTGACTTCCCATTGTTTGCATCCGGAATTAGTTTGCAAATTAACTAAGCAAAATAACAGTTCAAATAGATCCTTACTTTGTACTACTGGTATATCTGCCAGAATGGAATGATTAGTATGCCCGTTGAACACTGGCCCAATTCACCCTGTGATCTATTCTGTTTGTATTCTTCTATGGGAGTTAACCTCATTTGTGGTGAGACTAATTCAAAACACAGCATTCACCTAGTTTTTTAATTATTGAATGCTACTGAATTATATAAAACTAAACCTTTGGATATTATAATGCAGCAGTCAACATTCTTTGGAGAGTAAATACATTATGCCCTTTATAAAAAGTGAATGTACATTTGATATTTTACCAACTGAATTCTTGATGTATAATATTTGAATTCACATAAGTGAAAGATAATTAGACTTAATTATAATTTAATTTTTTCCAAAACCCTAATTACATATCCTGATGTAATCTATTAATTGCTTTTGTTTCACATTTTATTGCAGAAACATCAAATGAGAAATTGATGTGTTGTTTCATGGTAAAATTTTGAAAGAATATCAAAATGACTGTTAATTTTTTAAATCTACACTTTTAAGAATACAAAAGTTTGTTGTAATTAAATTTGCATAATAGCTAAATATCAAAATAAACATTTTTAAAGACTATCGAGTGAGTTACCACAGCTGTTAATCATATACTGTATTGCTTAAATTACTTTTCTTGTTGCTGAGACAAAATACCTAATACCCAAGTTAAAAGATGAAAGGTTTATTTGTGTTCACGGTTTATAGAGGTTTTAGTTCATGGTTACGTGGTTCTGAGACAGGGATGTATACCAAAGGGAAGTCACAAGGAGAAACAGGCAGTGGCCTGACCAGCAGAAGGCAGCTGTGGCAGCAGCGGCCCCTCTCCCTTTCATTCCACATAAGCCTTTGTGATGTGTACATACATCCAGAACTATGAGAAACTGCTTACTGCACTCGGCCACTGCCACATATCGTTAGTCCCTGTCTCACACCTTAGTCCACATTTACATACCCTCGATCCTCCAAGAACCCCACCCCCACAAGCACATGGGGCTTTGGGGGGGCTTAACTGTAACAGATAGTGATTACATAACATGTTCATTTCAGTGTCTACTTTTGTCACCTGTCCTGGGAACATGGAAGTATCCCAGTATAGCAGCACAATCCCCACCCATTATTACTTTATCCTTATATCCCTTATCTAAAATGTGTCACTCTATATTCTCTTAGGATTATAATTTAATATTTGGTGGCATAATTTTGTACAACATTTGACAGTTACTGGAGTTTGCATATGAACCTAAGTATCAAAAAAGCAGAACTATCACATATTTTTATTTCCTTATCAAAGAACTTTCTAATTGCATTTGTACCCAGATAACCTAGGAGGACTTGTGTAGCTTAGGGAACCTCCTCCCACTGTAGCAAACTGTACTTTTCATGGTCTAGCTTTATTCATTTTGGCATATTGCTGCTCTGTAGTCAGCCTTGGCCCTCTATGAATAGTTAACTTACTTTCTCAAAAAATGGAATGGGTAATATTTTAGTAATGTTGAAGACCATCTTAAGCATATTTTTGAACAGATAAATTAGATTGACCATTGCTAACAGTGAAGAAAGTGTGTTCCAGTTGCCTCAGGGCCTTAAACTGATGGCTGCATCCTAAATTCAGATGGAGCCAGAATAATGTGTCACTATGACTACCAGAATTTGAATTTGCTGTTATTAAGTGGAAGCTTACAAATTCCCAAGACAATGAGATGTAGAATCTATCAAGTAAATCCATGACTGCTCCTGTGGGAGCTACAAGGAAAGCCCAATAGATTTTTGTATTATTTCCCTGACTTCAAGCCAGCAGATAAGATGACTTGACACTCTTTTCTTTTCAAAGAAGATGATTTCCTAAGTAGTGCTGCCTACCATACAGCTGGTGGAGTTTATTATACAGACCATAAACTGTCTCTCCCGACTAAAACAACTGTGGGCCCACAGTGCCGTGAAAGTCAGCCGTTTGAGCCAGGCATGCATGGGCTTTGGATCTGCTCCTGGGCAGCATCTTTACCCTGTCACCTTCTTGACATTATGGTCCCATCACATGGAATTGTTAATGATGGGCCCCGCCTGCAGCACAGGGTCTAGTGCCACATACTTGTGACCCCTCTGCTGGAGCCTACTGGCTGTCTCTGGTCCCCTTTCAAGTCCAGGAAGTCACCTTTTCCACCACTAGACTGACAGTTCTGTCAGGATAGCAAATCCCACTCACTTCTCTGCCTCCTGTGCCATGCATGGCTCTCTATATGTTTGAAATAGAGTTGGACATTACTTGCTTATTCTTTTACAGTCTCACTTAGGTCATTGACTACTTTGAAATTTGAATTTGATATGTGATGTGTTTGACACAAAATTTTGCCAATACCCATCACTTACTTGATGGAAGTACGAGCTGGAACTTAAAGATGTTTCTTGCCTTATGACTCACTACCCATCACAGCCAAAACAGCTTGTTTGGTATTCGTGGTTTGGGGTACTCATAGAGCTTTCTGGAGCCAATTAATGGTGAACATCAGTGTATTTCTATATTTACCAGACTATAAAATTGGAACAGATTACCCAAAAATCATGTTTCTTTTTAAAACCAGAGCATAAAATCGAAACAACTTACCCAAAATCAAAGGCAGTTGTTTGTAGATAAGAGATTAGAAGCCTCCTGAGCATATTTTATATTTATTTAAATATACCAAAATTGCTTAAATTTCATATGTTGTATTAGGGGCTTCAAATGTGTTAGCTTAAGTATCACGATAACTACTTGGGGCTGGTTATATGCATATGTCAAAGGGACTGACCAGGTAGAATCAGAAAAACTAGGAAGGCTACATAAGCATTCACATGGCCAATTGAAGGTCACATGTGCCGTCTTTCCTGATGCTACATTTAAAGTAAATAATTCATTTGGATTTGTGAGGACTCATGCAGCTGTGTTACCTCCATTTTCTTTCTTTTTTTTTTTTAATTCCTTTATTTATTACAGTGTCTCGCTACACATCATGGATTCTTTTTTCGCAGGGGTGGGGGGTGAGCTCAGCTGGCCCTGCGGGGAGGGCCTGGCATGGCATGTGTTGCTGGGGCTCGAACCGCGGTCCCTGAGAGGCGCTCTAGACCGCTGAGCTATCTTGCCAGCCCTACCTCCATTTTCTGAATAGCATTTTATGTTCATCTCTGATCACACATAGCAAACAGTAATGGATAACTAAGGTCTATTTTTCTCAAGATGATAGCAGTCTTGAAAACAAGTAGATTTGTCTGACTTTAAGCATATGTATCTAGGCATTTTCTAAATAATAAATGACATCCCTGGTGCCACAATAAATAAAATGACCTTTGGAAAAAATTTCCAAATGACCTTTGGAAAAACTTTCATTTTTATTAAAAAAATTACCTGTTTTTGGTTAACTATGAAGTATCGTTCTGTCAGCGTAATCAGGTCAGTGACACTGTGGGCCACAGAGTCTGTCATTTTTCTTGTGGTGGGACTGTATTTAAGGTAAGTTTTCATGTTTTTAAAATTTTCATGTTGTATTCAGTTTCTAATTAAGGAAAATAAAAATAATCGTGCTAATTTTCCATATCCCAAGATATTTTGCAAAGGTAAGTGCTATCTATATAATCAAGGTGTGCAAGGGAAGCACAATGTAAAGGATTAGTTTATAATGTCACCCAAAGAGTCAAATACGGAAGAGTACAGGAGAGCAGTCCAAGCACTACAGAACCAAAGAAGCCAACTGAGGGCCTGGGTCCCCTGGCAGGGTCCTGCGTGAGTCTGCTGGAAGACCTTCAGCTCGTAACAGTGCCTCCCAGGTGAGGCCTAGAGCCCACAACAACATTTTATGCAAGTCTGTATCATGGATCTGCACTGCGAAGGCCCAGAAATCAACAGTGGAAGCTAGAAAGTCTGTGCCAGCAGGAGGAAGGATCTGTGCCAGCAGGCTGAGGGATCTACACTGGAGCCAGGAAGTGGGGCTCAAAGAAAGGAAGAGCTCTCCCCAGAGGTACTACAGTCATCTCAGTGACAGTGAGGTCCCGAGCTCCTCCGACGCTGACATTCGAGTTCGTATCAGGAGAGCCAGTGTTATAAGCTTCTGCAGGAGAAGCAGCAGCACCATCTCTTCCTCTCTAGTTCTCCTTTCTACTTTGTTGTCAGTAATCCTCAGGTGAGCCCTCCACACCCAGCTCCACACTAGAGCCCAGCTGCTTCAGTTCAGCTGTGTGTTACAAGTCCTTGGCCAGTTCTCCATTTACCGCAGTAAATATATATATATCACATATTTCATAATCAGGTGTCATAATCACAGGGTCATGAATGACACCTGAAATTTTAACTTTAGTTTCCGCACTGAGATCTGAGGATGCTAGCATTCAGCATAGATCTTAGGGTCAGTAAATCACTTACTATTTGTGAAGTGCCTGGAACAAGCTTAGCACATAGTGTTTGCTAACACGGTAAATGAATGCTTACTGTGATAAGTGTCTTCCATAGATTTTTGATAGGAAGTGCTTGCAGGGAGTTTAGCTAGTTGATATTTGATATCCAGATATGTGAATGTATTAGGGTTGATGGATACATTTTTTGTAAAATGACATTTCAGGTCAGTTCGTGTTTCCTTCTCTGTATACCTTCTTTATCCTGGCTTCTTCATTAAGAAGAAAATGAATTAAAATGTTTTTTAGCTTTATGTTTTCCTTTTCCTGTCTTATTTGGAATCAGTGCTGACAGATAATAGCTCATATATTCAATGTATTAATTAAGCAGAGATGGCTTCTTTATTTACTTTGCACACTTTCAAATATTGGATAAATGAATCAATGGTGGAGCAGTAATTACTGGGTCTCTGGCCTGTTGATCTTTCAGAGGAAGGAACTTAGAAAGTTTTCTCATACTACGTTTTGTCATATACTTGAACATAAATTGTGAAGTAGAGATTTCTCTGGCTTCCCACCCTTACTGTCTATGTGACAGCTGAGGCCTTCTCCAGATAAAGTGGATATAAAACTAGAATCTAAATCTAAGACAGTTTTAAGAATCATTCCTTTGTATCCATGCTAAAATTTCAGAAGGAACCAAATGAACAGGCAGCGTGTACTGCCTGATATCGCGGAAGACGCTCGGTATTTGCATCTTTCTGCACTAGAACCAATTCCTCTACTTCTTCTGGGTAGAAATAATTTCTTTTTTAATTTTATTGAGAATCAAATAGCAATGAGACAGTTTCAAAGCTGATTTATAGGACAGTTTCAGTAATTAATACCTTGTACATTGTTATCTTCTTAGTGCTAGGTAGAAAGAATTCAAAAGTATCAGAAAGATATAATGCAGCTATTCAGTAGAGTCATTACCTTCTTCTATTTTAAGTGCCAGAATATTAGGGAAGTAAAGGCAGAGTAGTAGGGCAAGGGACTTAACTGCTTTAATTTGAAGGACAAGGTGAAAAGCCTTTTGCAAAATATTCCCTTAGCTAGGGAAATCAATTTGGCTTTTCTTTTATTTGTTTAAAATTTAGAACTCATTGACGTTATAAAGATGAACACGGTCCAAATTTGGAAACATGTATTTAGCTTTTTCTGAAAGCCAAGAAAAGAGGTGTGGTTTCCCCTTTTCCTGAGATGACAGCCCATGGCAAATTTCAGCGGCAATATTTTATTGTAAAGAGATTAACTGGCAGCATAATCAAGCTTATTCTGAAGGAGAACTGAGTTTGACTAAGAAAATCATGTCCTTCCAAACGAAAATGGACAGACGTACAAAATGAACCTTAAAATTAGTCTTGCGTGTCCTGCTCCCTGTAGGCATCATGTCCCCACCGTAGTGTGAGCAACAAGGAAGTGGCGAGAAAAGCTGTGGCATCATATGTCAGCGTCACTGCAGATGTATTGAGGGATGTGAGGGGACAGCAGCATGGAGAGAAAACTGCCATTCTGCTTGGAAATATGCGCAGGAAATAGTCCTTTTAAATAGCCATTTTACCTCTAACATGTCATCGCATCATTTTAAAAACTGGGAAATCTTTGTATTTAGCCCGAGTTTTTGGTTCTGCCTGTTCTCTAACTGAATGCTGTCTATTATTTTAATCACATTAATCTATTACTTAGTGTAAAATGCTGCTCTGTGGCTGCCTGAAAACAAAAGTGCTTTCTGTTCTTCCTTCCTCAGTGAGCTGAGCTGCACATCATGCATGGTCTTACAAACAGGGGTTTAGTCTGCACTGATCAATACATTCAGAACCCTTTATCTAGCCAGATCGATATGCTGTAATGAAGTCTATTCCAATTCCCTTCCCAGCATCACTGTTGGGGTAAGAAGGCATCTGTTTTTCTGTCCTAAAGAAAAATTAAAATTATGTTTGAGGCCTTTTTCTTAATCACCCAGGACAGAGCAACACTTACAAGTGCCCTAAAAACAAGCTTGGCAGAGCTCACGCCCCAGTGCATCCAAAGCATATCCTCTACAACAATGGAGAATGAGTTAACTCATTGACTTCAAGAAAGAAAAATAAGGGTGTTAAGCAAAATATTGCTTCCATTAATATCTATGACTTAATCACATAAAATAAATGCTGTTAAATGGTTTTGAATAAAATCACTGCCCACAAGTTAGGAGCATACTTATTGAAACATGTATGGATAATTATAGCATTTGAAAAGTGATCTTTCATCATTTAAGTTTTAATATATTTTCTGCAGCATGAATAAAACAAAATGTAAAATCCTGTATTTTTTTCTGAACTTTTATGTTTTGATTGGGATTTGCTCTTAGTGAGACTTTTAAACTGTGCTCCTCTTGTCTTTAGAAGTATTTATATTTTTGTATAGTATTTTGATATGTGATGTATCAGTGTTCTGACACTTGCACCAAGATAGACCAAACTGAGGCCTGAAAATTGATCCCTTATTTAAAGTGTTAAGACAGTTTTTCACCCTGTTGGTAGTACTCTATCATAATATATCTTTTGCAAACTTTTATTATGACCTAAAAATGTCTTGAGATTTTTTGTTTGAACAATCTATCTTGATAATGATTATTGTAGATGTTAGAAATTATTTGGTTTTGATATATGACCGTTAAGTAATTGAGCTGAAGTTCACTGGAGAATATCCGTTTCCTACTGTCTATTTCACTAAGTGTCGTAGAACATGTTTATATTCGTAGATATTAAATGTTTATACTCTTAGGCATTAAGAATGAAGTACATGTAATCTGCCAAAAGGCTCGTGTTTAAGAAAGTCTACAAAAATAACCTTATAAGGAATTTATCTAAGACAATTCATTTCTCTGTTTTATACTTACAAATCTTAGTACTAACTTTCTTTAGTTAACCATATTTTATATAATTGAAAGCTATTAGATTTTTAAACTTGAAAGGAATTTTACAGAATTATAATTTTCCTCCTATGACAGAAGCCAATAATTAAAAAGAAATAAAATTTGGCTAATTTATAGTATTTTGCTAATAAAGAAGAATGAATCTTTTGAAATACTCTCCATAACAAGAGCTGCTATAATGGTGAGTACAGGAACAAAAGAGGAAAGAAACATGTCAGAGGAAAGATGGCTCCTCTGAGCACCAGCACCAGTACGCACTGATGACAGATGCGAATGGAAATAGTTTCGCTTTCCATGAGTATTTTTGTCAAGGAGTGGTGTATGGTGTATCCCATCAAACCCCCCAGGCTTTCTTGTGGGCACTTTTCAAATGTGAGGTAGTAGGAAAAGCAGGTAGCTTAAGAGGTCAAAGGTTTTAAGTATAAGAGATCAGAAGAGTTCTGGCACCACTTAGCAAACAAGGAAGCACCTGGGCCAGAGTGCAGGGCAGGCTGCCCTCCTGTTCAGCACTTCTGATCTTGGCTCTGCGGAGGGACATGTTTGCTTTTCTCAGACCCGTCCGACTGTGTACACCATAGTGGACATTGCTCTCGTTTCCCCACCACCACCTTTCCACTCTGCCCTGCTTAGTTTTTTGCTTAACATTATGCAACCTAGTTCGGTGGCTTCATTTTGTGCGCAGCCAGTTAGATAGGTGCTTTTGTCTCACCAGGTAGATCTTTTATGTAGTATCACACTAAGGTGAGTGTGGTTTTGTTTCACGGGACTTTGGCAACCTTGTCTTTGTTTGTCACCTTGTTCTTTGACCCTCAGTCAATGCTTGATTGATTTCTGCTAAATTGATGGAAGAGGATAAAGGACACAGTAGTGGGGAAGATAAGTAAGGGCTCATAGCTGGGGAGGGGATTTGGGAGTGCAGAGCGCTAGGATGGTCCTTGAAGCCAAGCCTCAGAGATGAGAATGCAGAGGGCTGAATGGTGGGATCCAACTACAGAGCTAGAGGGTGTTAGGGAGGAGCCAGTAAACATAAGCAAAGGAGCGGGACGGGACGTTTTCAGAAATTAAGAATGACCAAGGAGTGTAGAATGTCGCAAAGATGCCAGAAAGAGAGAGAATGAGAGGCAGACAGACAGACAGACAGACGCATACACATACAGACAGACAGAGACAGAGACAGAGAAAATGAAAAAGTAGCATTTAGTGAATGGGCAGTCTTCAAAGGTCTTTCAGATATTTTAAATAGGGTGGTTAAGATGAAAATATATGTTTCTTTATGAAAATATTCCCATGTTTTCACATGTTGCTGTAATGATATGTTGGATATTCAGTTTACAGCATGTAGGTGTTTTCTAGTGACCCTTCCCCCAGAGTAACCAGAGTACTAAGGATTTCTTGTGGTTGGCTGTAGCTAATTAAAGGCTAGTCTTTGGGTAAATCATATTCTAATTGCTGGGTCCCTATGTGAAACTGTACAGAAAAACATCAGCATTTTTCTGTGGCTTCCATGGCTTTCTCTGTTTGTCCTTGATTTGGCTCGAGCCTGTTAACTATTAAGCTATTACAGGTCTGTTTTTTTTTTGGGGGGGGGGTCCAGACAGTTTACATAAGTAAAAGCTCACACCTATGGCCGGAGCAGCCATGGCTTAAGAAGAGCTGAATGCCGCATAGACAATGTAATGGTCAGATCAGGGAACAATTTTCAAACGAAGTAAGAACAACAGAAAAGCAACTTCTTGAAAATACGAGTAATGCCTACGTCTAGGGGGAGCCTAGATGTGCTGTCTTGACTAGTGCCCCTTTGCTGTGAGAGTCACAGTTCAGGATGAGATATATAGAGTCAATAATGACTCTGTCAATAATGGTTTTCTTTCTGAGTTTGGCATAAGTCATACTTTCCTTTTAAATCTATCTCTTTTCTATTACTGTTCATATGTCCTCTTTGTAATCATCATGTCTTCTAAATAAAAGAAGCTACTCAGCTATGTGCGCTACTGAGTGAAGTATCAGTTTTTGCCATAGACAGAAATGTATTTGTTGTTCATCTAGTGTTATGTAGCAGCAGGGTTTGGGGGAATGCTGTGATAGAGAGCATGCAGGTGTGCACACCTGTGTTTCCTGTCTGTTGAATGTTCTACTTTCAAGCTTTCGGCTAATCATAATTTAAAACAGCCACTCCAGGCAGGGTGTTATGACACGTGCCTGCAGTCCTAGACTCAGGAGGCTGAGGTAGGAGGATCGCTGTAAGTACTGGGCCAATATAGGCTACAGACTGAGGTCAGTGTCAGTCTGAACCACATTGTGCAGCCCTGTCACTAAACAAAACAAAATGAAATAAAAGAACAACAACAAAAAAAATCCCACAGAGCATCCCTTCCAGATAAATAAGTATCTTGGCTTATTAACATGATGTGATCTAGAAATGACTGAGATGTACACAGGCACATGTATACATAGATGAAGCACACACATCCCACATGTAATTCCGGTTGTACATCTATGTGTCTGTGATATGCTTTGGCCAGTAACTTGGGGGAAATTTAAAAACAGTTGTAACCTTTGAGTTGACTTATAAATTAAGAAAGGTACAGATTTAGTTTTGTAAAACAAGGATTAGGAAAAAAAAAAAGCAGAATGTTTTTTCTTTTATGTTTAACCACAAGACTCAGCACTTCAGAAAAGGTCTTTGTTCTATAAAGTCATCCAGAGGTCTAGGCTTCTTTGTTGTGCTCATTGGTACAGTTCGTGGTCATAGTCTTAAGTGGCCGGCAAGTAGAGAATAGCCTTCTTTTCAAAGCAAGGACCTAGAAGTTACACGGGTCACTTGCCTTTGTATCTCATTGGTCAGAATCTCCTGATAAGGCACATTAAATAATGGAGGGAAGTACACTGTAATAGGACTGCGTATGCACAGCCAAAACTTCTATTACCATCCTATGAAGGGAATATGAATATTGGATTACAGCTTCTGCCCTAGAGCCCAGTAGCACTGGAGCATATAAATAGCAGACATGTCTTTTTTTAAAATTTACATTAGTATTTGACATATCCACTGTTCCGTCAGTATTACCTAAACTCTGAGGCAATATTGAACACTTCAGAAATTATATGTAAGATGTTTCTTAATGTGAAAACTTGTTGATCTCCAATTCTAAAACTTGTAAATAGCTGAGGAATTTGATTGTATAATAGATAGCACTCACTGACAGCTGTTTTCTCACAGGTTAGGGATAGTCTCTTCCTTGCTTGAAGAATATCGGTTTTTCTCATTCATTTATTTGACATCCTCTAGGCTCTGCATGGGGTTTAGCACCAGTCAGTCGCACACAAGCCCTAGAATTAGGTATTTATAGTTTTGTGGGAAGTAGACTCTGATCATAATGGCTGTACCTGCTCCAAATCACAGACAAAATTGCCCAGAGACTCTTCTCAAACCTTTCAGATCGAGTTTGATTTGACCATATTTCCTGAACAGAACCAGCTCTGGGCTTGGATTCTAGAGTGGAAACTTTTTTGAATATTCAAATTTTTTATGTTCCCTAAATTGTCCGTGAGCTTTCTAATGGATTATTAAATTGCTCCTTCTATGGTCATTTGGACATGATGGAGAATGAGAAGAAATTTAACTATTTCTCAAAATTGGGAGAAAGTGAACAAAAGTACTTTTTATAGGCATATTTATAAATTTTATATTTTTCTCCGTTAAGCAGTTCAGTGTTAAAATTGGTCCTGTAATTAGGTGATGCTACCTAGACTTTTAGAATGTCTTATATGCAGAAATAAAAAGTTGGTGTAGATACAGATATACCAGAATGCATTAATAATCATTAAAGTATGCTGGCTAAGCCTTCCTTAGGTGCATTGTTTTGCTTTTATTCTTAAAATCCAAAGCACAGCAAAAGCTGGGGTGACCTCCATCCTGCACACTCGTCCACACATGCACGCACACACAACACTAAGCAACAAAAAGCAGACGCTAATTAAACCTTAAGGGCATTACAGAACAGTAGCAACCAAGATCTGATGGTCTTGTTATCATTTTCTTTAAGGAGAAGTTTAGAATGTCCTTTGAACAGTCTTCTATCAAAATCAATTGATTATGTTCTTTCCTTATCTGTTCAGTTATATTAGAACAATGAGGATCATTATCAGTGTCGCTAAAATGTACACATAGTAGAAGAGGAGACACTTTGACTCTCAGTATTCATCAGTGGTAAAGTTGCATTTGTTCCTGATTCACTTTTACCTATTGCATTTCTGTCCCTTTATTTGTTATTCTCCTCTGGATCTCGGACTCCTCTCTCTCTTTGAATACATATGTATGTGTACATTAATTATCATATAGACATTTGCCAGATTTAGATAGATATCCTATCATTGCTGAGGGAAAATTCAACAGAGGAAAAAAAAGTTAATTATAGGCATTGCCTTACATTTGGCAGGTGGTAGATAATATTTAAATATGGATGGAAATACCACATCAGGATTCTTTGCTTTTATTTTTAATAAATGAAGCCAGAAAAATCGCTTAGGTTCTGACAGGCAAAGGCTCTTAAATTTTTCCCCAGTTTATGCATGTTATTTAGGTGGCCTAGTGTAACTAGGAAAGGAGTGCTGTAGAAGCCAGGCAACCTGGGTTTGAAGCTGTGCTTTCCACTGACTTCACCCCACTATGGAGCACACTCAGGCCCTGCTTTCTCATCTGCATTGTTGTGACCCCTGAAGAGTCCTGTTGGGCCCTGATGATTATTATCTGCTCACTTTTCTCTTAAAATCAATACAAAATTAAACAAAAAGCATTTTTCAAAGCTGTATTGTACAGAGCAGGATTTGTACACATCTATGTGCAATGCCAGGTACCTTCATACTGTGGACCTTTCTTGATAGCTGAATCTCGTTGTGAATTTGTGACTTCGTGCTATTCCTTGCTGGCCTCTGTGTCACAGCCTGGAGCCTCTTTCTGTTGTATAGTATGAGCACCTAAAGAGAATCTCTGAATGAGCAAGTTGTCAGAGTGCAAATGTCCTTTTGCCACATTCCCCGGATCACATGTGTGCCCGTACCGCTTGGCATGCTTCATCTGTGGGGGGTATTTCCAGTCTCATTGATTGTACTTAGATCAATTTGGGTTATACAAGTGGGTGAATGGGTTGTTCATTGTGTGTCATTTCTTCCTGTCTTGGTAGTTGAAATCAATATTAATTTGAAAGGAGTATTAAATATCAGGATGAAAAACCAGTATGATAAACAAGGCACTTTTCAACCTTCAGAAGTTAGAAGATTCATTTCAAATACTGTGATTTGTGAGGGAGGGAGAGCACCAGACCAGATTGCGGGACATTTGTGGGAGAGGAGGCTGCTTAATGAACTCAGCACCGCCTACAAAACTTGAGCAATCTAGTTGTTTTGGAAAAAAGATGTAGCACTGATTCTTCTCTTTTTATTGCGAAGACAGGTACTTATTCCATAATGCAAGCAGCTGTTCCTTTAGCATGGCAGTGTTCACTCACTCTTGTAACTCACTTACCTTCAGCAAGACTGGCTTGGCACCAGGAGTGTAGGTTCCAGCTTTGAGGTATTCATATGTTGTTTTCAGGCATCATTGTGACACATGGATTCAGTGCTGAGGATCAAAGACAAACAAGGAAATGGTGGTTATTGATTGGTTTTCTATAAAAACTTAAATGTCAGTGCCCTTTGTTATCATCTGGTTTTTCTCTGGTCTTCTGGGAGTTGTTTCTAAAACTGGCCATTCACTCTCCACTTAAAAATCTTAAAGTGATAAGTAACTGACTTCCTACTGAAATAATTATTTCCTGGAGAGACTTGGCTTTATACTAAACTGGAATCCATATAACTTGACCAAAAGCAGCTCAAATAAGAGCATTCAAAATAATACATGAGGGCTTGAGAGATAGCTCAGCAGTCTAAGTGCCTGCCTGGCAAGGGCAAGGGCCCAGGCTTAATCCTCAATACTGCATGCCATGCTGTCCCTGGAACCTGCACTGGCTACTGAGACTGGGTGGGTGTCACACACCTATAATCCCAGTGCCGAGAAGGCTGAGACAGGAGAATCGCTATGAATCCAAGCTGTGTAGGGAGACCCTGTACCAAATAATTAATTAATTAATTAATGATTTTTTAAAAGAACAACAAAATAATACATAAAGTTTGATGAGAAAATGTTCCAACGCATTTAGTTAAATTTGAAACACCATTCAAATATATCATCTATTCTCATTTGCATTGTTAAAAGAGGGCTTTTGAACTAAGTTATTTAAATAACATTGTGATTTGAGAGGGAAGGAGTTAAAAATTAGCCAAGACATTTCTTTAATATAAACTCTATGCTTTCATCTTGTGATCAAAGCCTAACAGGTCATCCATTTTAGCTTAGCAATGCCAAGTCATACAAATTACAGAACAAATAAAAAAAAAAAAAAAAAGCCTAGTAAAGACATTAAATTAATGCTTCTCACTTTTACTGCCACCAACCTTCTGAAATGGGTAATTATTTAGCATATGGGGCTGTCTTGTGTATTCTAGTGTCCAGCAATATCCCTGACTGCCACACAGTGGGGTTACAGGTGTGACAGGGAGAAGCTTCTCCACTACTTTCTAAATGTTACCTGGAGGGCAGGATCACCTCTGCTGAGAACCAGTGCATTAGCTCAGAGAATACAGATCATCGCTGCTTCACACCAAATGTCTGATCCGGTAATGTGGCTGACCTCAACTGGCCTAAGGAAAGTACATGGCTGAAATGATTTGAGATTATTGACTTCCCATTTTTTAATACATGTGGACAGATCTAGAATAGAGAGTGTAGGGTGAAGCAGAGGTCGGCTGTCTTCTTCATTGTAAAAGTTCTAATTCATGTAGACATGTTTGTCCAAGTGGACAGTATGAGTGTTAGCATCAGGTCTCTTGCCCCTGCAGAGTGGTCCGTGGTAGTAGTGGTTCTGCAGTTGTGATAACCAGGACTGTGAACATCTCCCTGTTTATGCTCTGGATTGTGCTTCTGGGAACACTGGTGCCGGGAATTTCTTGGAGAATGTGACCAGCCATCCAAGCCAGCAGGGTCACCAGCTGGGAGGGCACACTTGCGCTGAGCTGAGCCCTGGAGTGCCAAGGAGTTGACCAGTTCCGTGTCTTCATCCAGGTCACTGATAGCCACAGAAGAGCAGCATGAGTCATGCTGGGAACTTTTCTGTATCTTCCAGTTTGGGGGTTTGGAGAGCAGGGCAGGAATTAAAAGGATGTGACTCATGCCCCCTTCCCACATGGCATTTCTTATGCATGTAATCACTGTGACACTTTATGAACTGGGGAGTCCTTCTCAGAGACTTTTCCCATAAAATCTTGCAGCCATAACTTCTACCCCAGGATCCAGCATTGTGACTAACTCTTATCTAGATCTTTCTGGAGTATCACCTTTGTTCTCAGGCTAAATTAAGTTTGCAGATTCCAGACTTTGCTAGATGTTCCTTTTCTCTCTGCCCACTCTCCCTCTTTACTTCCTCTCTTTTCTTTCCCTTCTTTCATCACTACCCTTTACATTCTTCCTTCTCTGCTCCCCCTAGTGTAGATCCTAGAGCCTTGTGTATATGAAACACATGTTATTTCATGAACCATGCCCTTACCCTTCTGGAAGGTTCTTGACTCAGTGAATTTCACATACTTCTTCCCCATTGAAATACCATTTAGGAGCCCTGGAACACTTACCAATTTTCATATCCCTATATGGATCATGGAAAGGTTGCGAACCATAACGTGTTTACAGATAAAGCCTAACCTTAGTAGTATTCATTGTAAGATATTTTTCAAATTGTTGTTTTACTTTCTGAAGGCAA
This sequence comes from Ctenomys sociabilis, assembly GCA_004027165.1. Classification (NCBI taxonomy): domain Eukaryota; kingdom Metazoa; phylum Chordata; class Mammalia; order Rodentia; family Ctenomyidae; genus Ctenomys; species Ctenomys sociabilis. The sequence continues at coordinate 231,891 of PVKA01000018.1, read as the reverse complement.
CTACAATTTAGGTGGACAATAATCATTGATTTTTTTCTCTAAGAAAATAGATATATTGAGCCAAAGATTGCCATGTGCCTAAGATCATGGCATATCAACACAGTGACAGTTTTAAAATTCTTATACTTGATAACTGAAATCTCTCATGACTTGTACCTAATATTTTAGTGACACCAAATGCAGATGATGTCACTTGGAGCTATAGTTTGATATGTGAATTAAGAACCACCTTGACAGCTCCATAGCATAGAATTTAGAGTAGAAGAATATAATTTAAATCAAACTAAAGCCCACTTTATTGTTCATCTATTGCCAGGTGTCAGTTTAGGAATCATTCGAATAAAAGCTTAAGTAACCCACAAGTGAAACATTTAGTCATATTTTCTTATCAAATATATTTCTTGGCAGATTTTTTTTATTTCTTTTTTTTTTTTTTGGTATTTTAGGCAAGAGTCTACAGGGTATTCAGGGTCTCACTGCTAGATCCCACTCATAGTGATCTGCCTGTTTACAGCCTCCTAAGAGCTGGGATTACAGGCATGTGCCGCCACACCCAGTCTCAATTGCCACCTCCGTGCACCCTGGGGGTGGGGCCGGGAGAGCAAGCCTGGGGAGCCAACCCCCCACCCCTGCACTTCTGTGCAGGTGCTTTAATTCACTGAGCTTATTTGGCTGGCCCTTCTTTGCTGATTTTGGACCAGTGAAAAAAATGTACTCTGTAGTATGTGCACACAGACATGGAATAAATTACAAATATTTTAGGATCCAGTTCTCTTGCTCTGCCTAACACCTTACTTGTTGAAAGATGCCATCATTGAATATAAGGACATCTGATTTCTTTCCAAATGACTACTCTTATTGTTCTCTTTCCTTTCCCCTTGTTAGATACTGTCATTATTCTTCAGTATTTTTTTAAATGCATATCTTCATTTTGAATCCCTGGGGCTTATATAAATTACTTGTCATATATGGAAGGTAACTATATGCATGAAGAATTCTCATTAAAAGCTTTGCATAATGCACAGTGTTGCATTTTCTCTGTCCTATTTCTTACTGTAACTGTTATTTTTTCAAAAGAACTCTTTTTTTCTGGTTTACTAACGAACAGGATTCATTACAAGTGCATACAGTAGACATGTTTTAGTACCACCTATCAGCTGTCACATTTTGATGTCTAAATCCAAGTCATCATTGTTTTGTTCAAGCCTCATCTCTCTGGCCGCCCTTCAGAGCCAAGTGTTTGCACCATATGTTTTCTCAACAGTTTTGACTTTCCCTAATTTATCAAAGTATTCTGGGAAGTCTGCATTCTAATAATTAAATATGTAGGAATTTAAATGCTCAGTTCAGCCTGATAGCCAGTAGCTCCCTGTGGCCCTTCCAGATTATAAGCCTGGAAATGGCAAAGTAAATTGTCTGTTTTTTGCATTTATTATCATCTGATGTGATAAGATATTGGATAGAGTTAAATAAAATATACTAACAAAATCAATTTCACTTTACCTTTCTAAGTCTAGGTTTTGGAAGTTTTCCGATTAGAAATGCAGGTCATCTCATCTGCATATTTTTTTATAGTGTTCTGTACTTTGCTGCCCAGATTCAGTATTTTACTCAGGGCCTGATAAATACAAGTTGTGTTGAAGAATATTTACTCTCTTCGTATTGTACAAATACCATCCAGTTCATTTGCCCATCCATTCCCAGCTTCCTTCCATGTTAGCAGGCATGTTGGGGATTTTCATTGGTTTTGGATCAAGACTTGGTTTCTTTAATTCCTGAGTTGTTTGTGCCTTGAAAGGACTAGCGTTCACCCTTACAAAGGGTGTGCTCTCCGCGATAGAGATAGTGGGCTCTGACCGTGGGCTTTGATCTGTGTGTTTGAGTTGGTAAATCTTTTCCTTTGAGTGTGGGCCAGGTTCTTATGACGATTTTTCTTTTCTTTTAAGGTAAAGCTTTAGTTGTCAACTAGAAGATATTTAAAAGAGGCTTCATGGAAATAAAAACATGTGCATTCAAAGGTGACCAAATGACTAATACAATGTAGTTTTAAAAAACTGTTTTAAAAGAGTGTTTGAAGCATGAAGTAAATTTTACATAGATGTCACAGCCTTTTGCCAAATCCATCACCCTAGTGCCTCCTTCAAAGGAATTTGAGCCTCACCTCCTGGCCCGCCATTTGGTGTCTTCTGGTCTGGAATCCCCGTTTGCTCATTAAGATCACAGTGTGGAATTCCACTGGCTAGGACATCAGTGACCCATTTTGAGACAGTGAATACAGAAAGTTAGAAGGTTTTATTTTGGTTCAGTGAATTTGTCTGTGACTGTGGAGCTGAAACATGAAACAAACCAGCTCTGGAGACAGAGAGTCTTGCATGTTAGTGGGAGTGATTAGATAAGTGGGCCGCTGGTGACATGGCTGTGATTCATGATCTAGTGGTGGCCTTGCTGTCCAAATACTTGCAGTGTACTGATAGCACATTTCTTCAATGCTAAAAATATCTAACTGTTAACAGCTAATTGACTGTTGGCCTTATTGCCTGTTACCCTTAAAGGCTAAGGTCGTGGTGTCCTTCCAGTTCTTTGGATGTAAGAATATGAGCATGTGGCACAGGTATGGAAAGAAATCCCACAATTAAGTGTACACTTGTAAAACTGAATTAGTTTGAAATTTGGAAATTAAGTATTTTAACTGCTGTTAAGCTATTTGTACTCTATTCCTGTCCCTTTATATTCTTTGTGTATTCTTTGTATGGGGAAGAACTGGAGTGTTGTGTTTGGAAGAACAAAATCTCAAACATCACGTACTCTGAGTGCTTACTTAACACTCTGCTCATCCATGTATTGCTCCTAATGGAAACACAGGACTTTCTCAAGTTTCTGAGGTAGATGATTGGAATAATGCAGTTTGAGACACATAGCTTTAGGATGAACAAGTTTTTCTGATACTTTATTTTCTGCAATAATGAGTCTTGGATGATTTCTTGCTCTCTTTCGCTTCTCACATTCCTGACCTCGTTCAGCTTGATTTGCCCTCATGGCCTGCTTCACCCATGAGGTATGTTGTGGATGGAGTTTGTCTTGGTATGAGAACTCACGATTAGGGAGTAACCCAGTGTGTCCTAGGGCCAGCCTGCGCTCTGTAGCTGGCTGCCTTTGGCCATGTGGTGCCTTCTCTCTCCAGCCTCAGTTGAACAATTCTTGCAGCAAAACCACCTTTGCTGACCCACCTGTGTGTACACTATACATTTATTTTGTGCTCATTACTTTCCTTCTTTCTGTTGGAACAAAGGCATCCTCACTCTGCTTGTAGCTGCCCCGCGGCAGGTACAGTCATTAGCCCTGTCTTGGTGACTCCCAACTGTTGCTCAGGTGGACTTGCCCAGGAGCTTGCCGAGCAAGGCTGCTGTGGTGGGAAGATGCCCTGGCGGCCATGTTGCTTTGAGCATTTGGTCGTGGTCAGCTTACATGCTGTCTTGATTCTGTCTTCATTATTGTCATTTTCCTGTTAGATTCTGAGGAAATTCTCCCTCTTCCTGGCTAGAGCTGAGCATTTCACCAAAATCCCAGGTTAATGCTCAAGAAATAATTTATGAAGTGAAAGTGTGTGACTGACAGAGTATCCCACGTAGAAAAAGTGTTTTGTTATGTTAGTCTGTGGCTGAGATTAAAAGAAAGCAGAATTAACCATGAGTCGACGCTAAGCAACAGGGATAACAGCGGAGGTCCTGTTGGGTGCTTCGTACAATGCCAGCGCATTTTCATTTCATGTGTGAACATGGGCATACCAAGTCTTTCATTCAGAAGGGGAATAAATGCCGAAGCATGTCAGGTTATTGCCTCTTATCTCAAGAAAGGACACCATATGGCCCTGTGTTTGTATGCTCTTGCCATGAAAGTTCCTTCTGTCAAAAGTGATTTTCTCCAGAAGTTTGGTGTGTAAATTCTTGGCTGATCATTCCAAAAAGGAAGAGAACAGTATTTGTTTACCAGAATTTATTAAAATACTATTTTAGCCTCATTTACAGAAAGCCACAGTGCTTACATGTATTGACAATGTTGGTGTCCTTTAAGTTTTAAAAAAAGGATATATGATTTTTAAACAGAAAGGCTTTATCTTCAAATTATCTGCTCATAAATTTTTATTTTTGAAGTTTCATATTCTTAAGTAGAAAAGAAAATCATGAAAGAAATTCTTACCCTAGTTCTTGTGAAATCACCTTGAAACTAATACTTACTCCTATCTTTGTTTGTTTTTTATGTACTTAGTACAGGGTCTCACTATGCAGCTCAGACTCTCAGTGATCCTCCTGTTTCAGCCTCCCCAGCCCTGTGCTCACAGCCGTGTGCCTCCATACCTGGTCTCAGTGGCTGGCTCAGCATGCGTGGAGGCAGGAGCAGCGTGGCATGTGGTACTGGGATCAAATTCTGATCCCTGCATTTGCCTGAGCAGGCACTTAGTTGGCTGAGCTATCTCATGAGCCTTCTTAGTCCTATCTTGAATCATGTTGAAATTTACAATAATCAATCAGTCTTTTTCTTGAAGAGTAGCAGGCCAAAGTGCATCCCATGTATCCTCATTCTGTATCTAGCTCCTGGTATCTGTTATTATGACACTTAAAAAAAGATGTGACCAATAATTCTGCTTTAAGTTTACATCATGTTCAGTGACTTTTTCTCCTTACCTTGTGAAGTATAGGAGAAGGCATCATTACACTTCACTTTTGAAGATTTGAATACAGAGACATTTATCAATTTAAAATTGAATGGCATTCTTTATTGGTTTGTGTCTTCTGAATTATTAGAAAAGTTTGCTCTCCTAACAGTATTAAAATATTTTAAAGAGGAAAAAATACAAAGGGCCCCTGGCCAGTCTACCAAAAATCCAAAAATACATAGGGACCCTGCCCAGTCTACCAAAAATAGGATTTACACTGCATATCCTATTTTTATGGAAAATCTTTTTACTTAGTATTGGGCATTTAAGAATGAATAGTCTCCTTTGCTTCTGATTAGCTCAGTAATAGGAGTTTGTAGTTACAGTGGTTACATCATTAGCAGTCTAATTATTCTCCCATTGCATGGTGGCCATGGTTCAGATGCTGGTTTAATAAGATTAATCATACTGCTTTTAGTACTAGAGAAAGCACTGTAATGTTGTCAAAGCATTATTAATGTTCAACAAGACCAAAGCTAGGGACGTACAGGTGGTCAGGAGTTCCATTATTTTGCCTTTCTTGACTGACCAGGTGAATGGAATGCTACAGAACGGGAGGTAGAAATGGAAGTTTATTTATTTGTTTACGCATTATTTTTACTGTTAATTCAGGTTAAGAAAATTTGGAAAAATCTATTCTGTTCTAACTGCCATATGTTTTAAAGACCTCTAATGTTTTTGTCAACCAGAGTTCACATGAATAGAAATGCCTACCTAAAATCTAGTAAGTCATCTGCCTGATACACAAAACAATTGTCAGAATAAACTATAGTTCTTAACATTGTAATTGAAATTTGCATAAGCTAGACATGTACAAATGTACTTTTGAAGACTTAGAATGATCTTGATGTTGTGAGATAGGTGCTGTGTTTAACTGTCCCAGGGACACATGAGTCTTGGAGCAGCTGCTTCCGCAGCCCCAGCCTGTCAGGGTGAGTTCAGTTCGAGAAGGACTCCAGTGTGTTTGACTGGGCTTCATCTGTTTGCTATCCTACCAGATGGATCTGTTCCTTTTGAGTGTTTTGTGCTCTGTCCTTCAGCAGTGACTAGATACACCGGTGACTGTAGTGTCCATGGACCGGAAAGAGTTAATGGTGCTTCTCTGTGGAATGTTATGTTTCCCTTAGTAGTTTTTAAATTTATGGATCAAATAAGCAACTAATAGTTTTCAGCACTTTTTCAGATCTTTAGAAGTTCTCTCCAAAGCCTGATCCAGGGAAAATGAGGCCATTCATCTTTCCAGGGGTTTCTGAGCTTTCCCAACACCCATGTGTTAAGGGGATGACGAAGAGTGGTTTGCACTTCTTGAAACCCGCAGGCACTCAAATGGAGAAGGAGAAAATGAGGAGGTTTGCTGCTCCCTCTGTCTCCCCGGTTTCATTGTAGAAACTGTTCAGCCACATAATTGGGTTTAATTTGTAACAGAGGGGAAGATTTGTGTGTAAGCGAGAAAGTTCTTTGGAGATAAATCTCTTCAGTAGCTACTGGAAGGATGCTGGAGGATGCTTTAACTTTTTCAAATGGTCTGGAGTTGGAGGGGGGGTTTTTTGTTTTATTTTTTGGGGTTTTTGCTACTAGGGGCTAAAAAGTAATAACTAGTAATCTTCATGAACCTCTATTCCTCTTGCTTGTATTTATTTATTTATTTTGCCATGCTGGCTAATTAAAATGCATTAAAACATTTTGCTGTTTTTCCCAGAGGGAAACATTTCTTTGACATCTGCCTGCCTCCTTCCCCTTCCTCAGTCATCCTTACTTTGTAAGCTGCTGCTTCACATCCTTGAGAACTGTGTATGCTTGTTTGTAACTCTTAAAATATTAGGAAAGTGAGTCTTATTGGTAAGTCAAGATTTGTACCAATGTTTACCAGTATTGTATTATGCATATTCTATGTAAATTAAGTCATTATTCTGTTCTCATTGGGCTTTTTATCATTTACTCTCGTGTCATTTTAAATGACCTTAGGTAATTGTGTACCTAGAGTCTTTCATATTGCAATAAATCTCTGATGGAAGAGTTTCCTTTTAATATACATATCATCCTCTACTGCATACTTCATCATCACAGAAAAAATCACCTATTTGGGGGCCAGCGGGAGTTTAAGTGCCTGCCTGGCAAGTGCAGAGACCTGGGTTCCATCCGCAGTACGGCACACTGTGCCAGCCCTGGTACCCTGGGCACACCTTGCCAACTACTGAAGCTGGACATGGTAGCGCATGACAGTGCTAGGAAGGCTGAGACAGGGGTATCGCTTGAGTCTGAACTGTAAGGAAACCCTGCACCGAATTAATCAATCAATCTTTTTTTTTTTTTTTTTAAAAAAGAATCACCTATTTTTTCAGCATTTTAAAGACAGTATTTGTAGGTATTGGGTATAAAGTGTTATCAGTCTAGATTAACTATTGATTTTAAGTGCCTTGGTTGAAAGAATACGGTGTATTTATGTAAGCGAAAGAAGTGCCTTAGATAATGAAATGATTAAGTTTGATTTTGTAGTCTGAAAGGATACTATAGAAGCAGTGTTTCTTGGAAATATTACTACAGTAGTACACCATAGTAGTGTGTTTTAGTTTTGCCTGGTTGTAATTATTGAACTTTTTGCCTTCTTCATTTTTACTGTTTATAAATTGTTCATCATCTCACAAAATGCTATGATAGAATTATTAGTGAACACTTGGTTGTGTGTGCATGTGTGCATGTGTTTCTATGTTGTTTAATTAATACCAATTTGGATATAATTCTGATTTTTTTTTTTGCTTATATCCAGAGTATCCAAAATTAAAATTTTAAACATTTTTGTCACTGGATAAATGGTAAAAAAAACCTTGTACTCTTTATGGTATGAATAATATATTTTAAAATGCTATACCAAAACTATACATTATTGCAGGTTTGATTTTAAAATTCTTAGTCCGATGGTTATGGGCTGTTGTTAAACTGATTTTACAATTCTTGTATGTGTTTATCATTATGTGGTGAAAGAGTTTTAAAAAGTAACTAAGCCAGAATCAAAAGTGTGTTTCAGGAGACAGGTGTTCCAACACTCAGAAACAGACAAGTGGCTCGTTCTGGGAATGAGGACATTTACTACTGACTGTTGAGTAATTTGTACAGTGTGTGAATTAAAGTTATACCTTGACATTTGTAACCTTAATGAACAGTCCTCCATCTCATAGCCCAAAAAGGTTAGAAGGCCAAACCATCCATCTGGAAGGGAAAAAAATGCTGGCAAGCTGATGCTTCTAACAGAGATGTAACATTTTCCTAACCCTTGTTTGCCAGTGGTAACTAAATACTGGCAGGAAATTAAAATTTTCAAGCATCTCACATTCACAGACTTAGAGCAGAGAACTTGTGAATTAGTTTTGTGAGCAAATTAATGTCGTGAGAATATCATCGAAGAAAATGCATTCTACTCATTGCTCATGCATTACAACTTCTAGTGACTGTCTTTGCAATAAATTTCCAATTTAGCAATGTAGATACTATAGTGAATTGATGGGGAGGGTTAAGTCATGAGGGGGTTAATTAAAAACCTACTTCAACTTCAAGCTTTATTTGTAAACATTTAGAAAAACATTTTCAAACACTGTGGCTATTATGGCACCCTAATGTATGGGATTAAATTTTGAAATTAAAGGCTATGTACTGATTTGGGTGAATTTTTTAATTTAAATTTCATTTTAGATTTTCAGGCCATGATCTAGAAGTTAAAGGAGAATGAATGAAGGTTTATTGAATAGCTAATGGATTTTTTTTTTCTGTTGTCAGTTTGAACTTCTCTTCTAAGATTGAAAAAAATAGTCTTCACATTTATGTATAATTAATGCATTCTGCTTGATATTTTATTTCTTACAATGAAAAGCTTACTTTGAAAAAAAATAGAGATTTGAAATATTCCAAAACTGTAACATTCATGCTTAATAATTTGCTTCATTCAGATTTATTTTGACTGGCATGTGATGCCTATATTGTATTCTGAAATATCTGAAATCACAACATCTTGGTAAGACTCTGCTCTATTTTTGAATTGTTTTAAATAGTAACTTTAAAATTTGCATTAATTGAAAGGTATCTTGTCATAACATTTGCTTTGTGTCATGAAGGGTTATCTATATTTGGAAGTAACATTTTGGTAAAAAAGAAGATTATAGAATATTTATGAACTTTCTCTTTCACAGACTCATAGGTTTCTAGGAAGGGAAAGAACATCAGATCTTTTCAACCACAGCCTCCTTGGTTTACTGTTAAAGGAAATGTTTGAGAACAATGAAATGACATGCCTAAGACAATGCTGTGGTGTAAGAGGAATTGTAGCTCAGCTCCTCACTAGATCATTTTACCATGAAAAATTCTCTTCAATAAACATAACAGTTTTTAAAAGAACATACTCTGAACCTAGAAAGGAATGAATTTTATATACCACATAAACCACTATCAATGCTTTACTCCAGAAAGTTTTTACATTTTGTCTAGTAGATGTTTTGCCTATCAGAAGTTTCTTATAACATTAATTGAAGTATTTCCTCTGTACAAATCTATTTAATGACTAAAATCCATCTTACAAGTAACTGAAATTAGCACTGACTTCCTTCTTCAAGAGCCAGAAAGGAGAAAATTGCAGCCCTCAGCATCAAGAAGTGCTGGGAGCACAGCGCCGCAGGCCGCAGCTGGTAGAGTTGGCCGGAGCTCGTGCTGAGCAAGCTTCTCCTGGACATTCGAGGTTGCAAATACACATTCTGTCTCCGTAATCGAGAACACCTAAATTTTTAAACTGCATTTTAAATTTCTATGTTTTTATACATATAAACGTAAGGTGATAAAAGTGGTAAGTGGGCTTCCACACTTACATTATGTAATTTCGTTCTTCACTGGCGCTTACCTGTGTGCTTGCTTGCTTTGCATTCCTACTGCTAAGTCACAGGGGAAAATATGGGGTGCTTTGCATAGGCAAATGCTGTGTTTGATGACTATAATTAGCTCTGATTTATGTCTGTATATAAGTAAAAAGTGCTTCCAATTTATACCATTAAGGCTTCACAGGCTGGAAGCTAGGTGTAGTTCCAGTCATGAGTTTTCTTCATGCACAGCACTTCCTACTTTGTGTAATGTATTTCATGTTTCACTTTAAGTTTTTCAAATACGTATTTTTGGGCCACTTCACGTGCTCCTTTGCCACTGGTCCCACAAACAAGCCAATTTAATGAGGCTTCTTAATGATCATAAATGGCTTCAAACTATGAGTTTTAGGTTTTTTAAATTGTAATTAGATTAGATGTCTATGCTGTTGGTTTAAAAGGCAAGGGAATAATTTGCATATTCATTACAGAATGAGTACTTTGTCCAGTAATTGCTCTTTCCCAAGGTACCAGCTCCTGTCATTCAGTACAGAATTGGGCCTCGAGTCCTGCGTGTGGCCCACAGCCCGGGCTGCACAGATGGGCATATAGAACCAAAGAGCCATGATTCTGCTGCGCAGGACTTACCCCATTTCCAGTTAAGAAAAAAAAGTGATTTTTGCAGAGGTGGATCATAATAGTCCAACTACGTTTAAAAATTTCATTTCCTAATTCTTTAGGCATTTTGCAGTCAATCAATTCCAAACTCTTGAGATTTCATTCCTCCTTTTAATAAAAATTTTCAGAGAAGGATTCTTTTTTCTGTACTAAAAATTAACCCCTTATTCTCTAGCTTATGGAACACAGTTTTCTCTCCAAAAAGAGAGAACCACGAGATTTGCTCTCATTCTATCTGGAACACCAAGGCAAAGGAAATTTTTCTAGTAGACAGCTTCTTCACTCCATGGTCAAGGTGAGTAGGTGTGAAATATGATCATTTTATCATAGATGTCTCTGGGAAATGGGAACATCCTCACACCCTCTTGAGCAATTTGCGAAGTAAGAAGCACAGGTAGAAGTGGAGAGGACAGAGTAAAAGTGAAACAGTTACACAGTAGCTAATTTTGTCTCTGATAGGTTTTCATCATGACCAAAACTATATGCCTTAAGACTGAAACTTTTTTTCTTTCATTTCTTGAGTAGGTCCTCTTTATATAAGTGCTTCAAGCTGTGCAACATAGTCTTTTGGGTGCCAGAAGTTTACTTTTGAACTTGAGTCAACTCTTCCTGTTTTTAGAAATGTGGAGCCCCAAGAACTCTTATTTCAGGCAAACACAACATTTTAACCAGAGTAAAATACACAGGGGTATTAAATACATTTGGTGAGATTAAATTCTCACCAAATTAAATTCATATGTTATGGGAGTCTTTGTTTAAGAATCACAGGTGTGGCTAAATTCTGGTCTCCAGGTGGCTTATGGAAACTCTAAGTTAATTGGGTGCTGTTTGCCATGCACCAGATGCTGATGACTGAAAGACAGAAACATTCCCCATCGACTTCATCATGGTCCACTAAATCAGGTTGCCCTTGGTGGGAGAGAATCATATACATAGCCACAGGGTTACATGCCACAGCAAGGAGGTCGAGGCCATGTGTGTAGTTTATAACTGTGGAACGTGAGGACCTCTGAAATAGTCTTTGAGGATAATTGAGATTTGTAAATATTTTGAGAGTCCAACTGCTAAGATACTCTGATTACAGAGTAACTAGGAAGGTATTTGAGCCATTGATTTTGTTCATTGCCAGTGGCTATGTTGATAGTTAAATTTTATGTTTTATTTTCCCAAATTGACATGTCCACTTGATGGTCAGTTCTCCGCTGGGATGTTCCAGATCGTTTGTTGAGATCACATATGAAACATCATAGGTAATATGATGCTGATCTTAGTTAATACATTTCGCAAAGAATTCTAGTCAGTTGGTCTTCATGAGATTAGTCTCTCCTCCCATCCCCATCTCTCCCCCTCATTGTCTGCTCCCCTCTCCTCCCTCATCCACCCTTCTAGACTTATTGCAAGAAGTGGCAGTCTCCAGTTCTGCTTAGTGAGTCACCAGGGAGGAGAGAGAGAGAGAGAGAGAGAGAGAGAGAGAGAGAGAGAGAGAGAGAGAGAGAGAGAGAAGAGCTCAGTGTGTGGTTCTAGGCTGCAGGTTGGAAGGCTCAAGACTCAGAAAAAGCAATGATTGAGTTCAAAATCTGAAGGCAGGAAAAGGCTGATAGCCCACTTCAAAGGTAGTGAGGCAGAAGGAATTCTTTCCTACTCCAAGAAGGTCAGTGTTTTTGTACCATCTGAGTGTTCACCTGATTGGAAGATGCTCACTCACGTTAGCAAGAGCAAGCTCTTTTGTCTGTCTACAGATTTACAAGCATCCAAGAAACACTACCATAATAATGCCCTGAGTAATGTTTGGCCTTAGACCTGGACATTGCATGGTCCTGTTGGGTGGACACAAAATTAACCTTGATAGGTGGTTATCTGTCTATGTCTGGGACAGTGCTGCACAGGCATGCGTGCTCAACATATATTTGCATGGATGGAGGGATGGATTGATGGATGGGTGATGGATGGAAGAATAGATATATAGATGGATCAATTGATCGATCAATGACTGAATAAGTGTTCTTTGGAGAACTTAAAAAATCATTAAGTTATCATATGGTAAATATAGAATTACATACGATTTCACTAGTGAACAATCCAAAATTTTACAGATGCTTGTTTGAAATATACTATTACTTGATATTTTTATTTAACGTACGGGTCAAGCTGTATTACCCTTGAATATACTCCAAGAAATTCAAAAGGGATCTCAACATTTTTTTCCCTCAAATTATACATTCTTCTTATTTGCTTCTGTTAGTATTGCTGTTTCCATTTTTTATACTTCTATGCCTTTCATATTCAGATATTTTTGATATTTTTAATTTGATCTTTACCTTTGATATTTATCTTCTCATCTTCATAACTCCCTTTTTTGTTGATTTTTGTCCTTAATTAGTTTTTTTTTTGTGTGTGTGTGTGGCTGCTTGCCAATTACCTTCACTTTTTTTTCCTGGAGAGCTCTATAAATTTAAATTATAGTGGAATTTAATTCTGCTAATTCTGCTAAGATTACTGGTATATATACAAGCACACAATATACTGCGACAGATACATCTGACACAGAAACTCCAGCAAAGAGCTAGACAAATAGTGGTAAAAATAGTCAGTGCGATACAATAACTGATAACTATTGTGATTATAAACATAGAAATGAGATGTAACATTAGTGTTTTAAAAATAAAGTATACATGCTATACATATCTTAAATTATAAATTTTAAAAAGTCCTTTCCGCCATCCATTTTAGTTTTTTAAAAATAAATACTGCTCATGTATGATGGCTAGTGACAAAAAACTTATAAATTAACAGTTGAAGGGCTGGGGAGATAGCTTAGTGGAATAAGCGCTTCCCTGGCAAGTGCAAGGGCCTGAGTTCAATCCCCAGTTCCGCAAAAAAAAAAAAAAAAAAAAAAAAAAAAATTAACAGTTGAAGATCTTAAAATATTTTGGAAATGGCATACTTTTATGGGAGCATGTTTAAGCAGTGTGTTTTTGTTAATAGTTTTTTTTCTCATGACAAGTGAACACGTTTGCTGTAGAAAATGAAATAACTTACATTAAAACAATGATATTTCCAATATAATCAAAACCTGATCAAATTACCTTTAGATAGCAGATTAATGGAAAGAAGAAAATTTGTACCACTGTAACAGCCACACTCGTTCCAGTTGTCCACTGTTTGTCTCGCTCTTTGCTAGAGTTTCTGTGTCAGCTGTATCTGCCGCAACACATTGTGTGCTTATATATATATATATATATCAGTAATCTTCCTTATCTGTGGATTCTGGGGCCTGTATTGTGACTTGATTTACTCTCTAAGAGTTCTTTAATTCTTTTGGCCCTGTCTTGGTTTGTTTGAGTTGCTCAACACAACGTTCCCACCTGGAGTTAAATAAGATGATTTGTACTTTCTTGTTTCTGCTCCAATACTGTAAACAAGTGTCTTTTTTTTTTGCAGTCTACAGCCTGTTAGCATTTTTATTCTATGTGCTCTTGTAAAGTGGCCCCTAGGTGTAGTGCTGAAGTGGGATCTAGTTTTCCTAAGTGGGTTATGGAGAAAATATGTGTGCTTCATCAGCTGACATTTGTTGAAGTGGTTATGGTGCTGGTGGTCTTGCATTCGATGTCATAAATCAACAATGTGTATTATATTAAACTAAATGTTTGCTTAAATCTTTTTTTTGTGTGTGTGTGTGGAACCAGGGATCAAACTCAGGCCCTTATGCTTGCTAGGGAAGCACTTATTCCACTAAGATATCTCCCCAGCCCCCGTTTGCTTAAATTGTGTGAGTGAAAAAATATATTGATCAGTTGACAAAACGTGTTTATTTAGACCAGAGGTTCATGGAAACCTCACCTTCTATTCTCCCTAAGAACAGTTGAAGTTCAGTGTTTGTAAAATCAGTGTTCTCCAAAATTTAACACCGTAATTAGCAAGAATAACAAGAATCATTGAGTATTTTTTTTTCTTTTGACTCTGTCAAATACAGACTCTTGCTATACATTTTATACATTTTTTTTTTCTTAGTGGTATATTTTGAATATTTTTGAGTGTTCAGAAATCCTCTTTAATGTCATCTTGGTTTTTGAGGCAACAGTCTACAGATTTGGTGTTACTTTCTTGTATAAAAATCCTTTAATATATCAAATACTACGCTTTCTCAGCCTTTCCTGCTATCATATGCAAGTTTTGAATAAATATCCTGTAGTTTAATCTTGATCACTTGAATAATCATTTGCTTAGAAAAAGTTGTCTACAAATGCAGTTTTTGGATGTAGTATATGCAAATCAAAACTTGTTTTTTGTATGACTTATTTGTGATCTTTAAACTCGATTTTATCAAATTTTTAAAACCTTCATATGTAATCCCAGCACTAAGGAGGCAGAAAACAGGATCACTATGAGTCCAAGACGCAAAGTGAAACACTGAACAAAAGACAAATAAGTAAGTAAAACATTCATAGAAATATGAAAAATTGTAAGTTATTTTTATCTCTTATTTCAGCAGGCATTTATAGTACATTTCTTCTAATGTAGTTAAGGCAAAAGACTAGGTATAGAGAGAAGCACAGGTTGGTTGAACACTGCTCCTGAAGGAACTGCTACTATTTTGGAGTCAACTCCCAGGTTTTGTTGAGACGAATTTGAGTGCTATGAAATCCTTTTTTTTTTTTTTTTCTAAAGATCTGCATCGTGTACTTTTATTTTCTTTGGAATATTCTTACCACCACAGTTGTTCAGGACTCAAGTCTCGGCAGCCCCCTTCATCTCTTTGTTCTGGCTGCTGAGATACCTAAGTTCAAGAAGCACAAGTGCGCCACACCTACGCCTTGTAGGTAAGGATGCAGAGGTGAAGAAGGGGCCCCGCCCTCCCGTCCAGTGAGGCCCTGCACCTCCTGCCTGGAGACCCCGATGATGCCTCGGGCTCCGCGGGACGAACTGACACGTGCTAGTTCTGCTGTGAGAAGTGAGTGTCCAGACACGGCAGTCTGTGCACGTGTGACTCTGAAGGATGACTTGAAAATTAGGAGTAGAAACATGCCCTGAATCTGCATTTTCTGCTACATTGGCAGATTTTTAATTTTGTGTAAGTTCTTCCTTAAGTGGGGAGCATGCCTAACTTGTCATTATTTTAAACACTGCTGCTTCATACAGAAGAGCAAATGTTGATTTTTTGCTACTTAAGGCTTATTTATGAATTGTGTATTATATTCTATACCTTTTTTACATCTCATAACAGTATTTTGGATTATTTCCCTACGACCCTCATAACCACAAACTTTTGACTACATAATATGAGATTGTGTCAACACATTTTAATTTAAAATTCTTCTCTAATTTGATCATTTCAAATTTTACTCCATTTTTTATTATAGATAATGCCAAATAAATAACTTATTGCTTATATCTTGTATTTCTTGTGAATATGTTTTTGAAAATATATTCCTCTGAGTGAAATTATGTGAAAGTATATTATAGGTTTGTTATATGTTTTCAGATCACTTTATAAAATTGTCTTGCTAATTAATAGTATTCCCTACCATAGTTACATCATTACTGTGTTACAGTTTATTTAAAAAATCCAGGCCAGGGAGATAGATCAGTAGAATAAGTACTTACCTGGCAAGCGTGAGGGTCTGAGTTCAATCTCTGGTTCCGCCTAAATAAATAAATTAATTAAAATAAATAAATAAATCCTCCTTGCTACTAATCATAAATGACATTTCAAAGTTATTTTATTTTATAACCGTAGATTATTAAGGTTCATTCTTTCTAATATTTAATACTTGAATTTTGTTTTATGTAAAGTTGTTCATAATGTTTACATAAATATTGACCTGATGCACCCTTTTGCTGTTTCACTGAAGATCATTCCAATCTCAGTGGAGTTATTCCAAGTTAAATATTTTTATTTATGTGAAATTTAGTCTGCAGTGTGTATAGCTTTATACGTCCAGCGGTGTAGAGGGAATAACACCTCATACTACTGGGGTCTGACTTGGCACCAGACGTGTTGCTGAAGAAATACATGTCTGCTCCATCCTCTCAGTGAGCCAGGAAAGAGGCAGCATTTGTGCAAACTGTTATATTCCCAGATAGTTTATTTTTTGACACTGGAATGCATCCAGTTATTCAAACTAATAGACTCTACATCTTCTGCCAATTCCTTCATCTCTCTTCAGTGTTTTTATTGTGTTTGTATATATCCTGATTTGTGAAACTTAGTCCCAGAACTGTGTAATTAATTATTTTTTCATGTCCCTTCTTCTGGGTGTTTTCTGAGTAGTGGAAACCCACAGTCAGATACAAAAAAAAAAAAAAAAAAAAAAAAAAAAAAAAAAATTCCTCCTGCTGCATACATGGAGGTGCAGTTATTCCTTAGTTTATGTCTTCATTTAGCCAACTTTTATTGGCCGTCCGAGTGCTCTCCTAAACTTTATTGGGCATGGAGTAGATAAAGATGAAAGGCCAGGCCACTGACGTCCGGCCAGATGTGTTACAGGGAGAGAAAACCCTGAGTCTGGGTAATGGACAGAGCGCGAAATCTGACTGTAGAGTTTAGAATGGTCTTTGAGTGCTGAGATGTGTGAGTCAAGCCACTTTCTTAAAGGAGAAATTACCATAAGTTACTGGGGGAAAATGGGATATATTCTTTAAAGTCTATTTTCCCAAGCTTTATATTTTTAAGCCAACTAGGCCTGGCCACTGGGAAGTCCCACCCTCATTCTTTGTAAGTCTTCAGACAGAGGAAAGCAGTATTTGAGGGAAGGAGAAAACAGTTGTCTATTTCATCTCCTTTTTTACAACTGAGGAAACTAGAATGTAAAGGTGGTATAACCTTGAGCAGCCTGGCTGAGCATTTTTTTTCAGAAAGAGATTATTTCTAAATTGTAGAAGGACACACTTTTTATGAATGTGATGATCAATGGTCCATGTACCCCTGAACATTTGAATGCTGGAGATTGTCATCAGACCCCACAGTTACTTAATTACACAGGCACATGGCAGTGTCTGGTGGCCATTGATGCTGTCCCTGCCCCTTAGTTCCGAGTCTACCTCTGAAAATGCCTCTGGCATCTGAGTACTTTGATACTCATTGTTTTTCTACTCTTTGCTTTTTAAAAACTAAGATTCACGTCTACTGTTGAGGTTTAGTTATAGCAATAGCCACGACAAACACATGAGACATCAGTACTAGGGATCAAGGTTCAGTTTTTCAGTACACTGCATGATAAGTAAAGAAGTGAGATAGAACATGTTGGGGAAATGTAGAATGCCCTTTGGCTGGTGTAACATTTTTCAGAATGCTTTATCTGAATCTTATGAAGCAGTCAAGTGTTTTCTTGTTCTTGAGAACAGCTCAACCATTTGTTGTTTGCCCCATGTATCCATAGATTTATAAAAATCAGGACCTATCATGTGTAATCTTGCCACACAAAGCTAACCCACTGGCCTCCTTGTGGGATTATATGGCAGAAAGGGCAGAATAGAACCTTTGAGAGTCTGTGTTACATATTAAAGTAATCGTTAAAATTTGGTTATGTGTTCCCATTTACTTTTTTTCTAATGTATTTGGTGCAGGGTCTCACTATGCATCTTGGACTCATAGTGATCCTCCTGCTTTCAGCCTCCCGAGCACTGGGATTACAGGCCTATGCCACCACACCCAGTCTCTGTGCCCAGCCCAGCATGTCCAGGGGTGAGGCTGAGACCAGCACAGCATGTGGTCCCGGGATAGAACCTGGTCCCTGCATTTGCCTAAGCTGGTGCTTGTTCTGCTGAGCTATCTTGCAGCCCTCCCATTTACTTCTTCATTACCTACACCCATCTTCCAGTGAGGACAAAGGTTCGGGAGCAAGACACTTCATTTAAAATCTTCTAACTTGGACTTCGTTGCTTCTTCGTGTATTTTTGATCCATGTGAGAGGTTCTTATTTTAGGGTGTGTTTCAAGTCCATATTTCAGCTCCTTGGGCTGCTAGTTTTTGTGTATATGTGTGTGTTCATGCATGTGTGTGTGCGTGTGTGTGTGTGTGTGTGTGTGTGTTTTCCTGAGGGGGAGGTTCAGAGCATGATTAATTGTATTCCCAAAGGTGTTCCTGAGAAAGATGAAAAAAATGCTCCAAATTTTTGCATGGTGACTACTAGATTATGATGATTGATGAAATGGCAAGTGACTGTATTGTCACTATCCTTTTGAACAGGTCCCTCAGAGCAGTAGAGTAGCTGCTTGCCATTGTGATTTCCTTAATGCCATGAAAAACACTCCAATTACTTGGCTGTCTTTGGAAAGGGCATCCAGCTTCTGTACAGGATGGCTTAGGCTGAGTGTTGACTGATTCCCCCTAGTCAGGAATAAATTTCTTCTTCATGGACTTCATCCTTCACTGTTCAAAGGAGGAGGCAGAGGTGAAAATGTTTATAATTCCAACTTTCTCGTGGTTTCATTGATCTGATGAAAAGCACATAAGGTAAAACTAGGAGAAATGTGGTTTGATTGTACCACTGGACAACGAACTTTGCTTGCTGTGGTTTCTTCAGGGATTTTTCAGTGTACAAAACAGCATTACATGTTTTTTAAACCGCTAAGTTGTGAGACTTTTTCCAACTTCAGTTATTTCCAACTTCATGCTTTTTTTTTTGTTCCTAGTATGATCAGTATTTTGTTTTGATTTGTTAAATGGGACTGTGATTAAGGAATTTAATAATTAGATTGAATACAGGTTATTAGTGTTAGGCTACTGAGGGGTGAGAGCTAGAATTCATATATGCTACTGTTTTATATTTCATTTTAAAAATAATCATTTCAAAGTCATATATATATATATATATATATATATATATATATATATATATATTCATTCCTTCCATAGGAAGGCTGAGTTTAGGTGACTCCTAACTCTAAGTGTTGTCTTGGAGTTCTGGTGAGTGATAGCTTCGATAGCTTCCACCTACATCCAGTCTGCCTTTCTTGGCCTTGAAAATAAAGAATCAAAATTTTTGTTCAAGGTTGGGCTCTGTCCAACATTCTGAGTTCATATTTGCTTAGTGAGCATGCATCAGATTGACTCGTGTCCTCCTGAAATTCATGTGTTGAAATCCTAACCCTGAGAACCATAAGATATAACAGGGTTTGGAAAATAAGGTCTTATGAAGAATTTAAATGAGGTCCGCAGGGAGGGTCTTAACCCAATGACTGATACCGTTATTCTTGGAAGAAGAGAGACAAGGACACATATAAGAGACGGGGAGGACCTATGAAGATAGCATAGTGGTCAAAGGCCTACTAGGCATGTGACCCGGCAGGCACACATGCCTTGTGTCAGCCCCACCCTGGACCCTCAGAGCCCACCACCAAGACAGAGCATGGTGGCACATGCCTATAATCCCAGTGCTGAGGAGGTTGAAACAGGAGGATTACTACAAGTCCAAGCTGAATAGTGACACCCTATACCAAATACATAAAGTTAAAAAACACGGAGACGACCACCCAGAAGCTAAAGGGCTGGGCTGCAGGAGAAACCAATCCTGCTTACACTTAACTTCAGATAGCAAGTCCCTAGAATTTGTGAGTGAATGTATTTTTCTTGTTATGCCACCCAGTCTACATTAGTCTGTTACAAGAGCCAAAGCAGGACAGTACAAGAGGGCTTATTTCAAGTATGATTTAAATAGCTCCACTAGTAAATGAAAAGCTAAATTTAAGGTAGACAGGTTGGCCTACACAGTGGGAGGCTGAGACAGGACAATCTTAAGTTTGAGCGTAGCCTAGACAACTTAGCAGGCCCCTATCTCATAGAAACATAAAATAAAATAGACCAAAACAGAATATAGTACTGGAGCTATAGCCCACTCCTGGTTGGGGGAAGGGAAAATAAATCAGTCATTCTTTAGAAACAGAATTTGTTTGTTTTTTTACAGTCATTGTCCTATAACCTCTGTGAAACCATTACTGTTTTGTTAATTTCCAATGGTAGCTTTTTTAAAATAACTGATAAATATGTTGCTTTTAAATGGTTTTTCTCTTGTGAAGGTTCAAAAATCTATATGCTAAAAAATAATTTGAGTTAAATATAAGAATGAATTGCATATTTCTTAGAAATTTATTTTAAGGAACATTTGGGGGAAGGCATTTCTTTTGGCACTTTGTATAAATGTAAGGAAATAACTGTAAAATATTTGCCAGACAGACAGAAAAACAAAGTGTGGTAGCTCATGGAAGTAGAGGGAAATAAAGTCAATTAGTTACAGAGGAGATAAAAATTATTTATCCTTTAGGGAGTTTTTTCACTTTCTTATTTCTCAGGGTGATTTAAGAACAGGAGTAGGAAGGGAATAAGGAAAAGGGACAGAGTGCGGTTTTATCCTCTCTGCTCTCTCCTTGGCTCATGTTCCTCTACACTGACCTTCAGTAGGGGAATTGGGATAAGACTCCTTGAGATTACATCCGTATTATAGAAACCAGTACTCTTATATTTACTTTCCTCTTCTGACTTCCTATCAGAGTTTATCTAGATCCTCTCACTTTTACAACTTTGTCCCAGAAAAATATGGGAAAGTCAGCCTATGCAATTTAATGCAAAATCAATGTGAACTGCTGAGGGAGCAGCGTATTGGGTATTAGCTCGTGGAGACAAATGCTTTCTCAGTCTTCTTGTGATTCAACCACTATTGGCTATAGAAATTTAAGCTTAATCTCTATTATCTCAGTGTTCCAGTTGTAGGCAAAGAGAAAAGGACTAAAAGGAGTTTTTCTTCCAACCAGAATGATACATGTTCTATTAGAAATATTGTACTCATGTCTGGGTATTTTTAGGCCATGATAAATATAGCATTCTACAGTATAATAAAAGAAAATTTGTCTTTTGCCCTAAAGTTGTATTTTAACTTTTGTTAAGCTCTTATTTCTGATAAGGTTGGAAGGGAGAAAGTGTTTATATCAGTGCCAAAGTTTCAGTGGAATACAGTGAACTCTAATAAATGATTTAGAATTTTGTAGCTGAAGAATTGTGCTCTGTGGAGGAATGGCTGTAGGTGGGGCTTACACAGCCGGTTGTGGACACTTCTGGGTAGAAACCAAGCCTGCTGTGTTCTCGGGAGCTAGCAGCGAGACCTTGGGAAGGTGTCTCAGGAATGTCTGACCTTCAGCTGTACCGGAAGGCTGACATGATGCAAATATGACTTTTAGTTCTTGCCCTTAAGGGGCCTCAGGATTATTGCTTAGCACACTGGCCCCTAAATCGACCAATGCCACATAGTTGTCACTGTCCTTCAAAATAATTTGTTGCTGAAATTAATATACATGTACTAAAACTGTATTAATCTCATAGTAGATATTACATCATCTGTTGTCTTAATAGATATTCAAAAGAACAATTATTAAGATGTTGGGTTCCTCACAGGACCATGTTTTTGTGGGTTGTGTTTTGTGTATAAATTAAAAACTAATTCTTGTATTTGTAATAGAAAGGAATAAACCAGGTGCTTTGGTCTCCAGGGCCTTTACAGCTGTAGCATTCAACAATTTTTTGAAGCATGCTAACTACAAATTAGTTTCTTGTGACTTTTCCAAGTTTCTCAAAGGTTTACTGAGAGGATACAATGAAAGAGATTGTAACAGCACAGTTCATTGTGTTATTAAACTTGCTCTGTGTGTTG
Organism: Ctenomys sociabilis; assembly: GCA_004027165.1. Lineage (NCBI taxonomy): Eukaryota > Metazoa > Chordata > Mammalia > Rodentia > Ctenomyidae > Ctenomys > Ctenomys sociabilis. The sequence continues at coordinate 210,019 of PVKA01000018.1, read as the reverse complement.
AACGTGGATCTAAAGGGTGGAAAGTCCCTGTAGTGCAGGAATCCGGCCTTCCCTCAATTCCAGCCCTAGTCTTGGTGCCTTTTACCCACCTGAAGGTAGAAAGTACCACAGTATTTGTAGCTGAATATATCTCTTGGAATAAAGTGTGGTAAGCATATTAGTCCTACATTTTGGTACTTATTCCAGTTTTTCTAATCTTGAAACTTTAAGAAAACCATTTATAATTGCAATCAATTAGAAAACCAAAAATTAGATGCAGTGATTGGCTTGAAAAGGATGGCAGGACTTGGGCAAAATTATGACAGAAATTGTTTTAAGTAATTTAAATGACTTGAATATATTTAAATTGTGATTTTATAAACTGTAATGGAAAACATCCTACCTCTGGCCCTCAGTGATCGTGTCCTTTGCACAGTGCAGAGTTCGTTCTCTCTCTCTCTCTCTCTGCTCTCAGAAGTCTCAGTTTGTTCCAGAAGAAGCTGTGAAGTCCAAAGTCCAGAGTCTCAGCGGGGTGAGATCCACGTGAGACTCAGGGTGCTGCTCATTATGCAGAAAGCTGCTCTTCAGTCAGTGGAGCATAAGATGAATTTTGTCAACAAGGTACATAAATTATACAGGTCTGTCAGACCCACATTTATTCTTTATAATGTTCCTATTGATGAATCAATAATTTTAATTTGATAAGCTTTATTATATTAATGAGTACTTAACAGGAAAAAAGTTTCAAAACAGTAGTGAGTTTTTAGTATTTATTGAATATGTGTAAAAACACATCTAAATTTTCAACCTTGACTGCTTTTTGGTGTACAAACTGTAAAAAAAAAACCACCAGAAATAAATTTCCACACGAACTATATTGAAAATACCGATTGCACACTACAGAAATATTGTCACTTCACTTATCACATCTCAGGCGGCCTGCACACCTGACGGCAGCGTGACCCATGCACACACACCGCTTACAGCAACAGCTCATGGCTTTAATATTCCTGACTTTTTTGTAGGACATACTGGACATCTCAGTGGTCTTGCTGTTTTGTCAAGAGATTCTTATGGTCTTGTACAGTGTGTAGCTGACAGGACCCTAAAATATCAGTATCAAAATAATTTATCAAATTCAATATATATATTGAATATATACACACACATACACATTCATATATTATGTTTAGAATAGATACCAACATTTTCACATCAGCTGTGTACTTCCTTACAAAACTTAAAAGATAACAACAGAAGCAAATGCCTATATGAACTACAGTGAAAATACCACTAGAACTCTAGCACAAAAGTAAGTTTTGCTTCATCTGCCATTGCTAAGGCAGTCTTCACACACGCTAACTGCGCAATCCATGCACGCATCACACCATGACAGCAGGTGTGTTTAGCTTGCCTTGTCTGCGTGGCAGTCTTGTGCAGTTCCTGTTTTGTCAGGCGCTTGCTACTATGTTGGATAACATGCTCTTTGTAAGGGAATACAGTCTTAATAAATTAAGACATGAGACATGTAATGAGGGCTTAGAATAGATGTCGGTGTTCTCACATCAGCGGTTTACTTGCACGCACACATACGAAAACAGCATCAATAGTAAAAGCCTATGTGAACTACAATGTAAACACAAACAAAAGTCTAGCACAGAAATAAGCTGTGCTTCAACTTCGCACTCAAAGCAGTCTTCACACGTGTGAATTACATGTTTCATAACAGGTATTGCGGACACTGATGGCATGCATGTTTTCTTGTGGGGCACAGTTGATAGTGACTTGCTTACCTGTTGACATGGTACATCTTTGTGACACTGCTTCTATCTGTTCACCTGTCAGTTTACCATGTGCTGACATAATTTTGTGCTCGACAAGTTTTCTGTGCAGTTCATTATGTAGAAAACATTTTGCTCTTCTCTGCTCTAAATGATCTCTTAAGATCTCTGGTCTAAATTCTCTAAGAAAGTTTCTCTGTGATTTTTAAAATATCAAACTCTTTATGGCACATACGTCTAGGACTAACACACAACCGTTGGTGAATGTGCTGTGTTTCAAGTGACATCAGAGTTCTTGCATAACTCATCAGCATTTCTTCCACATTTGGTTTTGTTCTTGAAAGTTTTCATCTCAGGCTTCTGTTTTGTCAAGGTTTATCCGTGTTCCCATCATGGTGAAACGCTAAAGTCAGAAGTACCAGTTTGCTGTTATTTGCCACCTGTGAGGCCAATGTTGCATTTTACTGAAAGATAGAGTACAGTTCTCTGTTTCAAAATTGTAACATCTAATGTAGAAGTTTTGCTCTGTTCCTGTGTACAGTTTCTGTACTGGCCAACTTGTGCTCTGATAGCAAATGCAACATCATTTGGAAACTGATAAACCAGTTGTGCAGTGCCACATTCTGATTGGTTTGGGAGATGGAAGCAACAGGACTATTTACAACATCATTTGGTTTATTCCCACATGAAGAAGAACCTGATGTCTGAGTTCCAGGATAAATATGTGGACTAAAAGTATAACTACCTTTGCATGCTCAAGTTTTTATGCCATATTTTGACCTGTCACTTTTCTGTAAGTCTTTTACATTCCTACCATCACTATGAGAAATCTGTGCTAAGTACATCGGATCTATGCACACTTTCAGTTCAGCTAGTGAGGTGTGGCTAATTGGTGCATAGTGATGGTTTTATTTGCACTTCAGCCTTTGTGTCTTTTACAGCATCCCATAGCTTTTTGTCTGTTACAGTTTCCAACATCGAATGACAGTGCTGGCATTCTACATTTCCTGCTTACATGATCACCACCATATTTTCAGACCTAGTTCTATAGTTCTAATATTGGCTTGTGCAATTAGGTTATATGGCCATTTTGCAGCCTTTAGTCTAGTCAAATATATAACGACTTTTTCTTCTTCATCAACTGAAACAAAGAGATCTTCATTTCCATTATCTGTATCAGTCGATTTCAATGTCATAGGAACATTGGTTCACATGGCCAATATCAGAGTCACCGTTATATACTTACACATCACTTCTCTTATAAAAATATGTTAAGCCTCTCATTAGCAGGTTTTGTCTTTGTCCTTCACATTACTGTAATAGAATATGTGGTGCTGGTTCATTTATCAACAATAGAAGTTATTTGTCATATGGTTCTAGAGACTTGGGAATCCAGGAGCATGGCACCGGCCTGTGTGCAGGGCTTCCATGCTGCATCATTCCATGAAGAAAGGACAAGAGAAAGAGTGCAGAAGAAGCCAAATGTGCTTTACCCCAAGTCTACATTTAGGACAGGGAACGTATTGTCATGGTATGTGCAGTAATCCAGAGAACACAGCCCACTTGCCTGCCTATAAACCTTGCACACCAATTCCACTCCAACCTATGGAAGTTAGAGGACACATGCAAGCCACAGCATGGGCTGCCGGTTTATATGCTCCTCTTGGAGAGTGAAGCTTAAGGAATTCTCTGCCACCTCAGTTTAAAATTAACCCTTTAAAAATTCCTTTATAGTTAGGGGCTGGTCAGATAGTTCAGTGGATTAAAGCCAGGGGCTCAATGGGGTTTGATCCCCAGGCCTGCCATGCAGGCCCCACCCCTGGAGCATGCTGAGATGCGATTGAAACTGGGTGTGGTAGTGTGTACCTATAATCTCAGCGCTTGGTAGGGGGATCACTACAAGTCCAATCTAGTAGTGAGACCCTGAACACCATATGTGTGTGTGTGTGTGTGTGTGTGTGTGTGTGTGTGTATGAAGTGGTATTGATTATAATGATAGAAATGTGATGAAATAGACTACTGTACATGTATCCTAAGTTATAACCGAACGTTATTGGCTTTGCTGTAGTCATTAACTATCAGGGGCTTTATTTTTTGTTTATTAGGGGGTCCTAAACCTTTTTTCCAAAATGTTATCAGTTGATATTACCATATTCTGGCTTAGATTTAGAGATTGGCTTGGCTTTTTTTTGTGACATTTCTTTGAAGTTGTTCTCTTTTATAAAAGTGTCTTCTAAAGCAAGAGTAGGTTTAATTCACTGATGAAATGAGCATACTTTGATCTATAAGAAGAAATGAGTAAAATTTTTTCATCTTAATTTTAATGTTTGTTGTTGTTACCGGGAATCAAACTCCCCACCTTACAGTTGCTGGATAGGCACTTGTGCCACTGAGCTATATTTCTGGTTTGTTTCTTAATTTTAAAATGACTATTTTGTGAGATTTAATGAAGAATATTAGCTTTTTATTAATTTCGCAGAAAAAAATTTCAATGTGACAGCTTCAAAACACTTTGGTAGGAGAGTTATAACAATTAACACATTACATATTATTGTCTTTGTAGTAGTCATTCATAGCACAGGATGCAGACATGATATCCTGTCCAAACACTATTAGTACAAATCTTTCTTCTTATTGAATTAAGAGAAAGTAGCTATATATCTATCCTGTTTTGTATATGCAGATACAATATGGTCCTTCATTTATATCACCTTTTTTCTTTAATTTTTCAGAGATTGGTGTGCCCTTGCCATCTAAATGTTGTAGGTGCATGAATTCAGCAAACTGTTCCAATATAGTCCAGTAGTCCACAATAGTAGTGGGTTATCCACAGGACTGGCAGTGTCTGAATCTGATGACTTGAGCGTTCCACAGCTTAGCATATTAACATGGCTTCACTTTTCATACTTCGTTTCTATACTTTTCTGCTGGATGGTTAAGACCAAGATAAAGTAAGACCTATATAACAAGAAATGTAACTTTTGTATCTGACAAGGTCAGTCAAGTCCCCTTGGAACTTATCCCAATACCCTGTACTGTACTTTGTAGATCCTTTGTCAGTGTCAGCCTTGTGGGTGAGTCATGGCTAGGCATTAACTTTTATAAAATGAATGTAGAATTACCGTAGCTCTGCAGTTCTCAGCAGGAACCCAACACAGAATGTGCATGGGGTTGTGTTCCTGTGATAGGTAGTATCACTCACCTTGAGCTTGCAGTGTTTTATGTCGTGGCCATCTGCTGCTGTGGACAGGCAGCCCCCAGTTTAGAAGCACTTGTTTTGCTGTGCAGGTGGCTGCCAGGGAGTGTCGCTTGCTCCCTTGGGAACCTGATGCAGTGTGCCAGAGCCATCGGTCCTGGCAGCCCTCCTCTCCTGCCTTTGGGTGTTGCACCCTCTAGGCCCGCTGGACTAGGCCTGCTCCTCCCATCAGGCCAGTAGTCTGCCTGCCTCCAATGGCTCAGGGCTGAAAGGCAAATTGTGCGAACTGCATGCAGCCAGAGATGGTGCTGCAGCTGAGAAAGGACAGCTGAGCTGATAGAGGGACGTTCGGCTTAGTTTCGAGTTTGAGTGGAAAGAAATGGCGTTCAAGGATCAGGTTTATAAATTAGCACACAAGTCCATTTGCATGTTTGGGCTTTGTATGTATGTCTTATTTCTCACATTAGATTTCAGTCTGTGGAGGCAAATACATTTGTTTGGAAGTGTTGCTAATGATTTTTGTTTATGCTTATACATGTAAGTTACTCTGTGTCAGTATATTGCCATTGTGCACCTTACACCATAAAAATATGAAGCACTACACCTGATGAGAAGCAATCTCCTTTCTCTTTAACCTATTTTTTTGTCAATTTTTATAATAAATGAGTTACTGCTCACTAGTGCTAATTATTCAAGGTAGTATTTAATTTTCTCTGTCTTACCATCTGATTTAATATTGTATCAAAAAGCCTGGTTACGAAGGGATCATCTTTCTATTGCAGCAAATCAAGTGTATCTGTGACAAAGCTGTTTCCATACTATTTTTTGAAGATATTGATTGATTGATTGATTGATTGATTGATTGATTTGGTACAGGGTCTTGCTATACAGCTCAGACGCCTAGTGATCCTCCTGTCCCAGCCTCCCCAAGTGCTAGGACTACACCTGGTTTCAGCGGCGTGCATGGCACGGTGCCAGCATGGTGTGCGGTACCAAGAATCAAACCCGAGTCCTTGCACTTTCCAGGAAGCTGCTTAGACCACGGAGCTATCTCATAGCCTTTCGTACTACTTTTTTGAGGAGAAAAGTAAAACAAGGCAATAAAATTCTAAGCATGTATAGCTGCATCTGTCTGTCCTATATAATACAAGACAGCTATAATGTCCATCTCTGTCTTAACAAAGTTATGGGAAACCATGCCTTTACTGTTCTCTCTCTCTCTCTCTCCCTTCTCCCTCCCTCCCTCCCTCCCTCTCTCTAGTTACTGAACCCATAAAGATTGGAGAAAAGGTAAATTTGCAGCTTAGCAGAATGTGAGGGTGGTTCAGTGGTCTTGTCACAGATTTTTGTACAAAGATGTAACAATGCCGTATCAGAAGAGTATCCTTATCTGGGCATTTGAGATGTAGGCAGAAGAGGGTAATTTATTTTTTTGACTCACTGTAATGGGAAGTGTGGAGGAAGATCGTCCCCCGAGTAAAAAAAAAAAAACGAAACAGTATATCTGACTGATGCTTGCAAGAGGCAAGAAGCTGGGGGAGTGCAGGCCCTGAGGTTTTGGTGCTGGCATGTGTTGTGTATGGAGGGCTTTCAAAGTGCCCTGGCCGCCGAGAGAGCCAGAGGACACACTCAGTACTCGCACCAGCTACTGTTTCTCTTTAGACCTGCACCTCTGCTTTCTGTAGGCAGGCCCATTGTGTTTACGTCATTACATTGTGGGTGTCCTCTTGCCATGGTGTAGGGACCCTGGCTCTGGGTTTTATAGTTTTCTCTTCCCAGAGAAGCACAGCCTCCGTGCACTCTGCATCAAACTTGTCTTTCATTCTCTCTTTTGTAAGGAAATTGACCTCATAAACAATGCTATCAGATTCATCAATGAACAAAGTATCCATTTCGAAGTCTTAAGTAAGAAACATAAAAATGATACAGGTGTAAGTTGGACCATTTCATCAGCAGTGGGTGCTGCACAGCAGAAAATATTAAATCAGCCTGCTTACTATTAAATCACTCAGGGCATAACTAGCCAAAGCATTCCACAATGTGGATAACCTCCAGCCCTCTGACTGTATGCAAAGCAGGAGGCTTGAATGGGAGCACTGTGCTGTAAAACCTTAAGCTGGAGCAAGCCTAAAACCCCCAATCCTGCTGGTTATTTTGGAGATTCAAATGCTGTCTAAGAGAAGAGAACTCATTATGACTCAGTTCCGTTAATTAGACGTAAATTACCATCTTTTGTTTGATACAAAAGAAGGTAAAGGGAACTCTTCGAGACTAGAGGATACAGAAATTCTAATGAGATGAGAGCACAGGCTGGGAAACTTGAGTGAATACAAGAAGCCATTCATTGTGCAGCAAGCCTCTGGTTTGTCTTGTGTATGGACAAGGGCAAAACCATACATCTGCAATTGTCCAGACTCGGACACTATTTAGAATCATGGTCAATGTCCCCACAGAGCTCAGAGGGTCCTGATTTTGTCAGGATGGGAGGATGACCCAGGAAATGCTTCTTTTCTGTCCTAATTACACTGTGAAAATATTTGTTATGTACCCAGTCAGTGTCCCTGTGAGACCGAAGGTCCCTAATGAGACTGAATGGTAAGCAAATTGACCTTTTACTGAAAAGTGTTCCTTTAAACTCAGATACCTTCCTGCTTTTGGTAAACTGACAAGAATTTGTGATTGCTGTCATATTCACGGAATCTTTTTTTTTTTTTTTTAATGTATTTAGGATCGGGTCTATAGGGTCACACTATGTAGATCCGACTTGTAGTGATCCTCCTGTTTTCAGCCTCCCAAGTGCCGCGATTACAGGTGCCCACCACCACACCCAGTCTCAATCACTGTCTCAGTGCACCCCAGGGGCAGGGGCCACACAGCAAGCTGGGAATCAAACCTCGGCCTCAGCAGGCGCGTTAGTCCACTGAGCTATCTGGCCAGCCCTATATTCACTATATCTTATAATTCATTTTTCGTAAGTATTTTTTCTGTCGAAATACAAATTATATCTTTATCACCCTTATGGAAAACAGAACCTACTCTTTAGCTGTTTCTCAGTAATTTTCTTTGAATATATGCATAGTAACTGCTTAAAAAATAAAGGAAATGAGCAGAGTTTAAGCAGGAGATTTAAGGAAGGCAACAAAAGTACAGGAATTGTTTAAGCACAAGATAACGAAAGAATGGTAGAATCTGAACACTGGAAAGGACTCTTTGGTCATTCTGGAACTTAAAAAATCTATTTCAGGAAAACGGTAACCCCACTAATCCATTCCTCAGAACTTTGTAAACATGTTTTCTTAGTTCTATCAACTTCTCAGTTACAAACCAGGTTGTTCCAGAGTAAATTTAGCTGCACCCCTTCTGCTTGCTAGGAAGTTCTGTTCTCCCCTGTGGCAGGCAGAAATTAATGTGGCCTCAAAGGTCCTATATTCCGGTCACTAAATGACTTTCATTCTTGAAATAAGTTTATAATTGAGTGCTGAACAAGATTCTAGATTGATAGTACTCTTATTCTTTTTCCAAGAAGGTAGATGCAGTGGGAGTTGATAAACTTTTGTCCCATGGCACTGACTATCCTGTAGTTAATTCATAGGATCTAAGGACTAATTTCATTGGAAATTATAATGACTGTATTATAAGTAGTCAATCAGAACGTTAAACACCTCTCACCATATTGTTATGCACTAGGGATTCAAGAATTACTGTGACTCTGCTGCTGGGGCAAGCGTTAGAGAATGTATAACCAAATAAGGCGTGGGGGGATGGGCATCTTTCACAGGTTCATGGCCTGTGTACAGAAAAATTTAAAGGGAGAAGTTGGGGGGAAGAAGAGGCTGGGGATACATATGTGTTTATATGCAGTTAGGGTCAAAGTCCATTTTGGAGTCTGGTATCCAGAATATCTAGGCTTCTACTTCATTGTACAGGTGTGAGGAAATGGATTTCACCATGAACGATGGCCCTGCACTGCCCAGGTAAGCTTCAGGTTGAGCCAGGGCCTGATGCTATATCAAAATCGCTCCAGAAGAGACAAGAGCACAAGCTGGAGGAAGTTCAAAAACCATCAAGGTGTTCATTATCCCTCCCAGTCTCACGGCAAATGTGGAGGACACACACACACAGCTTGGAGATTTTCCTCCAGAAGCTTCCATCTGCCTCACCTGAAGAAGAGTTGGTGTTTTGCTGTATTGACCCCCATTTGGAGGCTTTGTAGGTGGACAGGCTGAAGGAACAAAACAATATGGAAGCAGTAAGCAATGGTTGTTTCACTGGCCAGGGTGCTGGTAAGGGCAGACTGGAACTCAGATATGTTAGACATGTCAGTGGACCATGAAGAGATGTGCCTCTGTGTCCCCATTTGCTGCCACGCTTTTTACATTTACATTTCCACATTGCTTTGCGGTAGTACTGTTCCTTCTTCACTCCTATGGGAAATGGTGTTGATATTGGCCATATTCTACATGAGATTTGGAGAAGCTGGGCAGAGAGAAGGATCTATGGTCATTTCTTAGATGCTTGGCCACAGGAGGAGACACAGCCCACTCTTAAGATGCTGGCATTTCTTACTACTCTTACTACTTTGTATTCTTTAGTCTTCTTGAAAAAAAAAACAAAATATCAAGGACGTGCCAGGGGCACAGTCCTCCACCTATTGCTAGACCTTAGTGTTTTTTATTTTCTTTTCACCTTACCCCACTGAATGATGACTTAGTGTTGCCAGTTATCAGACAACAGAAGAATGGGAAGTAATTGAATGACTAGGTGTAAAAGATCAGAAGCTAGGGAGTATACAGAGAGTTGCGCACAAGAGGATTTGTGGCTGCTAGCTCTGAGCATGCAGTGCTATATTGTTGGTCATTTGAATTTGTCAGACACAGGTCTTCATGGCGGATTTGCTTGCTGGCTACCCAGAGAGGCTTCAGATTCTGAGTAAGCAAAGCCAGGCACAACTCCATATACACAAAATAATTGCTCTCTGCTAGCTCAGCAAAGGAGGGGTAGGACTCACCGAGCGAGAATATTTATCCTCCCACTAAACCCGTGTAAAATCATGGATAGGAGGAAGTTCTCAGAGTCGCTGTAGCGTGTCATCAAAATACTTGACAGTGATTGCCTTTTGTCCTGGTTGTTCCTCTTTCCAGTTGCCTCAACGAACATATTTTTAAAATTTTATTTAACCGTCACAGGTATTTATATTTGCAGTCAGCCTTAAACTTGTCATCTGTTTATGAAGGAGAGACTGTATTCAAATCACCCTTCAGGAAGGTGTTGGGACTTGGGGCAGTGCACTTGGGTCTTCAAGTAGGAACTCATGCTGTTGACTTCTTTCAGCTTTGGGACCTTAAGTACCTCACCTATATGTGAGATCTTAGTGTCCTGAGCCACAAAAGGATTGCTAAGGCTTTTTCGGCTTTTAGTACTTCATGATATTTTGAAAAAAGAAAATAGTTTACTTTTCTTGCTGTACTCTACCGTTTTCATGATCCAGCTTTTTTTTTTTTTTTTTGCTAGTACAACAGTGCTTGTGATCAAATGTAGATGATTCCTGTTTCTGCTGCAGCAAAACCCTTCCTTTCTTGTAGTCTTGTTTGCCGGTTGCCTTCATTTGCCTATTCATTAGTGCTCCCAGCATTAGGTGGCCAGGGATAATAAAATGTAGAATGTGTTCAAGGTGATGCTGTGGTCTTGGCCTCGATGCTGAGAATGAGTTTCTTGGGGGTTTTAGCCTTCTTTACTGAATTATACTACCCATGTCTCAAGGAGGTAATTGAGAAAGGACTCTGTATCAGATCAACAGTAACAACCATGTTTTACCTGATTTTTCCCCTAGGAGTCTATAGTCAGACAATTTAATGCTAGCATTCTTTGTTGCTATGCTGGCATAAATTGTGCCTTGCTTTTAGGCTGTTCAAAGATATTTTTATACCCCATCAGGTTAGTTCACTATTAAGAAGATCAACTAGTCCTAACTTTTTGGTCATAGATTGGAGAGGTAAAGACCTTCTAGTTGCAGTCCACCTCACCACCACAGGGGCTGAAAAATTCACTTTAAAAAATGATTTAATGCTGATTTGTGGATGTTAACTATATCTTTCCTGTTCCTTTTTTCTTATGTCCTAAATGTGTGTGTGTGTGTGTGTGTGTGTGTGTGTGTGTGTGCGTGCACATGGGCCTTGTGCTTCACAGATGCTAAATATGGGCTTTATTATTGAGCTACTCCTCTAGCGATTAAATAAAGAAAAAAATTAAAAGTGTATTTTTCATTAGATGCAAGAAACTAAAGCTTAAGTACAATTAAGACAACAGCAATTTAAGGAACAGCTGTGTGGTCATAAAACAACATGTGTAATGCACCACTTTATCATCTGATACCAAATAGAATTAATGGGATGATAAGAATTGTTTTCTCCATCTTGGAGCAATTTGTAGAAAAGAAATGTAAAGTTTTGGAGGGGTTTGCCTATAAAAATCTCTGATGTGATGGAAATACTTAAGAATTTGCTCTTTGTTCATTTACATCAACCTGTTATGATGCCTCTGCTGGAGAAGTACCACTGTGACTCTGAGTACTTTGGTGCCACTTTAAAAACCTTTTAGACATCCTAAACTGGATATGATCTTCATAATGAGGAGAAATATTCAGATCAGTCGTTCAACAAGAGTAAGCTTGTAAGCAGTATATAGTAAGATAAGGTTATAAGCTTAATTTTGGACTGGATTATATGAAGTGAAGAGCTGATACCAAAAAAGATGGAGCTAAAGAGAAGAGCAGAAGGGAAATGCCAGGCTCTTGCTTCTTTGCCTGCTTATGTTGCACATTTTGATCTAATGAAATTCTCTATTCTGCAATGTTTCACCTTTGACAAGCATTATTAACTTTCATTTCATTACTTTAATGGTGAGCTCTGTTGTAGGTCCAGCAGCTACTGCGCTAACTGGTTAGCCATTGTTGACTTGTGTAGACATCTGTAGTATAGAAAAACCACAGATTTTATAAATACGTCATCATCATTAGTCAGCAAAACTGCTACAGATGCCAAATGAAACTATAATTAGTATTGTACTCCTATCCTAGTTTTGTAGGAAGATCTGAGAACTTAAAAATGAATAGCAAATTTGAGATAAAATGACAAAATATTATAATGAATTTGTAGGACTTTTAAAAAATCCTATTTGGACAGAATTCCTTATAATTCTGAAGTGTTTTCTAAGAGTCAATATTAATATGTAACTTTTATTTCCTGTTTTTAATAGCTTTTCTCAGCTCTTCAAAAGTAAGGAAATCAATTTTTGTTGTGACTAGTACTTCACAGGTATAAGGTAGGGTCCATCAACTGTCCTCAGGGTGTGAAATACAGCTAGCAAGAATAACTATCATAGAGAAACAGTTAAAAAATAATTAAAGGCTAAATTATTAGAATTAAAGGAATCCAGAAAAGGAGTATTATGTTGATTCAGATAAATAAATAACATCTCGAGCTGGATATGCTTTTGTTTCATTTTGCTGTTTGGGGGTTAGAACCCAGGGCCTTGCATGTAGTAGGCAAGTACTGCTCCATCAGGAAGCCACACACCCAGCTCTTTTAGTCTATTTTGAGGCAGGATCCCTGTAAGCTGCCAGGGCTACTGTTCCTACCTCAGCCTCCCCAAGTATCTGTGATTGCAGGTGTGTAGTACCAGGCCCCGCCTCGAGCTGGCCCTGAAATGACGAGGCCACAGGTCACGCTTCTTGTAGTGCACAAGAAATTGCGCTAGGCGTGTGAACAGCACTCCCAGCGGCTTTTCCAGGTGAGAAGATCAAGCCATGGGGTTTAGGCCTTCATTCCTGGGGACATAGCTGCTCAGGGGGCTTCTTGCTTCTGGGAAAGTAGACGTTCTAGTTGAAAGCAGTGCTTAAGAAAGGTACCACCGTAGGTACAGCTGTGAGCTGCATGATCCAGGAAACCTGCTGAAAGGATGAGCTGAAGGCCCTTTGGAATTTACTATTTTTCCTTGTGTTACAAGGGTAGAATAGACTATGCTCAATAATATGAAGTGCATGCTCCCAGTTTGCATCTGAAAGAATGCAAGAAATGCAAAGTGGAAAATGTTATCTTCCCAATTTTCTTAAAATATTCAAATTAGAATGGTCATTTGGTTAAATTTTACTGTAGCTATGGTTTGACAGATAAGCTATTGAGTCTCATGCAAACAAAATAATCTCAGACTCTGTTAAGATTTATGATAGTTTGTTGCATCATTTTTGGATAATCAGAGGTTACAGGTACTGAGTTTTAGAAGTTCTGTTTCCTCTGTTATCTTATAATTTGTTAAGTTTTGAGATATAGAATTCTTAGATTTTTGTGCTCTGATACCACAACTTGAAATGATAGAAGTTCAGACATCTTTGTAACAGGAACCAATTAGGATTGTAGACATGTGTTTTAACATAATTTCTATGAAATTTAATTTGCTTTGATATGTAAAAAGGTATATCTCAAGTTACTCTATAAAATGGGAAATAAAAATAAAGATTTCTGTATGCTGGAGTCCCTTCTAGTTTTCAGAATCTATCCTGTGAGACTCTGGGCCTGTGTTAGATTTTAGGCTAGAGACCTTCCCTATGCACTGCTAATTGTCTCCTTGGCCTTAGAGTCAGTGTTTTGTTTTTTTTTTTTCTTTGCCTACAACATTTCCTCTACCCTCAAATAACTTAATGACCAAGACACTCTTGTCTTTTGAATACCATCTCAGTCCTCTCTTGGGGTACCTTGATTAGTCACTGAAAGCTACTCAGTGTCCCAGAATCATATTATGTCTGGTAAAGGCTCTTTAGGAATTTTTGATATATTGTTTGATGTAGGAGTGCATTTTATTGGCCTCAAGTTTCCCTGGGCTAAAATTAGATTTTGCTGTTAAGTATTGTTTTCCTTATAGAAGAATGCAGTGTTTATGAATCGGTTAATTTCCTATGATCATACATTTCTTTTGCTCAGGAAAAAAAATCTCTTTGAAAAGCTGCTCCTGGCTCTATGCGCTAAAATAAGGTTTCCACCACATGGCTTTGGCACGCCTGTGATTTCAAGACCGTGTCTTGCCCGACAGAGTTCAGCCCTACTCAGTGAAGTGTCATCTTGCTTCTGATTTCATAGTAGGACTGGAATTGGGCATCTTTACCCCTTTAAATTTCTGACCATCAGACTCTTTCTTTGTTTTACTGTTTTCTTTTCAATAAATTATCCTACAGAGGCAAAAATTATTCATTGGGATCTCGTAAGAACCAGTATAATTTACATCAAGGGAAAATAGAGAGCGATGGAATGACAAATTGAAGAGACTCAAACATAGCAGAGCATACGCAGAATGAAGCCCAGAGAGAGCATGGCCCGATGTGCCTGTACTATAAAATGTATTTTCCAGAAAGTGCCACATTTTAAAAATTAGTTGATAAATAAAAGAATAGAAAAAATAACTATATAACAAAAGGTTTTTTTAATAAACATGAAAGATAGAAAATGCTACTTGCCCTCACTTAGGAAGAAGGGAATTACCAGCTCTAAACTAAGCAAAGGAAGGGACTCAGACGATTTGCATAGCTAAATATTAGACTACTTTATTTTTTATTTAACAAATATTAGTTGAGCACTTACTAATTTGCTAGATGCAGAGGTAAATAAGAAATATTCCTGGAGGCTTAACGGAACTGAAAATTCCATTAGTAAGACTAAGTAAGCAAATAATTGCAGCTCCAAATAAGTTTTCCCGATTAGTGTGCACAGGAGTGATGTCATTAGTGTCCGAAAGAAAGTCCTTGTTTAAGCTATGTGGAATTTGATTTTCAATCCAGGGTAAAATAAGCTGCTCACAATGGATGGAAAGGGGAACAGTAGGATCTGGATGCATAAAAGACAGGGATTAATCTGATGGGGGAGGGTATAGGAAGCTTTTGATGTGTGCAAATGTTTTCCTAGGGTCTTGAGACCTACGTAAGTGTTTTTCAGCAAGAGGTTATTTCAGGCAGAAAATTCAATGTGTGAATGCCTGAGTGCTTGAATGACTAATGTATGAGAAGAGAGAATGTGGTCTAGTGGCAGAATTGAGTACAGTACAGAAGCAGGCAGATAAGGCCCAGGACAGGGCCCGTCCTGATGCACTCAGAGTTCCTACTTAGGCAGCCTTGTTCACTCCTTTGCTCCTGTGTCCCAGGGAGTTACCAACATTGTCCTCTGCTTGCTAAGTATTTCTTTAAAGTCTGGCTCTCTATCTTCCTCATCTGTGGAGTTTTTCAACCATTAATAAATCTGCACTTTCATTTACACATGCACTTTCTGTGTACAAATTAAGTAGTGCATTGTTTGCCCAAGATGGTCTGCTCAGCAGCTCATCTGGAAGGCTCTGTATGTCGGGAGAAGCAGTCCGTTAATTTAGAAAGTTCTAGGGAACAGAAACGGTCTTGGAGGCATACTGAAAAGTTTTAACTTTGAACTCTTTCTCATGGCAAGTGATAATGCAAAAAGAATATATAACTCCTCCATGCAAGGAAATTTTGCGGTATCTTCTAATACAAAGCCTGTGGCCAGCAGAGAGTAATCAGCCTTGAACTTTCTCCCAAGCATTGCCTTCCCTTCAGGAGCCGTAGCTTGATTTGGTGTCTAGAATTTTGCAAAACTTCTACTTTATAGAAATATTAGTGACAACCACTGTTCTCTCTCTCTCTCTCTCTCTCTGCACATGTGCGTTTCATGCATCCATGCATGGATGCATATAGAATAGGATAAATGCATTCTCTTAAATTTATTTCATTTTTGGATCATTTTTAGAGTTTGAAAAATGACATTTCTAGGGCCGGCCAAATAGCTCAGGAGACTAAAGCACCTGCTTAGGCAAAGCACAGCAGCCTGGGTTTGATACCTGGCATGCTGTGCTGGCCCCGCCCATGTGGTTCCCTGAGATGGCCATGAGACTGGGCCTGTAGTGGCGTGCGCTTGTGATCCTAGCACTTGGGAGGCCGAAAAACAGGAGAATCACTATGAGTCGGATCTACATAGTGAGATCCTATAGACCCCATAGACCCTGTCCTAATTACAGAAAAGAAACATGACATTTCCATGTTTTCAGAGAGTAGTGAGGAAATGCTCTGGTCTAATATGAGCAAGAATGTTTCAGGGGCCTACTACTGGTAATTTTATATATCAAAGATTTCTTTTTAATATTGTTTTGAGTTTTGATCGGATAACATGTTCTTTTATGTTTTCATTTTCTTAAATTAAAAAATTCTGAAAATCTCTGACATAATTTATTATAACCTATTACAGAATAGTGTTCTGTTACTCACTTTTTGGCCTTTGCTAATTTTTGTAGATTTGAATAGCAAACAATTGGACCAATTAGGATGACAATAATTATTTCGGACATGAAACATAAAATTAACATTTGTTGTCACGTTGGTGTTCGATTTAAACTGTGTAACACCCAGGTATTTTTGCTCACCTGATGATAATAACTAATGAGTAGCACGATGATGATCATCATAAAGGTGAACTTTTATTGAAGGCAAGTGACAGACACTATTTAGAGTATTCCTCATTTAATTTTCATAATTCTTTTCTGCCTCTCTGAGACTGGCAAAGTTGCCTGGATATACTTTTGTGACACACAGCTAACAAATTAACACAGTTTTCAAGCTTAAGAAGTAAAGAGGTCTGTTTTACTTAGGATTTAATTTACATCATATTAGTTATTACAAATGGGAAAAACATAAAACATGAAATCTTTATTGTATGTCTCATAATTATAAAAGCAAAGTATTTTCAACACACATGTAAAAGAACAAAAGAGATATTAAAATTGACATTGGAATTCATGTGATGTCAAGAACGAAGTTGTTTTGTGGAGCCTGGTGAGGTGGTGCGGCTGCAGTGGTGGGCCCAGCACTGTCATGTGTGCCTCTGTCATACGATGGCTGAGTTTCCTCCCCGCTCTTCTCTGAAGTGGCTCAGCCCTTCATCCAGCATTGTATGGCATCATTTCCTGGTGCTTACCAAGAAAATGCCATTGATGTATTGAGGTCACTTTCACGTGACTGCTTTGTGCTTCATTGTCTATGTAGATATAAGTGGCTATTAAGAGTTCTAGTTCACGGGCCAGGGAGATGGCTCAGTGGAATAAGCACTTCCCTGGCAAGTGCAAGGATGTGAGTTCGATCCCCAGTTCTGCAGAAAAAAAAAAAAAAAAAAAAAAAAAAAAAAGAATTCTAGATCACTAGAAAATCTGTTGTATGAATAAAACCCAAAAATGGATTTTTTTTGTCTTCCGTAATTCTTTGGACAAATCTGTCTGCCCTCACCACAGAAGCAGAATTCATACTGTGGAAGTAGCATGACAATGAATGTCTAGACACTCTGCTATGTTTTTCATGAGCGGTATCTCATTGAGTGTTAGAGTGCTCGCAGAAGTTAGATAGCCTTATCATCATTCTTTGGATAAAGATACTGAGTCATGGATATTTTAATAAACTCCTCCCCAAATCATATGGCCAGTAGAAAAATCAAACTGTTTTGAACTGAGGGACCCTCAATCTAGAAGCTTCCTTGTAGAATTTATACCTTTGTAAGTAAGATAAATGTGTGTAATACACCCTCCCTGTGCACGAGGTACCAAGCCAAAAGCTTCAGTTGCACAATAATATTTACAACAGTCTCTGTAAAGTAGATTTTTGTCTACTGCCTTTAGCAAACTGAGATATTTCAAGGTCACCCTTGTCTTATCTCCCCACACTGTCAAAGATTTTTAAAAATATGTAGATTCATTGTAAGTGACAGTCTTAAAAGCATAATAAAAATAACAGAATCTTCATATTCTACAGCTTGATTTGTAATTTTTAAAGAAAAACAATCAACTAAGATATCTTGTATTTACATTGATTCTTTCAAAATAAACACTTTAAAGATATCATTAGAAAATGGGCCTGTTAAGGTCCTTTGTGGGCTATGAACCTTGACAAAGGATATGAAATAAATGCCTAGTGAAAGGAGCTTCTCTACATTAAAAACATTTCTGGTCAGCAATTTTTGTGGCAAATCTATTGGTTTAGTAAATATTTCATTTACTAAAAGGGCTATTTGGGAAAAGATTTGTTTACACTGGAGAACCAAAGAAAATTTAATCCCAATTATAAGCATAATGATCCTCATTGACATTCTTTTAGTACTCTCTGGCACATATGCATCCATAAAATTAGTTGGATTTTTTTTAAAGTACTCTATATCATCTAAGTTATTTATGTGGCATTAATGACCATTTACTTACATTAAGAGGGACTCCAGATATGTGTACATATGTGTATGCATTTGCACATGCATGTAGGCATACCGGCTGGCTAGCCCTTATTCAGAATTCTTGGGAACAGGAGTATTTCAGATATTAGAGAATTTTTAGTTTTAGAATATTTTATTTAGAATGTTCAGATTTGGATATATCTATCTATCTGATTAAACTTTATAGATTTGAATATTAGAAATCTGTAGTTCTCCAAAAAGTAAAATCTGTTAAGTTTCATTTCACAACTCAAAATGTTTTGGATTTCGAAGCATTTGAAATTTTGGATTGAGACTCTTGCCTTGTATGAGTGATTGCAAACCTTTTAGCACTTTCGGTAATACAAACAGCCTGCTGAAGTATTTGTGCCATAAGTTTCTCACCACTGACTTATACGTAGGCATATGTGTCCCTCACATGTACAACTAGGGTTCATGTACTCTTGAACATTGAACACTTTCCTAGTTTGAATATATGTCAGTACTCATATTCACATATTATCCTTTCATGAAG
The DNA here is from genome assembly GCA_004027165.1 of Ctenomys sociabilis. Taxonomy (NCBI): domain Eukaryota; kingdom Metazoa; phylum Chordata; class Mammalia; order Rodentia; family Ctenomyidae; genus Ctenomys; species Ctenomys sociabilis. The sequence continues at coordinate 191,254 of PVKA01000018.1, read as the reverse complement.
CAGAAACCATCTCCTGATCTGTGAGCAACTATTTTATGATCTTTGAATTGATTACTGTTGTTTGAAGAATAACACACTTTACTGGTAAGTATAACATAGAGATCCTAATCTCCCTATGGTTCTCCCCTAGAAATGTTTTATTGGATACTGTAGATTGTTTTGCTTTTATTCTCTGTTGTTGACCCTTTAGCCTGTTGTACTATTCAAAATTCTATTGATTATTTGTTAAGTTTTAGAGGGAAAAATACTAAGCAAGTAGGACAGAGACTTCCTTGGCCTAGTGGAACTAGAGGGAGAATTGATTAATAACAAATTCATAATCACAAATTGTGGGAAGGATGAAACACAGCTGTTGTGGACTTCAGGATTGAGAAAATTGTGGTCAGGGAGGAAAGGGACCTGGAGAGGAAGGGAGGAAGCCCGCTGCTGCTGCTGTGAGGCAAGCAGGGCTGCTTAGGAGTAGGAAGGCATCTGGTCTAGTGGCCACATAAGACTGGTGCTGGACAAGTAGGTGATTAGCTTGTGTAGAAAAAGGCTCTTTATATCATCTAAGGCAGACTCATCAGGAAGCCTCCGGACACACCCATGCAGGAGAATGAAGTACAAGGACAAGGTGGGTAAGGAAAAGCTGCAGAGCTGAGACTGGAGCTGGGGATGGTGGAAACCCAAGAGCCGATTGCTGGAGTAGGGCTGAGTTTCAAAGCAGAGAGAATAAATGAGTCAGCGACAAATGTTGCTGTGCTTTTCAATACACACATTACCGCATGTTTGACTCTAGTGTTTAAGGGGTCATTGGTGGGCTTATCAAGAACAATACCATTACCTCTATTGTACATTGGATTTCTAGGATCTCAGAAGAGAAATCTGATGCTAAGAGAGACTCATAAACCTAATGAGCTTGGAACTACTATCAGGATATTATTGCCACCATTAGGGTTAATAGTGTAATTGTGAGTGTGAAGAACCACACTAGGGCTGAAAGGAGGAGCAGAGGGAAAGAAAGCATAATTTGAGCTGCTTCAAGGAAATGGATACTGGACATAGGCTCATCTAGAGGATTTAAGTTGAAGTATTATCTTAAGTAGCCTAAAAACAAAATTACTTGAGTTACTGATTAAGAAAATGAATGGCAAACTGTCAGAATGCCAGTGGATTGTTAATTATTTAACAATAAAATAGGTTTAATTCTTTTCTTGCTTTCTGGCTAATGGGAAGATAAGAGGTGGGGTTGGAGTCATGTGGCCCAGGCAGGCAGATGTCTGCCTCCTGTCCCCCATGCGCTGATGACAGTGACAGTGATGGGCAGATTGCTCCTCCCACCTGCAGTCTCCTGGCTGCTGGTGCGCACTCCCTCCTCCTTCTTGACTTCCTGCTTCATCTCCAAGGAGCGGCTCAGTGGCCTGAAGGGGCACAGCTGCCCTTTGGTTAGCAGCCAGCGCTTTCAGCCTGTCTCTTTAAGAACCACCACATACATATTTTTTTTCTAACTTCTTCCTCTTAAAGAAAGAGGAGAAAAAAGACAAGGAAACAGGGCAGGAGGGAGATACAATTGGCAGAAACCCCTGAAAGAAAATGAGTTTGACAGATTTGTTCAGTTCTAGGTTCCTGTCTTCCTGTTTCTCTAAATCTGTCAGGAAAGCGAAGGCTCTGCCCCCACAATGAATAAAATCCCTAAGGCCACTGAAAAGAGGGGAGAAGCACATCATTTTCTCTCCACATTACCAGAGCAAAAACCATACAGACAGACCCGAGACACAAATCATTATCTCCAAATTATTGATGGGATATCAAATTAATTTGGAGAGCTTTCAAATGGGTGGTCTAATGTAAGAGGAGAAAAGAATAATTGAAAAACAGACTGTGTTTTGAATAATAAACAAGTGAATCTAGTCTTAGCTATTCAAACCCTGCCATTAGCAGGATTGCCCCTGCTTTCTGCCTGGTAGGACACTTGTGCTTCCACCGTTTCCTGCCGCGTTCACCTGTGCAACCTCTCTACCTGTGCTTGTGTCTTTCACAATATTTATTTGGGGACTTTCACTGCTTGTCAATGCTTTGCTGTCCCCAATTAGGCCATGCACTGTGTGAGGGCTGGGACCAGCCAGTATATTGCATCCCCAGTGCCCGATTTGGGGGTGTATTCAAGCAGCTGTTGCATGCTCCAGGGAGGTCATCCAGCTGCTGTTCTATTGGAGCATTTCTGATCAAGTGAGAAGTCCTCACCCAGGACAGACACATGGGTTGGGCCCTGGGGCTTGTATCTTCTCCTCAGCTTCTTTTCATGTTGCTTAAAATATCTCGTGCTACATGGGGTCCATTGCACCGTAGAAGTAGCACATGGCTTTGGGGCCAGGACACCCCCAGTGCAAATCCTGCCTCTATAGCTTAGAGGGTTTTACAGTTTTATCAAACAACTAGCAGTTAAAATATGGCTAATGATACCTACCACATGAGATTGTGACCCAGCTCAAATGAGATTGTGCCTATAAAATCATTTTATAAATAATAAAAGTAGTAGTTGTAGTTGGGCTTTTAAAGCAATTGCAGAAAAGACTACAATTTTTATGCAAGTTTTACTCTTGGCTACATACCTTACATAGAGAGAGTAGGATATTTATAAGTTTAGTTTTCCTTTTCGTGACCTGTAGAATTCTGGCCTATTTCAAAGGCAAGTTCCTGGGCCGGGAAGATGGTTCAGTAGAATAAGTACTTCCCTGGCAAGCGCAATGGCCTATGTTCAATCCCTGGTTCTGCCAAAGACAAGTTCCTGAGCTCTACCCAGCTTGCACCCTATCTGTATTCTACAAAGATAGACTAACTGTGACATTTCCTATGCGTTTACCACACCTGTGTCCACCAGGTGACTGTTGATACAATGAATATCTTAAACGGGACTCACTTTACCCTTTCCTTGGAGCTGCTTATGTTGTATGTTTTTACAGAGTGCTCAAGGTGATAGTGAGTTGACAGAGCTCACCGTGTGGTGGGAGGTGGGGCCACTGGTTCCCAAGTCTTGCAGAGAGGTTGGAATGTGGGGCTCCGTGTAGCTCAAGCTCATCTCCGTGGTGACCACGCCTTCCACATGAGATCTGGCTGCTCACCTCTTGTGTCCCTACAAGGACAATATCAAACGTCTTTTATTTTACCAATTATTACTTTCAGTTGCTTCAGCACCTTGAAAAGGAGTGTTTAAATGTTTGTTCTCATTGGATCTTCTGGATAATTGAAAAGTGGAATAGAATGAGTAAAAACTGAGAAGAGAAATCCTTTTGAAAGAAAAAAAATCTTATTTCCGTTGAGAGGGAGGGATAATGGAGGGCCAGAATACTATTGATTCCTTTTCCCCTTAATCAGATAGGCATTTATGGATTGTTGCTGCAAAAATGTTTTGAAGAAGTGTGTCTAACTCTATATGAATAAGCCAAGGAAAGGTTAGGCTTACAGTGCAATCAAATTTCCAAAATTGAGGGGCCAGGGAGATAGCTCAATGGCATACGCAACTGCCTGGGAAGTACAAGGTCCTGAGTTTGATTCCTGATGTGAAGGAAAAAACCCAAATTCCTAAAACTGAAAATATTAAATAAGTAGATGTGTAATACTTAGTGCAGAAAATTTAAAATAATATGTATCTCCCCAAATAAAAAAATGTGTTAAGATTTACTATAATATCAAAGTAATTGAAATGAGTTAACTTTCATGATGGCTCTACTTCACATGATGTGTTCTTAATCCCTTGTCAAGATAGTCTTGTGTCACATAAGAGATCCAGGATGTACCCCATGTAAAAGGGGACAGCATTGTACCTTTGTAGTCTACAATAGCAAAAGAGAGAGGAATAAAGAATGACTTTTTTTTGTTTAATCTGAGATTTTTCCACTATTAGATTTGTGATTGAATGATTTAGCTTTTCACCAGCATCATTCCAATCTACTTGTGTCAAATTAGTCACTAGTTAATGACATGGTGTAAGACCTAATTTACCATGTTGAGTTGGCTCCCATTTTGCAACTCGATAACTGGAGATCATTTCTCATTAGACTTCTGAAGACCAAGCTTACTCCGCTAGTACTGACTAGTAGTCAGTACTAATCTGCTAGTACTGACTGATAGTCCCTAATTTTATCACCTTCAGGTAGGAGCATCAGGTGTCAGGACCACCCAAAACTTAACGAAGATGCTATTTTTGTAATGCCATTAACACTTCCAGTTTTAGTACTGAGTGTCTGGATTATGTGCTATATGAATAAATGTGGTATATTTTTAATTCATTGATAAGTTCTATGCTAGGAGAAGCATTGATGTACATTCTCACAGTGTTAAAATTGTTCTTCATAATCATGTGTTTATTAATTTAACCTTCATTAAGTTTTAGAAATACACAATGTTTATTTTTGGACTATCTGGAACAATCTTGTTATTTATAAAAGAAACAATTACATGCTAGTAATGTTGATACCTTTGTAGGAAGCAGCTCTGATATTTTTAATCTCCTTTTTTTTACCCTTACTTTCAAGGTGTGTAGTGCATGCTTTATGAAATATTTGCTAATCAGGATTCTGCCCCGAAAGACTGACTCATATGGAGTTGTCAGTGTGCTCCTTGCCTCTCTCTTTTTTATAGATGTAGCAATGGCATTCTTGGCAGATTGGATGGGGGAAGGGGAATCCGGACACTTACTTTTCTGTTTTCTGTCCTGTGGAGTGATGTTGGGCCAGTGTTACTCCAGAACATTTAATCTCTATTCAGCTTGCCATTCATAATTTTCTCTATTAATTTATAAGCATCAACTCCTAGATTTCTAAAACACTCTACTCAAAGTATCTTATGTTTCATATAAATGGACAGTATTCCATAAATGAGAAAACTGAGGCCCCACGTAAGATGATAGACCTTATTTATGGATATTTAAATTTGGCCGTCTTGGCTATCAGGAAAATTTAGCATAAGTGATCACAATCTTGAATATAAAGTAAATGTAAGAATCTAAGAAGACATCATGTGGAGCTTTATAAGATAAATATTTTTTTTGTGAGGAAGGTATATCTGGGTAGGAAAAGCTGTTTTAAGAAAGTAGATGATTGGTAACAATGCCAATGTCTATTTAATGATGCACAAATACATAAAATGTGGTTTTCCAGTCCCTGGAATATCATGTAACCCTAAAAGAGAAAGAAGTGCTGATTCTGTGGTGCTGGTCATAGTCTCCAAACACACAGTCCTAAATGTCATATGATCCCTAATGCTGAAATCCAGAGAAATAAAATCACTAAAGTATAAAAATGCCCCAAATCACAATTCTAAGAGACTGACATTCTTAAAATCAAGTGCTAAAGACCACACTTTCCACTGGGAGGAAGAAAGAGATTTAAGATATAGCAACAACAAAAACTAGAGTCTAAAATTGTTTCACTTGGCTGTGTTGGCATTCCTGCCAACTGATGAATTACAGTGAGGTTTGCCTCAAGAAGCCAGCAAAATGACCAGCTGGAAAACAGTTCTGTGTGAGTGCGGATAAGAAGGCGCACAGTGACACCACCATGATCACCGCTGTTATTCTGGATGCATTTTTTGTCATCCACGTATGAGTGCATGAGAAATGCAGCTGTGTATAGCAGGTAAAACGCAGCAGGAAGGCAGGAGTAAAGACCCAGAGTATAAAAGGGCATGTGCACGTTGGTGTGGGTTGAGTCCTGGAAGGATATCAAAAAGAGCAACGCCAGGTAGACAATGCTTGTGGACATATTCTCTAAGGGGAACCATGCACTAAACAATATGCATGCAAACAAACAAAGAACTTAACAAGAAAAGCCATAATATTCATCTTGGAAGACAGCTCAGTAGAATCAGCGCCTGCCTGGCAAGCACAAGGTCCCTAGTTCAATCCTCAGTACCACAAAAAATAAAATAAAATAAAAATAAAGTTAGTAGTGGTGGCAGTTGGCTGGGCCGCTGTCATGACCTGCCCCTTGCCATTGCCCATCACGTCTCCCTGCAGTGTACTTCTCTGATGTTGAATTTGCTTTTTCAGTGTTTGGGTGTTTTGTTTTTTCCCTAGAGTTTTCAGTGGTTAATATTGCTTACTATGATTCAATGTATTATTTATCTATCATTTCAAAATTTTTAGAGTTACAAATTTTGTAAGTGCTTTTGGAGTGTTCTAGTTTTGTTTTATGCTTTTTTTATTTTTTGCTTTTGGAACTTCGATTTGAAGAAATTCCATTAGCACACCAGTAACTTTGCATTGTACTTGTAATGAAAACATTGGAACTTGAGTAAATTAAGAGATACATTTTTGCTGTACTGTGTTTGAAAATGGTATTTTTTTGAAATGCCAACTACATCTGTGATAGTGATCCATTGCAGTTTTTTGATCTAGTATTTTAGGTGACAGCTGTTATAAAGCTGGATATAGACGATTACCAAGTGTAGCAATACATGCTTATGCCTTTAGCTTTTATGACCTATTTCTTTATGACTGTAATTTATTTGCTCATAACTGTTATGCCCATTTGACTGTTTTCATGTACCTGAGTATTATGCTGGCTAAAATATGAGTATTATTACCTATTTTATGACATCAAGTGCCCTCTGAAGTTTTCTGTTATGGTCCAATGCCTTTCAAATAAATCCCCTTTTATTTCAAATAATTTAAAAATATTTTTTCCAGAACTATACTTTTGGGGTTTTTATCTTAGGAATTTTAGAGTTTAAAGACTTCGATCCTTTGCAATTTCAACATCAAGATTATAGTGTTTGGGATTGTATTCTTCAGGGTTTTGGAACAAATCTCTGGTACATGTATTACATGAATAACCCTTGAAGCTGTTATACTAAGTAGAAAATATTAGTCATGAAGAACACATTGAATGAAATGTATAAAGTAGGTAAATCCATAGACAGAAAATATATTATTGGTTGCCTAGGAGTTGGGCTGGAGGGGTTGGATGGGGAGGTGTTAGAAGTGGGAGTAAGGGGCTAATAGGTGCAAAGTTTCTTTAGGGGAAACATTTTTTTAAATTGTGATACTTGGTTGGGGAGACAGCTCAATGGCATAAGCACAAGGTCCTGAGTTTGATCCCCAGTACTAAAGAAATGAGTAAATAAAATTGTGATGCTAGGTGTATAACTGTTAATACGCTGAAGAACTGTTAAACTGCCTAGCATAAAGGACCGATATTGTGACATGTGAATTGTCTTCCAATGAAGCTATTTAAAAATTAGTCATTGACCATAGGAAATAAATAAGAAGTAAAGAAAACCCACAAAACTGTATTCTGTAATGAATGAGTGCAAATCCTTGAGTCCAGGAATTGTGGAGGTTGCCATGAGTCCCTGATCATCACCTTTCCGGGCAAGGGTGTGCACCCTCACAACCCTGTGCTGCCAGTATGCTCATGGAGTTTGTTTCCCTCTCCATTTTATGAAGTCTCATTTTTATGGGTTGGTTTGTTTATGAGGAGAAAGATCCAAAGGGAAAGCAAAATTTCTGTAATGTTCTCAGTTTCATGCTCTTATTTTGAGTTTCACTTAAAATTTGCTTTTAGTTTTCATCCTGTGTGAGTTTCGCCAGCTTCTGCACATGGAGGAGCATGTACGCAAATGCTGCAGGAGTGGCGACTTCTTCTGAATGTTAAACGGCTCATATTGTGGATTTGAAATTCTAACAATAAACATTTTTGCAATTTACAGATTAAATTTTTTTCCTGTCCAACTCACTGGTAACGCTTTTCCTTTATACAATTTGGATTCAGCTTGACTATAATAGAAATCATTATTCAAACAGTGGGGTACACCAGCTTTTCAGTGGCATCTAAACCAAAAAGAGAATTAGTAAAATGGTTTTAATTACATGCTTGTCTCTTTGATAGGCAGTAAGAAAAGCAGAGTTTTGCCTTTGAAAAGTGAAAAAGGGGTCTATTAGGAGAGCAGGGTTGTCAATACAATTCCATGCATTCTTATCAAGAATTAGGCTCAAAATTCTTGATGCATTAAACATAAGAGCCTTTGTTCAAACTTTTACTCTAAAGATGGCAACCCCAAAATCTAAAAATACTCTGGCTGGAAGCCCAAATTGTATTTTAATAATGTAAAGTCAGAATCTGCCCTCATATTTTGAAGTTTATCTGTAATTAATTTTGAATGTCACTTTAAAAACATTGTAAATATCTACTTTGTTATTTTCTTGTTCCACTCTACATGAAATGGGCCCTTCAGTTCAGTTCAGTTCAGTTGACATATATTTTTCCAATAAACATTTTCCATTTAGGAACAACTTTTAAAAGCCAGTGGTTAAGTACTTTTCAAATACTTATTATCAGAGAGAGTTGTGACATAAATTGACACACAAATCTTTAAACATAGCCAGCTCTTGAATATTTAATGAAAAAAAAAAAGAGAGAGTGCCCAGGAATGTAGGCTGAACCTGTCCTTGCACTGAAGGCTTTGGGATGTGCTCTGTGATAGTTTCGGTGCATATCTTTTGATAGTCATCAAAGCTGGCAGAAGGGCTGTTGGCTTTCGTGATCCCTGGACTCCTCGCATGTAAGTGTAGCATTGCCTATAAAAATAAATTGTGAGTGTCCTGTGACTTCTGCGTCATTAATCACCTTATAACAAAGAACACAGCTAAGATCATTTAAACCTCCCAGACCTCGTTGGCTGTGGTCACTTGCAGAAATTAATATTAGAAAATGAGATGGGCCGATGACGGTGGTGATGGCAACATTGACAGTGGCAACAAGAGCAACCTAGAAGAACAGAATGATGTTATCGTGTCAGCCCTGGGGCAAACAATTAGCCAGTTATATAGGAAGGGACTGTGGATTTCCTTGGAGGTTGACAATGACTGGATTATCACTGCAGCCAGCATACTTGGCACTTGACCTCAAGTCTGAGAATGTACAACAGTGATTCTCTTCCATATAAGGAGGTAGAGGCATATATAGGGGCTGGCAAGATAGCTTAGTGGTCAAAGCACCTGCTTAGGCAAGCTTAGACTGTGGTTCGATCCCCACACCACACTGTGCTAGCCCCACCCTCGGGGAGGGCTGAGCAACCCCCCCAAAAAATAATAATAAAACAAGCATGTATAGCAGGAAATAGCAGTCCTTTGGAAAGAGCCCTTTTTTACTGTTGCTGTAGATTGGACTCTTCTTAACGTAGAATAACCCAAGGGCCTCTTTTGGTAAGACATGTGTGGTCCTTAAAATTATTTTGTATACTCATGAATCAACCTACTCTCCGCATCTGAGTGTTAGGGCATTAGCAGTCAGGAACGCCCGTCAGTTGTTACTCTGCTTTATATCTTGGCTTAGACATTGTCACTTCTCTGAACAGTGAGGTGTCAATGGGAGATAAAACTCTTTGGCGATTGCACTTCTGGCTGAGCTCCCGAAAGTTGTCTTGTATAAGAGGGAATGAAAAGCATTGAAATGCACTACAAGGCGGAAGTACAGGCACTATGAATTTATAGTTGTTTTTCAGTAGCCACTGAGCATGACACCTGAGTTATAGTGCGACTTCATGTGCAACATTTCTGGGTATGAGAAATCTTACTGTGATAAGCAGCTGCTAGGAAGAAGGCAGCTGAATTCATATTCATGGTTCTTGCAAGGGGCAAGCTGAGAGACTAGGGAGTGGCAGAGGCAGTTTGAGCCTGAAAGAAGAAGGGGCGAAGTTCCCAGCTCCTCACCTACAGACCCCGAGTTATGGGATGATGTGCTGGGAGTTACTATCTGAGAGTGTCCTGAGCGGGAGGAGAAACCAGGGTGGGACCCAAGGACTTTCTCATAAATCATCACAAGTTGTAGAAGGACTCCTAGATCTCACAGATCCCTCGTAAGTGTAGAGATGTGTTATTTATGCAGATTTTGCTTATTTTATGTTTTATACTTTTGTGAATAAGGCTTTCAGGATTGTGACCACTGTAGAAATTTTTATTTTCTAACCTTCAGGAGCCTTCAGACTCCTTCAGAAGTAGCCAGCTACTTCTGTGTCTCTGCCTTTTGGCCTTTGTAACTTTTTAGTTTTCTATGTGTTTTTTCCTGTTTTTCCATCCTACTGTTGGTTTCTTCGTTTCACCCTGAGGTGTGTCCCCACATGCTTTGGCTGTGCCACAGGGAAAAATTCACTTTAGCAAACCAAAGAAAAAAAAAGGTGGTGGTGGGGGGGGACTGAGGCGTCTTTGTAATTCCCCAGGATTACTTCCATCCAGTTGCTAAATGCAGATTGGGACTCCTTTTGAGACAGAAGAGAGAAAATCTCCCCCCCCCCCAGCCTTCTCCCCACCCTTCTTTGAAGACCTCATAGTTTTAAGAGATTTCCAGATGTGTCCCATCCAGACATGTCTGGAGAATTGAATGAAGGACAGCATATATTTTATTGTGTTGTGGTTGTTAACACCTCTCAAGCAGGCCATAAGTGTTATATTACCTTTTCCTGTGCCTAAGTCCATCTTAATGGTAGAATAAATTGGGCCCGGTTATATCCAATATACTGTGATGGTAGTGATTTTGAATATTGTAAAATATAAATGCAAGCCAGTCATATGAAATTCCTTTAGGCAGAATACATAGAAAATCCTTTTGCTACTTCTTGAAGCCCAGAGGAGGATACTTTTGTCTACATATCCAGAAATACATGTTTAGAGGACAGTTCTGCTGTTGGCTCCCCCAGCCAAGTCCGGTCTTCTCTGTAGAAGCCCCGCTTCCAATCATGCCTGGTTTAGACTCCACTTCTTTGCCTCCTGAAGCTGTAGGCCTCCTGCTGCCATTCAGTCTTGCATGTAGCTGGGAAAGGAGGCCCTGAGGAAAGTTTTTCTCAGGACTTATTAGCGATGCCTAGTGCTACAGAGTGGGCCAGAGAGTGTGAAATTCATATTACTTTGTTAATTGAAATTGTGTATCACTTGTACTTTCTCTGTTTTCCTGCTATTTTTAACACTCTTTAAAAATATAGATGGATGGATGGATGGGTGGATATTTAGACAGCTGACTGAAATTCCCCATTTTCTTTGCTCTGCAGAAGAAACACTCTCATGGTCTTCATGGAGAAATCTCAGAGGAGGCCTCTCCTCCCATCCCCCCAAACAATGGAAATCTGTCTGCCTCTCCTGTTGTTCTTCCCTGATGGTTACTGGTCCTTGGCTTCCCTGCTTATTCTACTTTTTTCAAACAAGTGATACCAGTGAAAATGTCTTATTAGGAATGAAATGTTTGCCAAAATGGTTATGATCCAAGATGTGACAAGAGTAGTAGAAGGCTGCTGTTGTCCCATAACAATGTCTGCATGTGAGATTTTCTTTCTCTAAATACAGTGGTCCCTCACTTATTGTGGAAGTAGCTGTGTTATATTTGTTTTGGTGCTTATATATTTAAGGCTTTATAAACCCATCCCACACTCTTATAAACCTTTTCCTTACTTTTAAAAACAATTCGAATGTTCTTAACCATTTTCAAAACTTGTAAACATACATAATTTTAACAACATACCTATACTATATGGTACTGTAAAATCCCACAATATAGCAAAACATCTGCGATAAATAATTTAGATTAAGATTTTTTGAAAACCTGCAACACACTGAGTTGGCAAAAGTCAAACATGAAATAGTAAGGAACCAGTATGGTTACTTATGAAATAGAATTCACAAAGCTGTAGATGTTCTTCTTAAAATTCACCTTAATGACTTAAGAACGCATATTCTGCCAACTAAATCTTTTGTTAAAGTAGTGGCCTTTAAAACATTGTATACTTTATTGGGATATGATGATTTTAACAATCTTTGAATCTCTTAGGTTTTTATGAAGTGCACACTGCTCAATTTGTAGTTTTTCATTCTATGACTCTTAGTGTTATTCCAATAAGATTTAGAGAGTTTTCATATATGTAGCCCCCACATTTCTTGTTTATGTGGTTAACGTTGGTACCATAAACTGAGTTGTGAAAATAAGATTTATTGATTTACGGTATTGGAACTAATGTAAAAATAAGGTGGGTTTTCTTGGAGGGTTGGAAGGAGACAGGGTTTCTCTGTGTAGCCTGGTTAGCCTCAAACTCAGTGATTCTTCTACCTCGGGCTTCCTAGTGCTGGGATTACAGGAATGTGCCACCACATCAGCAGTTTCATTTTATTTTAGAAACCTTGAGGGTCTAGGGAGATAGCTCTGTAGTCTAAGCACTTGCCTGGCAAGCACAAGGGCCTGAGTTCGATCCCTGGTATCACTTGCTGCTGTGGCCCCAGAACCTCAGTCATGGTGGAACACACTAGTAGTGTAAGGGCTGAGGAGGCTGAAACATTGCTTTTATCTGTAGTAGGCTGTAGAAATCATACAGATAGGCAAAAACAGGCTCTACTGTTTAGTCAAGTTGAATATATTGGATTATAAAGTCTTTAGTAAGTTATATAACTTCTTTTGGAAAAACTTAGCCTATCTCTGAGTAGGTATTTAAATGACCATTTGCCAGCACAGTGCCCTGTATTGTATTCTCACTTTGAAAAATAATTTTAGCCACTATTTAATTTTGAAATAGAAATAAATGAACAGGAAACATTGTATGTCTCTCAAGTTTATTTAAAAATAATAAAGCTGCTTGTAATATCTAAAGAGTAGGACACAGTAAATGACTGTGAATCAGGGATTATTTAAGTGGATCAACCTCCAAAGGAAAAACTGCAGCTGTAAAAAAAGCAAGGGACGACCAGAAACTGCTGGGCAGAGATCTCCACGCTGAACGTTAGGTGAAAATAGCAGAGCAGAGTAAAACACATTTTATCAAAGGAGTGCGCTTTGTAGATTTGACTTTCCAACCATGCATATTTTTATGTAAGTATGAAACAACTAAAAACGAAATAAACATTAGGTATGTTTAACTGGTGTGTCCCAAATGGAAAAGATCCATTTTAAATACTGTTAGGATCCAGAACTTGGATTATTCATTCTCAATGGAGTACAATCCTGAGGGTAATTTTTAAAAATTAAAATAACATTCCTAAGCTTTTTCACAGTCTGATGGTGGCTATTACTGCTTTTGGCAACCTGTATGTATGTGTGCAGGTGTGTGCGTGTGCGGTGTGACACAAGGCAGTGTTCAGTTAGAAAAGGAGCCGCGGAAGTGCAGGGGCATTGTGAGTGACATCACTGAAATTCTGAATTTGATTGGGGGATAGCGAATGAATTTATATAAAACAGTATTGATTGCATAGGTCTCTCCTTTGAAGATCCCTATAAGCCCTGACCATCCAAGGAGAGTGACTTTGGGGTTCTTGGTGAAGTTCCCCAGAAGATCAGGACTCTTTGAATGATGGCAAGGAGGGCAGGAAGTCTATGAGATGACCTGGAGCATCATGTTGGATTGCCACATGCCATAGCAAGGGCCTGTCCGCAGTTAGAACGCTTACCGGAAGTTGCCCCAAAGTTGGCCGTCATGGTCATTGAATAGTGTACTAAGTGCAATAAGGAAGGAAGGAAGGAGGAGGGAGGGAGATGGGAGCAGGGGGTGGGGAGAGAGAGAGACAGAGAGACAGAGATGGAGACCACACCCAGGATTGTTCAGTGTCTTGAATATTAGAAGCAGCCCCACCTCTGAGGCCCACTGAGATGGCAGGTGAGACTGGGCATGGTGGCATACTCCTATAACCTCAGCACTTGGGAGGCTGAAAACAGAATTAGTATGAGTCCAATCTATGTAGTGAAACCTTGTAGACCCTGTACCAAAATCAAAACAGAAAAAGAAAATTAGATGGAAAAGGAAACAAGTGCTTTTTTTTTTTTTATAATGACTATTTCAGGGTTACCATTTAGAAAGACAAATTTCTCTTTATACAAGTATTACAGTTATAGTCAATGCATAAAGGATTGTAGAAATTAACTGCCATAATTTTTCATCTTCTTTGAAATAGTGAATCCAAATTAGCGAAGTCTGAAAATAATGCTATAACCTTATGGTAAGCTTGCATGGAATCATCTGTGACATATATTTTTCAAAAAAGAGAGAGGAATGAGAGGAAAGGAAAAGAAAAGAAAAAGTAGTGAAGAAAAACATGTAAAGTCTGTCAAGCCTCTGGGTTTGTCAGCTTATTACAAATACAGATAACAAAGGCTCATGTTACGTGAGTTAGAGAATTGGAATCAGCAAAATCTCGATTCAGGTAAATGCTATAAGACAATTGATCCAGTTTCTTCAACAACAAAAATATTGAAAGGTTAAAAAATGCTGGAGAGATCATGGTAATCGATTTTCCATTAGCATAACAAGTGCGTATAATACCAGTCTGTAAAGAGAAAATGGGTGAGCCAGGCAGGGTGGCACACACCTGCAGTTGCAGAACTCAGGAGACTGAAATGGCAGTGTCACCATGAGTTCAAGGTCAGCTTGGGCTACATAGTTTAATTCCAGCTGAACTATATAGTAATCTGTATCTCAGAGAGACAGAGAGGAAAAGAGAGAGAGAGAGAGAGAGAGAGAGAGAGAGAGAGAGAGAGAGAGAGAGAGAACCAGGAAGAAGGGTTTTTTGGCTCAATTTTAGAAGTTTGAGTTCAGCCCATGGTTGAATGGCCCTACCCCTTGAGCATGGGGTGAACAGCACGCTGTGGTAGAGTCTGTGGTGAAGCAGAACCACTGACATCATAGTCAGGAAGCAAAGGGAAGACAGAGAATGGGGAGCCATGATCCTTGTCCCGAGCGTACTCCCCAGACCTAAAGACCTACTATTAGGCTCCACCTCTGAAAAGGTTCGCTGTACCTAGAGCAGCACCAAGTAGGTTCGAAGCCGTTACATGGCTACTTGAGAGACACGTATGGCTGTTACTGTAGAGGACTGTCATCCAGTGTCCTATAATTTCATTTGAACATACTTGTATCTATATGCCACTGAAAAATTCCTCAGTGAGATTTAGATAGTTCTAACAAATTCTAGCTACCGTTTTAGGTACAATGGATACTATCTTTAAAATATCTTTAACCAGGCATGGTGGCATGTGCCTGTCATCTCAGCAGTTGGGAGCTGACGCAGGAGAACTGCCATGCGTTCGAGGCCAGCCTGGGGTCTGTACTGAGTTCAAGGTTAGCAGACTATATAGCAAGACTGTATCTCAAAAATAATAAAATTAAATATAATACAATCTTTAAACATGTTTAATATTTAGTCTTAAAGTGATTAGGGCTATGCTAACCTCCTTGCCTATACACGAAGTCATTGGCAAGCTTTTGGAGTTTGAAGATTTGTTTTCATCATCCCTGTGTTCCTTGGTTGGCCCAGGGTGCCATAACACAGTACCTCTGGCCGGGCCACTACAAGGGCAGAAGTTTATTTTTCATGTGTGAAGAGGCTAGAAGTCAGATCTAGGTGTTGACAGGCCTAGTTTCTTCCTGGGCTTCTTTCTTTGGCTTCTTTCTAGCTGTGTCCTGCTGTGGCCTCTGTCCACATGGCCTGTCCACGTTGCCTGTTCCTGTAAGGACACCAGCCATGTTGATCTGGGCCTCCATTTTCCTTACCACTTCAAAGACCTCAGCTCCAGATACAGTCACTTTCTGAGGGCTCATGCATTGGAACTTGAGGTACAATTTCAGGAGGGCAAAGTATACTCAATATATATGGCTTTGTTTTGTTTGTTTTTGTTGAATATTTAAGGTAACATTAGTTGTTTTTAATTGAAGTTGGTGAGTGTCAGTGAATTCTTTGTTGACATTGAACAATTAGCATGAGCCCAGAGCACTTCTGACCACTTAGTCAAAACATACATTTTTATTTTCAGGCCTCTAGAAGACTATGCTTTGTTTCCATGCTGCTTTCCTCTTTTTCTCCCCCGGATTAACTGCTTTGATCCCTCTGCAGCAAGAGGTTATGGCTTTACCCAATGCTTTGAAACACTGTACTGTGGCCTCTGAATGGCTCCTGGTTATTTTGTTTGTTTGTTTGTTTGTTTCACTTAGCAGCTTGGACTCATACTGTTCCTCTTGTTTTTTTCCTTCCCAACGCTGGGATTACAGGTGTGCACCACCACGCCTGGTGCCTGTGGCCAGCTCAGCATGCCTGGGGGTGGGGGTGGCACAGCGCATAGCAAATTTATAAGCGAAGGGAAGAAAGTGCAGCCGGCAATGGAACCGTAGTCCGTGTGCTGAGCTATCTCACCAGCAATTAATTAATTAATGTCTCCAGCTTTCTAAACAAACATGAAGGAGTGGCACCTTCACTTTTCCTATAAGCAAATCCAGTGAAAGGCACTTCTTCTGAGCTCACTTCTGTGTGCTTTGTGACTGCAGAGCTGGCCTAGTTTCCCATTTGCTCTTCCTATAGCTTAAGTACAAACACAGTTAAGTAATGACTTCTCTTCTTTCATCCATTCGCTTATAAATTTGATATGCATGCCGATCCCGTCCCAGATCAGGAAGTTAGCACACTGTCTCTCCTACATAAATTACCCAAGTTACTTCCTGTGTCTGTTAATTGAAAACTGAAATTATAATTTGTAGCTCTCCTAATTATTTTTTATTTATTTTTCCATTTGGAGAAGTATTGTAGAATTCAGAAACACAAATAATTTTCTTCGTAAAATATGTTATGATGGGGAAGAATGTTTACTTAGCTAATAGATTAGTTTTCCCACCAGGACAAAGGAGTTTTACTAATTGTGTTAGGGCTCTAATAGCATTATGGTTCTCTAAAGAAGTGCTCACATTTTAAAATATGCATCACAATAGGATCCTGGCTTTTCTTCAAAATGCTGAAGCCACTACAACAAAAGATAGATGAGACAGATATGGTGAATTGTTAGTAATTGTCCTATCTGGATGATTGGTATGAGGCCATTGTACTGCATTTGGTCATGTTTCTGTGTATTTTGTAATCACTTTCAATAAAAATTAACACAGTGACAAAATTATGAGTGCTGTGTAGTGGTTTCATGGGAAAAGGTGTAATTGTAACGTTGCCTACATTCAGCAGGTTGATTCACATGGTTACTGTACAGGCATAGTTAAGAATTCCTAATATTCATATTAGGAACAGTATTGTACTTATAGGAACCTTTTTTGTATGGACAATTTGCCTAATGATTCCATTTTTAAAAACTGCTTGGCATTGAATAGCTTAATTTTTAAAATCTATTGGAAGTCAGAATAACTCTGGCTATACCCTGGATTTCTCAGGATGAGCAGGCACTTTGGACTGCAAGTCTAATGTTACAGCTGTAGAGATAGATAGGCTCATCCTATTAATTATGCAGGGGTTATTTTTTAGTGCCTTTGTTGTTCTCCCAAAGTCATTGTTCCTCCTAACCATCATATCTTGTTTGTGGTTTTACAATATCTTAAAGCTTTAAGAGATATTTTTTGCCTTGTGTCATTTTAGTTATGCTTTAGATTCCATTGTAAAAGAGTAGCTTAACATGCTGAACACATTAAGAAGTATATCTGATAAAAGTTATGGGAGAGTATTAATATTAATAATTTGATGTAATTCTTGGGAAGACTTCATCTCTATCAGTTTCCCTCCAAAATTACCCAAGAAGAATGTTCACAGTTATCTATTTTTTATAATATGCATGTGGATTAGAATTTGGAACTGAAATTTGTTTGAAAGAATTAGGTCTTTTTTAGTTCTTAGTATGGATTCATTAGAAATATGCCTGGCTAGGGAAATGTAGGTTTAAAAAAAAAAAGACTTTAATTTTTCCTCTGGGAGCTCTTATCAGGACTGAATTATCTTGATGATCATAGATAAAGAGACATAAACATTTTAGAAAGAGTCTCCTGAACTGAAACTATGGCTACCTTAGGAATTTTCTAGACTGTACTTCTCCTTTCCAGGAAGAGAGCTTTCTAGCATCCCCAGGGGCCTCTTCTTGTCAAGTGGGCCATCTGGGGGTAGGAATGGGAGAGCTATTTCAGGCCTGGATGAGTCCCCACAGAGCAACAAAAGTGGAAAAGACCTGTTCTCTCCTCTGTGAAGCCTGCTCTTTCCCTCTTTAAACATTTTTAAATAGAAAAAAAAATTAATGGAATATGATTAAGTATTAAGGATGCATTTTTTTTTTCTGAAACCTGGAGCTGTGGCCTTTTAGCTCTGGGGCCTAATCTGAGTCACTGTCTGTCTAGATTTCCTCAATGCAAAGGGGAGGATGTCTTACATGAGGGGAATATGCTGAACTGTAAAAGGCTCAAGTCAGCAACTTCTGACATCACCAGTCCTGTGGATAATCCACTACTATTATGGACCCCTAGACTATATTGTATTATTTTGCTGAATTCATGCATCTATAATATTTGAATGGCAATGGAATACCTATCTCTCACAAAACTAAACAAAAAAGAGGATATAAATGAAGGACCATTTTGTAATGAAATATATATCTGAATATACAAAATAGAATAGAAAGTATACAGATACTTTCTCTTAGTTCAGTGAGAATAAAGATTTGTACTAATGACGTTTAGACAAGGTATCATGTCTGCATTTGTTCTAAGAATAACTACTACAAAGACAACAACATGAAATGTATTAGTTATTGTAACTGTCCTATTAACCTGTTTTGAAACTGTCTCATTGTTATTTCTTTCTTTATTAAAAAAAGGGGGGGGGACAAAGAATCAGAGGAATAGAAAGCCACTGGTTTTGTGTCAGAGGAGTAGAGGCATAGAAAGGACAGCAGCTACTTATTTGGGTGTGGAAACGTCAGAGGGGCTAAAACTGAGGCAGGTGAGTGCGCTAATGCTTATTTATACCATGTGTTATCAGAAATTCTGAAGCATCTTTGTTTAAATTTTACTGAACCATTTACCTCACGTGGGCATTATTAAGATATAATAATCGCACCATTAATACTGCTTGAGCTAGCCACTGTGGTGCCTATGCTGCCTCACCGCCCACCCCAAAGCTCTATGTTGATGAGCGGCAGTCACAGTATTTGTTCCTACTTTTGTAGGCTGAGCGGGGCTCTACTCACCCCGCCTGGGCTCGAGATCTGCACTGCAGGTGGCGGTCAGATACGGACCACATCGCCTCCATCCTTAAGGCAGCATTTGGGCTTAGCATGCAGCTTTGCATGATGGGAACATCCTGTGGGAATACGAAGCCCACAGTAGAGCATGAGTCACCCGTACTGATGCGTGCACACTAACAGAGTCCAGGCCAAGATGTGTCACCAAGCCAGGCATCAGTGAGATGGACACGTATATTTTCCCTGAAGCAAGAGGAATAGATTAGCGAGTATTTACTGGGATTAATCCAAACTTTTGGGATGATTCTTGCCTTCATACTTATTACTAATTGCATCTAACTTCAGCAGTTTTAAAAGTTTCTGGAAGCCGGGTGTGGCTGAGTTTTGACTTGGGTGTCACTGTCACAGACTGTCATCCATTGATAAATTAACCCAGTGGCTGTGCTTTCTCAGGTCAGTAGTATACCATCCCTGATGCGTATAATAGTTGTGAAGCACATTGGCGTCTCTCTGGATTCATTAATAATCAAGTCTGGCTGAGGATGTTTTCCACCTGTTTTATCAATCTGCTTTATTAAGTCTCAGTTTCCTACCAGCGCTATCACAGTGTATGTCTGTACCGCTCATTTCATCTCTGCGTGAGCGCTTCGTCTCCCACAGAAGGCGGAGAGTTTCAGGTGCGTGGTTAGCATCGTAACCGGTGCATTGGAACTGGCTGTCTCACACCTACAGGCTGTTGCTTTGGCTCAGGTATTTCATGTCCAGAGAACATTCTCGTGGAGTCCTTGCAGGGGAAGCATTTGAAGTGCATTCTCCCTGCCTGGTGGGTTTGCCACGCACCACTTTTAAGTGCTGATTTTTTTCAGACTTTTCCTTTTACCTCTCCATGACCTCAAACAAACCAATCGGAAGCCCTCTGATAGAAGTTTCCTAATAGATGGTGTGATGCTGGCAGAATCTTTATAAAAAGAAATGACTGCCTATTTTTTTTTTTTTTTTTTTTTTTATGTACAGCAGCTTGGAATTAACAGGTTCAAGCAATGAAATAGACTCTAAATAGGCTCTGGGCTGCTGTGGACTTGGGGCTGGGCGCCAGCAAGCAGACTTGACAAGGTTTGTCCTCCTGCTCACATGCAGGTGGCATTGTCTGATTTATTTATTTATCTATTTATTTATTTTCATACTGAAGTGGGAGGAGAAGGCTGTTGCAGCTGCCATTGATGACAATCAAACTCCTAGTGTCTGATGGCAGGCTGGTATTTCACAGGCCACTGTTTTTGTTTCAGCAGGAACTTAGTTTGTTGCTTCTGCTGGCAGAGTTTGCCTGTTGGGAAGTAGAAGGGCCGCTGCCTTCGGTGAGGGCTTCTGTGTTCTTTACTTACATTCAGATCCGTGTCATGGTTGTGGTGCCTTGGCTTTATCAAAGAGAAGCACCTTCGCTTAGGCTGGGAAGTAGCATCGTGAGTGACAGTGCAGCCTTTGTGAAGTACCAGCAAAGGGCAGTGCGGGTATCCAGGCGCCCAGTGTGTGCTCTGGGCACGTGTGAGCCCAGCACACATGAAGTATAGCGATGCTTTCGAATAGCCAGAATCACTGCTTATCAACCGCAGCAACCACATTTGTGTGCAGTTCTCAGTATGCATCTAACACAATAAAATATTTGCTCATAATTTTAAGTGAAACACAGGTAGGTGTGTATGTGTATGTGTGTGTGTGTGTGTGTGTGTGTGAAAAATTTCATTGGGAAGCTTACCTCTGCTCCCCTCTCCTATTTTTTTTAATCATAACACACTGGATAGAAATAAAAATATGACACTATTCAAACTTGTCATGTCTTATATTCTTTATAAGGAAGTAAAGTCTTCACCAATTTTAGGTTATACAAAATCCAAGTTTGAATGATCTGATATGAAATTCTTTCTTTGTGATACCTGCTAAACTAAAGGTCAGAATGGGTACAGAAAGCAAATTGTTTCCTTTATTGTAAATGGTAAAATGATAAATACTGCAGTCTTTTGGCTGAAAACTTGGCAGGCCAATCTTACATACCCTGTGGTCTTAAAACATCTTGATATGGAAAGTACAGTGTTTTTTTTGATATGTTTTCTTGTTCAGCCATGAATGCAGAAGGCCAAGGCTTTCAAAGATAGATGTCTGACTTTTATCAGTATCTCATTTCTTTTTGGCTTGTAGCAAGCTTGTAGGTATTTAAATCTCTCAGAGCTTTCTGGTAACAGCTCTACAGAAAAGAATCCACTTCCTATGGAATTGGTGGTAATTTGTTTGTGAACCGCCTAGAGCCTGGCGGATTGCAAGCCCGTAGAAGTTCTGAAGTGTAAAAGCATTCCTTTAAGAAATCGCAGTTAATGCATTCATTTGGTTGCTGGCATATCTCAGAAACACACGACTCTTGAAATTCATAGTCTTTTATGCTCTCCACTGACTTGACAAAGGTGATGTTGTATACCCTGCCTACAGTTGCTCTACTGTAGGGCAAGTTTGCTTCTACTTACCCAGGCATGGCTCTCGTTATTTCACCCATGACTCCAACTCAACAGAAGTAAAATCTTACATGCAAAATTAGGGCTCTTGCTCTATGCACAGTTCATTGAAAAGCCTGCCAAATTAAAAAAAAAAAAAAAAAAAAAAAAAAGAACTTGGTATAAAAGTTAGAGTAAGTAGCCCATCCATAAAGTTTTTTTTTCTTTTTAAATGTATTTGTACAGAGACCACAGTCTCACTATGTATATTGGTGTTGTAGTAATTCTTCTATTTATAGCTTCCTAAACTCTGGAATTACAGGCACACACCACCATGCCCAGTCTCAATAGCCTTCTCAGCATACTCTGGGGGCGGAGCTGGCACGGCATACCAAAGATATCAAATCCAGGCTGCTGCACTCTGCTTAAGCAGGCGCTTTACTCCACTGAGCTATTTGGCCGGCCTTGGTTTTCTTTAGTTCTTGATTGGTGGGGCCAAGTCATAAATTACATCAATTTTACTCAAGTTGGTGACAAAATTTCATACCATTCATGAGTGGTTAGTTAGGGTGCATTAAAGGAATTTACAGAGCACTTTCTCTGCACTGCACCCCATGTTATTTTCACCACGGCCCTCAAATGGTCATTTAAGTTATCACATATAACCTTTAGGGTGCTACAAGGACCTTTCCTTGGGCCATGACTGAGCTGGGCTTTGGAACTCCTTAGAAGAGTAAGGCACAGCTCTGTTCTTCTTGAGAACATGAGACAGTAAGTGAAATTCTATTTAAATTGTGAAATTCAAGTTTGAGCACTGTGATGGCAGTAATTAAGAAATACAGCTGAGCACCGATGTGAGGGTGGGCTTTATTGGCTATGGCTTCATTAAGAATTCATCCTTGAGAGATGAGTAACCACTTGCCAGTGGCATCTGAGTCACAGTGATCCAGCTTTCTCTGTCTTCATCATTTAATCCTGAAGTTCTCACTTTTCCGTTTAACTGTGTTATGCCTTTCAATTTTTATTGCCTCTTTTGAGTTCTTACACTAGGAAGACAGTACGACATTTACACATGTGGGTCTGATTTACTTGTGAGTATAGCTTCAAATTGCAACAGCAATGGAACACCATCTCTGACAAAACAAAACAAAAAGGGGATATAAAAGAAGGACCAGCTACTTTCTCTTAGTTCAGTGAGAAGAAAGGTTTGTACTAATAGTGTTTAGATGCGATATCATGTCTGCATCTTGTACTCTTAATGACCACTAAGAGGACAACGATGCACAATGTATTAATTGTGGTAACTGTCCTACTAACCTGTTTTGAAACTGTCTCATTGCTATTTCTTTCTCATTAAAGTTAATAAAAAAATTAAAAAGTGAGTAACAGTGCTCCCCTGGGATAGACCAGCGTACACAAGGCCACAGAGGCCCTGACTTCTCAGCCGTGCTGCAGAAGGCATCAGCAGTTGAGGAGGGCTGCAGTGGAGCTCGCTAACAAGGCGTGATGAGAGAACTGACTTTGGGCCAAGGCTCTGTAGCTGAAGGACATGTGCAGCAGTGCAGAGCATAGATCTTTATTCTCTAATCAATGGGGAGCTATTAATAGATTTAAACCTGATCAGCTTTGAGTTTTGCAAACACTTACTCATCAGCTCTGGGGAGGGCAAGTTAGGGCAGCATAACAAGGGCAAACTGTGGCCCTCAGGAGGCTGTTCCTAGAGGACAGCTGAGAGGTGTGGAGGATCCCTGTGCCTGGGAGAAGTGGAGCAGCTGGAGCTAAAGGCGGGTGAGGGGAGGTGCAGACTCCAGGGCCTGGAGACTAGTTGGTGTGGGAAGAATCTAGGACGACACGTAGGGGGTTATGAGTGGTAGACAGGGTGATGTTAAGGGAGAAACAATTATGGATTTTAGTTTTCCTTTTTGAATTTGCAATCTGAGCTGTGTTCATATGAAAAAGTTATATAGGGGCTAGTGAGATAGCTCAGCAGACTAAAGGGCTGCTTAGGCAAGCTTACACAAGTGCAGAGACCACAGAAGTTTGATCCCTCCACCATATACCGAGCCAGCCCCACCCCCAGGGCAGGCTGAGCCTTCTAGAGACCGGGCGTAGTGGTGCGTGCCTGTAATCCCATCACTGGGGAGGCTGAAAACAAGAGCATCATTACGAGTCTGAGCTGTATAGTGAGACCCTGAAACAACCAAATATATTTAAAAAAAGAAAGAAAGAAAAAGTTGTATAGTTGCTTAGGTTTGTATCTCTAACTCTGAAGAATTCTGGCTTAGAAAAACACATTTAAGTTGTAATGAAAATACTGTGACTCACTTACTGAAAAACATTTTTTGTGCTAGCTCCTGTTATTTATTTTTTGTGTGTATGTGGAACTGGGGATTGAACTCAGGCCCTTTACGCTTGTCAGGGAAGCACTTATTCTACTGAGCCATCTCCCCGGCCCCTTCCTGTTATTTATTTTTATATATTTATATTATATATACATATATGTATACACACACACACTATGATTAAAAATAATGGTGGATGCTTAAATTAAAAAAAAAAAAAAAGTAGGGGCTGGGGAGATGGCTCAATAGAATAAGCACCTGTCTGGCAAGTACAGGGTCCTGAGTTCAATCCCTGGTACTGCACAAACAAATAAAAAAATACAGCAAAAGACTCATTGCCATTAATTCCCTCTCTAAATGCTCCTGTGCATAGAACACACTCATTCCATCATTCATGCCACTTTCTGAAGCAGCCCTGCAAGTTCTCTTCATGAATGACTCTCTTAACCTGCTTTGTGATAGCTGACTCAATGTCCTGAATTGTTTCAAAACATTTAGTTTCATGGCCACTTTGGCTTTAGGAAAAAGCCACTAGTTCTATAATGCCAGATAGGACAAGTGAGGTGGATTGGGATACACTATGATATTTTATGAGCCTGACTTTCCTTTGGATGCTAATCTGTAGCAGGAGTCACTGTACTTCAGATCACACTAGGAAAGACACACATTAAATAGCTCTCCTGGAACTGCTCCAGATTGTTCTCAAAATAGTGGGATAAGTTTACTCAAAGCAAGGAAGATTATTTTGAGGAGGATTGATGGCACTGTGTATTTACATATACTACATTAAAAGAAAATAAATGTAAGGTTTATTTATTTAGTACAAGGTCTCGCTGGACAGCTTGAATTCATAGTGATCCTCCTGTCTCAGCCTCCCCAGCACTGGAATAACAGGTGCACCCTACCACACCTGGTTTCAGGGGCTGGCAAGTTGCAGTACCAGGGATCGAGCCTGGGTCCTTGTGCTTGCCAGGTAGGCACTTAGACTGTTGTACTATCTCCCCAGCCCTGTAATACATGTTTTTAAAAGATTGATCATATATTTTGATCACCTCTTTGTGTGTCAAATATTGACCATCTCCTATCCAAAATGCTTTGGACTAGGAGTATTATGGACGTCAGACTTTTTTTTATTTAATTCATTTATTTATTACAGTGTCTCGCTACACATCACGGATACTTTTTTTGCGAGGGTGGGGGGTCAGCTCAGCCCTCCCTAGGGGGAGGGGCTGGCATGGCATGTGGTGCTGGGGCTCAAACCGCGGTCCCTGAGAGGCACTTTAGACTGCTGAGCTATCTTGCCAGCCTGATGTCAGGCTTTTTAAGTTTTGCAATATTTGCATATACTTAGATGTCTTAATGATGAGACCCAATTTGTAACAGAAAGTTCATTTACCTTTTATACCTTAAATGTATAACTTTAATGTAAACTTTGTACCTTAAATGTATAACCTGAAGTGAATTTTATGCACTATTATTTGCAGACCTGCATTTTGCCCACATTCAGTCCTGCGTGGGATTTACCACATGTTATCTTGTTGGTTCACAGAAAGTTTCAGCTTTTAAAGGATTTCAGATTATGAATTTTCAGAATATGATATAATATTTGTATGTGTGTTATATATATATACACATATATAATATTTCATTACTCTTCAGTGTAAATATATTATCTTTCTTTCATTAATGTATAACCAATTCTTAGAAAGGCTCCAAAATCTGTGCAAGTTTCTACATCTAATAATTGTCTATGCTGATGTTTGAATCTAAGCACATTATTAGAATAATGTTCACTGTTCTTTGTGTTATCATTTTCAGTAGTGTTATAGGAAAAGTGGAAAAACTGCATACAGATTACTTAATTGTGGTAGTCAGATCTGGTTGTGAAAATTTAAAGGAGTTATATAATGAAGGATGCATGGAGCTTCATCTGGTGTGCTGAGGTTTATCTTATTCACAGTAGGAAGCATCAGGAAGATATTCAAACGAAGCAGTCAGAGTACCATGAAAATAACATTCTTTTGGTGGCAAGCAGTAAATCCAACTAAACACAAGGAATTGCCAATGGGCAGAATACCCGATTTTTCTGAGAAAGAAAATAAGAATTTAACAGTAATCAATTGGAGCGGTTGTGGAATTTCACCTTCCGGGTATAGCTGGCAAATCGCACAAGGTCACAGTCTTTATCTCTGTTAGAGAAAGTCGAGGAGCCCGAGAAGGACAATGCTGTGACGAGAGGCCCAGTGTGGTGACCCCCCGACCGCAGCTGCCCAGTGTGAGCAGTCACTGAGAAACAACATCTCTAGCTCCTTCAGGATCTCCCGTCCAACTGCTGACCTTAGGCAAATGATTTCTTCTATTGTTACTTGCTCACATAGGATAAAAATATTTTTTCAAAGGTGATGGTAAGAACTTTGCTAATGGGGTATGTATCACGTGAGGAAGAGCTGCTAGGCTTGGAGTAAAATGAGGTGGAGTGAAACTTTGTGTCCCCAGCTACTGAAGAACTTTTTTAGGCGCCCTTCAGCCTCACAAGTCTCTAACAGCTTCACACCATCCTCATTGGGAAGGAGCTGTAGCCTTCCCTCCAGCCCAGTATTAAGCCCCATTTTCTGCTGCTAGCAGCTACTCTTTCAGTTTTGTTGCTCTTTTTCTTTAATGACTTATAATGAAATCCCTTTATGTTATAGATTTCAAATAGAATGAAGGCTAGCATTATACCTGTAAATCCTTGACTTCCTATAGTTGCTTTTTCTATCCATGCAGACTGCCTTGTTTGTTTTCCAGCATTTTATCTGTGCATTCCTGTTTAGTTTTGTTCACTGTTACAGCCCTCTGGTTTAGAACAGCCCCAAGTCCCCAGATCTATAAGATGTAATTGCCAGATGAATCCATGATTTTTAACATAAAACATGTTAAAGTGAAGTAGCTTGTCTCTTTTTTTTTTCAACATGAAAAATAGAATAGAATTTATCAACATTAAAGAGTTGTAAATGCTTTGGGAATGAAATGTCACACCATCAGTGAAGGATGCCAATTGTAATACCATTCCATAAAAAGTGGATTTAAGTACCAAGCAAAGCACTTTAGGTATTATCTGAGGCAGGCTAATCATAGAATTACAAAGAACCTCTAATGTAGAATGCTCTTAAAGTAAGATGAAAAAGCATTATTCTAGCTGTATGTTTTTTGCATGATAAAAACTGGAAAGCTTGTCTAAAAAGCAAACAGGGTAAAAATTTTCTAAATAAAATCTTACAGCATTTTGTTTCCTATATCTATATTATCAGAATTTTTTAAAAAATGAAATGCAGTAGTACGATATAAAAGCACATACTCTTTGAAATTCTTACTAGCAATGTATTTCAAGTATACTGACTTGAACTCTTGTTATTTTTGTAATATTTGTCTTCCTAATATTGGGCAGTCTCAGTCGCAATTACAAAGACATAGTTGAAGCTAAGTACAGCTGTTTACAGGGGAAATTATTTCTTGGTGTTAATTTATTTCTCTCTTAAAAAAATTATATCTTGGTGAAATAAAAATAAAAATTATTCAGATGAGTGGGAACATTTCATTGGAATGCTATAGTTTGTCCACGTTCCCTTTCAGAACTACAATGATATTTTTATTCACTTGTCTTGTTTATGCGGTTGAAGAAATTATTTCAAGTGGAAGGGTGTAGAGCAGTGGCTGCACTTAGAGCACAGAATCAGCTCAGAATCAGGCACAGAAATGATGCCAAAGCAGGGCAGTGTTTCCCGCAATGCTTCTTCATTCTGTTCTGAATGATTCATGCATAAGAAGGCAGGCAAGAGCTAGACTGATTCACCAGGCTAATTCTATTCCTAATCTCTCTGAGTGTGCTAACAGCGTTGCCTGCCCCGCGGTAGCATTCTTGCCTGTTGCCATGGTCACTTATCCATGGAAAGCACACAGATGCCTGCTGACTGTCCATCTTAGCACACTGCCTGAGACTCGCATCTGATTTCAGGCTTTGATGAAAGTAGAAAGTATGCAGTAGAAGCCCAGTCTTCTTGTACAGCTCGATGTGTGATTTCCATTAGGAAATGAAATGAAGTTTGAGATTTTTCAGAAACATCATTTATTTGTGTACCCCAAGTACTTATGGATACCATGTTTCAAAAAAATTTACAGAATTTTAGGTCAGCAAGTTTTTACGAAGTGCTAATTAAGAGAGATTATTTCAAGAATCCAGCAAATGATTAAGATTTCATTATTTCTAAATGTCTAATTTCATGCTATCTTAAGGAAAATATATTTTTATTCATAAAGATACTAAATCATGGCTCCTTCTTAACTTTCCAGTTCTGCTCACTCTGAACTTCTCTGGGAAGTGGAAAGTGGCGTAATTTTTCTCTGAAAGCATACTCAGTTTGGAGTCACACCGTCATGTCCAGCTATCAGTTCCTCCACGTTTGACCTTGAGGCAGGTTCTTTTCCCATGACTCAGATAATTTTCCTCTGTATATATTGTCTATCTGTTAGAGTTGTTCTTCCAATTATAGGAAATAGAATATATAGTTCTCTGGCCTAGTCAGTGGAGCTGGGGACCAAAGGCCTTTCAGTGTGGGAATAGTGGTCTACAGTTCCTAGCATTTGTCGTTCTCTTGCTACCTGAGTCCTCAGAGCCACCAGCAGAGCCACCCATTCTGGCGTTCTGTACCTAATATCGTAGCCCTTTCTAGGGCAGTATTTGCAGAGGAAGGTTTGTGAGATTCTGCATCAGAGCATGGCTGGCTTCCAGTGGTTCAGTTTGCACTTTTTGTTGCTCTTTTCTTTGTTCTGTGCATCTGATAGTTCTTACTTTTACTACTTACAGATAATTTCCCCCGAGGACTTCTGTTAACAGGAGTCCTAAGATATTTTTGTACTGAATGTACATCCTAAGAACATAACTTTTATCCCAACTCTGACCTGAGTAAACAACAGTTTTATAGAATGTTAGCTACTTGCAAACAAGTTCATAACTCCTCTGCTGTAGGGGCTGGGGAGATGGCTCAGTGGAATAAGCGCTTCCCTGGCAAGCGCAAGGACCTGAGTTCAATCCCCAGTTTTGCAAAAAAGCAAACAACAACAACAACAAAAAACTTGTCTGCTGTAGTACCACATCATCATTTGTAAGAGTTGAGATTAAAAAAATCTGTATTTAATTTTTTACGGAACTTTGATACTAAAAGGCATTGACATTGATCTTCCTCAAAATAAGTTTGCTTGCACTGTGCATGCCTACCCCATCACACTTTTCACTTCTGAAGCAGTTCAGAAAGCCTCTGTCCTGAGTGTCTCAAGACTAACAGAGCTGCCTTGATGTCTGAAATCAGCTCAAAACACTGACCCTTCAGGTAAGGAGCCAGAACTTACATGCGCTAGGCTACGTCTGGTCAGTAAGGTAAATGCGGTCCCACAGTCATGTTTTTATTGGACCAAAATTAGAAATGTTTCCAAAACGTCAAGCAGACACCACAGGACATCTGCAGAGAACTACGGAAGAGGACCTCCAGAACTGCTTCAGGAACTGGCAAGGCCATCTGATGAGTGTGTTCAAACAAAAGGAGTGTATTTTTTAAGAGGATTGACGGTTACTTTGTGTCTTTGTAAATATGAAAAATGTTAACACTCATCATACTTTGTGCCCTCTGATTTGCCTTCCACTTATGCAAAGGCAGTTGTCTGCCTATTAAAGTTCTGTGCAGAGATGCAGGTAAGGGAATCCATTCTTGTATTGATCAGACTATAAACCAGAGATATTTTCCCTTACTGAAGAGCAAATTGTAGAGACCATAGCATGTGACACACTCTTTTAGAGATTTAATCGAAGGCCCTCTGTACCAAGGCTCAATTCCCATAAGCCTCTTTGACTCTAACAAATATTTATTTGTAGTACTACTTTAAGATACTGTCCTAAGAAAACTGTTTTACTATTTTCTTTATAGGTAGAGAGTTAAGAGATAAGTTTAATTGAAAGCACCATACCGTTGCAATGTATTCATGGTCTGGTTCATAGCAGCACAATTTATAATAGACAGATCTTGAAAACAGCCCAGATGCCTACCCACTGTTTAATGGAAAAAGAAGATGGGTGCTTTGTGTAATGGACTATTACTCTGCCATAAAGAAGGATAAACTTGAGACATTTCTAGGTAAATGGATGTAGCCATTGTTTCTCTGGTGTGAAAAACCAAAAAAAAAAAAAAAAAAAAAAAAAAAAAAAAAAAAAAAAAAAAAAAAAAAAAAAAAAAAAAAAAAAAAAAAAAAAAAAAAAGTAGATTAAATAAGGATCAAAATGTGTACCAGGTAGTGTGAGATAGGAAGGAAAAAAGTTGAATGCAGAGGGGAACAAGAAAGGGAGGAGGGGAACAGGAAAGAAGGAAAAAGTAAAAAGTATAAGAAAAGGAAAAAGTGGAAACAAAGCTTTGGTAAATGGCAAGGAGTATAGGGATTGAAGGTGGGGGTGGAAAAAAAGCAGTTTATATCATATACAGGTAAAAACTCTGATGAATGTGATGTATATAGCTCATGGGCCAATAAGATCTGATTGAAAAGAAGAAAAGAGCTGCCTGTGCTTTTGACTTTGTCAGACTGCATTCTTGGCAGGGTCCATTTAGAAAGCATCTAGTATCTGTCCCGCAACCCCTTTCTTGTGGGCCATAAATGAATGATTCTAGCTTTTCTCTTAGTGATTATACTTGTACTATAAGATATCAATATCTGTTTTATGGCCATGCAGAGCTCTGAATTTTGTGGAGTTACCTCCCTACACAACTGCTAGAACTGGGCAACTGAGGCTGTCAGCAGTGAGGTGAACCCTGCAGCAGCTAGCAACCATGCACTGTGAGGTCCTGCCTCGGAAACGGAAGAGCAGGATGCCAGTAACTGCAGCAAGTCAGGAACCAAACGCGAGCTAGAGACCTATCATTGGAGTTCTCTTGGTCCCCAAGAATGGCAGTCTGCGCTGCTTGACAGCCATGGGACCTGGGCAAGTTGCTTGATCTCCCTGAGACATAATTAATTCATTTAGAACACAGGCTGTTCTTGATCTCCCTGAGCTGCTGCCTACTCCGGCTGGACTATAACGATCCAAGATGATTATGTATGTGAAATCACTGAAATTGCAGTGTAACTTCCTATGCCCAAGAGTAGACCAGAGGAAGCATGGGAAGAATGGCTCTAAGCAGAGAGACCCAGTGTGCCTGATCGCCAGATCCCCCCATTTGCCATCCCCTGCCTTGTGTGCCCAGCCCTCGCTTGCATGGCAGATTCCAGAAATATGGGATAATACAACAGCGAGGAGTACCGGTTCTGATTATGAGCTTGTTAGGAGTCGGCATTCAATGGCTTATGAAGGAAAAAAATGAAGATACTCTATGTGACACTTTGTCTGCTAAGACAGTAAACAGAGAGCCAGAATCTAAAGAAGGATTTGTAGAAACCACTGCCCTGCTTGTGACCCCAGAAATGGGATGTGGATCGCTCAGGTACTCCATGAGAAGTTGCAGAACTTCCTACAAGTTAGGACAGTTGGAAGGATGTGGTATTCAGTAGGTGCTCAAAGGTTGTGATGGCAGTAATTTATGCCAGCAGTGATGCTCCTGTGGAATTTAGTTTGGTTTTACATTTGAAAAATGATCATAGCACATGAGAACATTTGCAAATGAAAGAGATGAATTATTGAAGGCCCTATGGGGGGGAAGAACTAATAAATTTAATAAAGACAGAAAGGAAAGGCTGACATCAGAACATTTTTTTATTATCTTTTTGAAGGACAGTCCACACGTGAGATGGTTATCATGTGTTTTCCGTCAATAAGACTACTAAACAAGATAATCTCAGCAGGAAAATGTTAGATTAGACATGACTTTCTCCCTTAAGAGATTTCACCTCATTGCTGGGACTTCAACTATGCAAATAATTTGTGTCTGTTTCTATATTCAGACTACTACATGCTCCTGCTGGGAAAGCCTGTGTGATAATTTATGAATTCTCTGTACCTAGCATAATGTCAAGCACAGAAGATGTACATTTCGTATATTTTTAATGCTAATTAAATCAGAGGTTCTCAAAAGCAGTTTTATATAAAACCATTCCCCCCCCCCTTGAGATTTAACCATTTCTGATTTCACTGTCCACAAGTCAACTAGACTCAAACTAATGGAGTCCTTTGCAATGTTCTTCTCATTGCCTTTATACCTTGCCACAGCCAAATAGTTCCCTGCCTCTCTGTATTCCCTCCTTACCACTCGTGGTATGTGTTTCTTCTTCAGAGATGTGGCTTCCATCACCTGGGCTCAGATCATTCCTTCTGTTCAACATGAACCTCTGTGGTACTGGGCTACCTCTTGGGCTTCCATCCGTGATTTCAGCCTTGGTGTTTAAGTTGGAGCATTTGTACCAGAACACTGCTTTCATTTCCCTGGCTCTGTGATGTTTGGACACTGGAGTCCCAAGATTTTGCAAGTTCTCTATGAATTGCTGTACTTGATCTACAGATGTATCTTTGTATATCTGGATGGAATCTTTATGCTGTGCAGCCCTTGGCTTTGCTGTCCCTTGGACATGTCATGCCCCGCTTTCTTTGACTATGTTGTTCTTGTTACATATTGAAACCCCTGCCTGTTATAACACTAAGATTTAGCATAGTCTCAAAGTATTTCTGTTAGGCTTTCTCAGGATTGCCACAGTATTCTTAGGATGTACCAAGCAGTTTAGCTATGGTGTCAAAAGAAAGTTGATTGTCAAAGGTGGGATGTTTAAAAATAAGACATTCTACAAGCCGTTGTTGAAAGTCGTTCTGTTTTCAGGCTGACAGCCTCTTTGGACCCTCATAAAGTTTAACGTCTGTAAAAGTTTGAAAAAAAAAAAAAACTTTTTCAGATGCTTTTGTCTGCCCATTAGCCAAATTAGTTTTTGATATAGTTTGCACTTTGAGCATCTTTCATTTTACATAGAATTCATTACTTTAAGGTTGAATTTTTGTATTTGAACACATAGTCTCAGATGTATTTTCTGACCATAATTTTGGATTCATATCCAATTTAAGGTGTTAAGCCAACAGCTCTTTACCAGTCCTAATTATTGCATAAGCACTTTGAGTTCTGATAAACCCACAAAGCACATTGATTAGTGGCTTTTTACCCATGTTGCTTCCTTAGAGAAAGGCAGAAGAGCTTTTGATTTTTTTCTTAGATTGCTAAAAGACAAGTGACAGATCATTAATAGCTGCAAAAACTAAATAGAAAAATATCTAAGATAATCAGAAAGGAGAGATTTGTCTAAACATAAGTGCTGCTTCAGCCCCTCAGAGTTTATTCTTGTGTTGTATTTTGTTTTGCAAACGAACAAAAGATCTGGCCTGGCTCAGGAGGGTTTCGTGTAGTGCCCAAGGTTGGGGGCAAGAATTTGAAAGGGATCAGTGAGTCAGATGTAATGTGGGCTCTGTTTGAGCCACCCAATCTTTGTTTTGCTGAGGTCAGTATTCTAGTTATAAAAAGCTGCATAGGCATTTCCGCCAGCTCAAAAGAACTTTATCCCTGTTTTCAATTCTGACATACCTATTATGACTTTGTTCACTAAGCAGAAAGAATTATGGGAAATGGAAACTCGATGGCATGTTTTTATGAAAGCACTATGAGTGTATCTCACTAAGAAATTAAAGGACCAAGCAAAGTTCTGTTTTCCTTTCAGGTAAAAAAAAAAAAAAAATGCCACATTCATTCTTTGTAATACAGTGACTTAGTTAACTTGGAAAACAATAGCATGAAATGAGAAGGCTTACGTTCAAAGTACATTTTATATTTTAAAAAAAAGGAATTCAATGAGTCTACGATTTTCTGTTATTTTAAACTAAGGCAAAACCACAAGAACTTTGAAAATTTATTCTGTGAAGGAGGGGAGGGGGCTGAAGAAAAGAATGTTGAAAAGCTGTGTTTTTCTCATTTTCTGCCTTTAGAGTTATAAGATTAGATAGTTACATGTTTTTATTTTAAAACAAGGTATATATTTTCAAATCCAGCTGGTAATAATCTGTAACAAACTGTCTTTGCCTCTTCCTTTCTTGCAAATCGCAGGTCAATTATCAATCCATAAAATAAATAGGTAGATTTAATACTTACTGAGCTAAATTTATTTTTGGTACTGTATTGAATTATGCTATGAAATGTCAACTTCAGCCTTTAGATTTCCTGACCTGATATTCCTACTACTTACTAAGTAGGTTTTCATTTTAGTTTACATCATTTTATAAAGAAACTCACAAGTAAGGTGTCCCTAAGTAAGAAGTTTCCCACTTTATGATTAGATTCCAAGCTTTCTCACTGCACCTGCCTTACAGGAAGACACACACAGTCACCTCCAGAAAGAAAACGGGAAGCCCTCTGCCATGAAGCTAGGAGGAGGAGCCCTATAAAATGAAAAACACATTAATATCTCTCTAAAATTCAGTTCAGAGGTCTTTACTTCTTTTAAATCTAATTTATTTTAAATGGGATTAACCTATATTTAGCAGCCTAATGCATGTGTTGAAGATTTAAAAAGTGTTACATACTTTTCTTCTTTTAAAGTGTCTTCTTTGAGCCTCATAAATTTTCCTTAGAAAAGTCAAAGTTAAAAGCCCTTGCATCTGAGTCATCGTGGAGTGAGAGGCCTCTGAGAACATGCAGGAACTTTGAAAGTCTGAAAAATGAAGGTTAACCTCATTAATGTAGTAAAAATTCGCCAAACATCAAGGGGTTTGAAACCGCCTAGTAAAACAATAAGATATTCAACAAAGTTGCTTGCTTTAAAGTCTACACTGTAGTCCATGAAAGAATTATCAAAAGGTAGTGTGTGTATGTAAAGTAGCCTGCTAAAGCAAATGACTTTGAACCTGAGGAAAAGAATACTACTCATTAGGAACCAAAGCTTGCAGTGGGATATCTATGTCTGGCCATTATGATAACAAATAATGAGTTTTTATAATTAGAATTCCCTGAAAGAAAATAAAATAGCATGAAAGTTAAAGGAGTACCTTTTCTTTCATAATTTAAGCCCAGAATACTCATGTTGGTTTCCTTGCCACATACCTCTTAAAGAGCTCGGTGAGCCTTGGGTTTATCTTTCCCGAAAGCGTATATGCTGTCATGGGAGAAGGCCCTTAATTGTATCCATTAATATCTTCAAGCATAATTTTATTTTGCATAGTTATGTTTGCTTTGTGTTCCTTATTAAAATAGTTGTTTCTTACCTTTTCCATTTGACATCCACTCTTAAAAGGTTCAAGGCACAGAGTAAAGATGATACCATTTGGTTTTCAAGAAGATAAACTCCCTGTGACACCTCTGTGCTTACAGGACTGAAATCTGTCTCATGCTCAAGAGGAGATAGGTCTGTTTTAGAAAGAGTTGTGTTTCACACTAGGACAGCTTATTTTCCTTCTTGTGACTATGTATGAATTTGGCAAAGACAGGCACTTGGATCATTAGTTACAATTCATTAATGCCTCTGTCATTTTTTAACCTATTGAAAGAGAGATAATTTAATAATTAACACAATCTTTTACTTCTGTAATGCTTACTACCCTTTTGGCTGTAATTGCCTTGAATGTCTTATTTCAAGCCTGTTTTGGAATTTGTCACCTTTTAAAAGACAGGAGCAGAATATATGTAAAGCAACTTTATTCCTATAGATTCTCTTCTGTGTTTTTTTTTCCCCAGAAAAAAAAAAATGTATTTTTTATACTCTGTTTATTGGAAACAAAACCCCAAGCCCAGCTTTGTGGAACTTTTTGCTCTGAGCTGTGTTAGGATACAGCCTTCTAAACTATACATAGGTCTGCACATTTTTAGTGCTGTAAAAGATATTGATGGTGTTCATGTAGGGAGATCCCTTCTTACAATAGCTGTGGATGTGCTGATGCAGGATGGTTCAGAGCTTGTTCAGTATTTGTAGAACCATACTAGGACAGAGTTTACCACCTCGTGGCCCCTTGCTTTTTCAATGTCTTGCACCAAATACTAAGGAAAAACCTAAAGATTTCATTATTTGTGCAACTTCCTCCAGTTAAGAAAAGGCACATTCGAAAGCACTAGTTGGGGGCGTGGCTCTGCTGAATATAAAATTATAGTGGCTCATAGAAGATCACTTGTAAAATACATGAGATTATGTTGGCCTTTATACAAGCAGAGACTTTTTTAGTATCTTTTTGCATTTATTAATAATTCATCTCATTAGACAGTGAGGTTACTTCTGTAGCATACTCCAAATTAAAGTGCATATTTAGTGCCCCTGTTGGCTGGACTGTAATTTATACAAGGCATGACTGATACGTAATGAATCTGATTTCTCTGTGTGACTTGTGAAATCAATCTCATTTCTTTATGATCACATCTTGCATATTATATTGTGTATTTTTGAATACTTCTTGTGTTTAAAATGTGCCACTGATGACCTTTCCAATTTAATGGATCAAACCCATGGGATCAGGAAACAGAGAAATGCTGAATCTTTTTAAATAAACTACAGTGGCCTTAAAATTTCAGCTCTCGATCCCACTGTGTCACATGTGTGTGTTGCACACATACACAGGGCCCTTCAGTGCAACCCACGCTTATCAGTACTTAGAACTGTCATTTGTGCCTATGTTGTCATTTGTTTCTTTTACCTAACAGATTTCAGCCTACCTGAGATTGCCTTCCTCACTAGGAGAATTTAATCCATAAAAATCCACATCCCAGAAAGATAGTATGTCCTAAGAATGCCATGCTGAGCAATTTTTCCCTAGCAAAAAAAATACTTCCCAAATTCTCATCGTTGACAAAGGCATTGAGTGAGAAGCAGTTGTGTTTATTCAGTGCAGTCTTGCTGTAAACACTGTTACCCATCAGTGGGCTATCTCGGCCCTGCTCCCAAACACGTTGGTGCTGCCACTGTAAGGGACAGGGATCGTGTAACAGAGTAGCTGCCACATGTTGTACCTTTTCAGGGTTCCCTTCCTCCTTTACACGTAATTGTTACACACTGTTTTTCTCTACCATGATATACAGTAGTTTCTTTTAGTTGCTGAAGGCTTTTTATCCTGAATTTACAATTTGGAGACAAGACACATTGCCATAGACATCTGTTTATTTACCCCAAGTGGTAGAGATAGGTGAATTCACTCATATATACAAAGCAAAGCAATATAATATGATCAGCTGCTCTTGAATCTGAGAAAGATGATGTAAACTACCTTTTCCCTTTGTTTTGTGACATCATACATCGTATAATAGAATAAATGTTATATAATATTGTCTTTGAAGCAGGGCTCTAATTGCTGGTTGCAATGTTGATTGCAATATATTTCCCTCTATTTCCTTGTGGTTTTTTATTAGACCCCAATTTTAAAGAGGTTTGATGCATAGATCACAATGCCCTGTTGTTATTCTTTGCCTTGTATACCCTTGCTGAAGAACTGCATGGAATTTGCTCAAGTTCAGTGTCACATGTGAAGCAGGGTGGCACATGGTTGGAGCCCATGTGGTCACATTCTGTAGCACCATGGCTGTGGCAAGACATCATGGCCATTTGAGCAGTAGCTAGACCACAAAGACAGATTACGTCCTAGCTCTTGGAGAAGTCTGAACTTCCCTGCATACTCACATCGCCATGCACTTTTGGAATTGGGTCACTCATTTCTAGTCAAACCATCTAATGAAAAATCCTGTGTTCCTTTTACTCTTTCTCTGGTTCATATAAAAAGATCGACTTATCATCCATTGAATATTAGTGCTCCTTAAGAGAAAGGCAGAAAATTAGAGGAACCAAAGAAGGAATATTTAAAGTATAAGTCCTATAAGAGACAAATAGGACCTTCATCTAGATAGCTGATTTCATCTCCATTGTGATTTTTCCCCAAGTTGCATTGTTTCTCTCCAATTCATTTCTCTCGCTACTCATCCATTGTATAAGATTTCATACAGACAGACCAAGACCTGAGGCAGGAGCCAGTGTGAGTTACTGGAGGGATCAGTAGAAAGCTTGTATGACTGCAGTGACCCAGGGAGCTAAGAGAAGAGGAAAGGAGGGCAGATTTTCAGGCTTATACCAGGATTTGAATCTGTGTGTGATGGGGACCCTGGAACATGGTCTAACTTAGGATTTAAAGGCTATCATAGAGGTCAGCAGGGGCTGAAATGGAAGATGAGGTAGAGTTTCTCTCCATGAGTTATCGTGAGAGGTGGATATATATATATATATATATATATATATATATATATATATATATATATATATGATGATGCCAAAAGATTAATATTGTTGGTGCCTTTAGGCAGAACTGTATAACTTAGCCTGCTTATTAGATGTACATATTAGGAGAGGATAAAGTTATTAATTTATTGTAGCTAATACATGCAGGTTGGGAAATGGAAGCAAATAACAGGTACAGGGTATGTGTTGTGACATCCTCTTCATTA
Source organism: Ctenomys sociabilis (assembly GCA_004027165.1). Lineage (NCBI taxonomy): Eukaryota > Metazoa > Chordata > Mammalia > Rodentia > Ctenomyidae > Ctenomys > Ctenomys sociabilis. The sequence continues at coordinate 153,044 of PVKA01000018.1, read as the reverse complement.
ATGTCATGAAAAGCCTTAATAAGTGTGTGTGTATATTTACACAGAGTAAATCAAGTGTGAAAAGCCATTATCTCTAAAATTTAAAGATACCTTGATCCTCCATAAGTATACAGAACCAGAGCTAAGAGCACTGTGGTGAAACTGCAGGAGGGGAAGGGTGAGATGAGTTCTCATAAGTGGAGCACCCTGTACCTAAGATGTTTCCCAGGGAGACCACATGCTGTGGAGCTGGAATGCACCCAAGATGGCCAGAATCTCACAGTGCACGACAGGGAATCCTACTCACTTTGATATAATTAATGAGCATGCTGAAAGCGAAGTGCAGTAATTTCTGCAAGAGGAAATGTCACCCCATTAACGAGGATAAGGCATATTATTGTCATTGAAGCAGCAGATTTCTGGAGCAGTAGCTATGGAAATTGCTGAGCTGGTGTATTTGCAAAGGTATATGTGCATTTCAGGCAGGAAGAACAGGAGGAACTCTACTGAAGGAGATTTGTGTGTTATTGTTTCTTCTGTCTTTTAATGATAATGATACCATCTTGACACAACTGCAATTGTAAGACATGATAATACCAATTTAATAGGTATAAAATATAATTTCTACATATAACTAACTGGTATTTAAATAGCATGTTTATGCATTTATACAGGTGTATGAAATCAAACAGTCTTTAGTCTGTATTACCCTTATGGTGCTACATTAAAATACACTCCGTTTCTTATGACATGCCATAGATTATTTGCACGTGTTTTCCTTGTGACTGTGCACTAGACCTGAGTGAGTTGGTCAGATCTAAGAAATAGTATCCCTGTAGAGTATTAGAACATTGCCTTCTGCTACGAGAGCAGCTTTGTGTTGTTTATGCAGTGATCCTTCCAAGTTTAGAGGTTGTAAGCAGAGCCAATCATAAAAAGGTATACTGAGAAGTGATGCTTCTTTTCCACTGGCTATGTGATTAGACTTTTACTGTAATTACTTTTAATAACTTCATTGCCTTTGTGAAAGAAGCAGAAACATTGCTGAACTTTTTATTGAAGACTGCATATATTAAACATTTATTACAGATCATGTTGCCATGGTTCAAAAGATGTAGACATCCTTTAGAAATAACAGGGCTTTTGTATTGCTTTTGTTAGATATGGATAGCTCACTGCCCAACTTGCACACTTAAGAAGTTCTTTCCAGCTCTTAGTGAGCTGACCCATCTTTCTAGAGGACTGGCAGTAAAAATCAGAAATTTAGTTTTTAAATTGTACATTATGTTATGAAAAAAATTGGAAGTTTGTTTATTATGTGAATTGTTATTTTTTTCATAAAGGAGCACATTTTTTTTATCCTACTAGCAAGTAAAGGAATAGAAATTTATCATAATGTTGAGTTTTAGACAAAGCTTTACCCTTTTTGCTTTTATAATTTTACTATCAGGAATGAAGTTGGATGCAATAGTTTAATAGTTCAAGGAACTTAATCTCAGCTAATGTGATGTTGTAGCATGCCAATAGGGCAAATGCACTTGCTAAAAGTATCTTCTATGCGCATTTTTAGAATTCAGGTTTCATAAAACACGCAACATCCTCTTGTCCCTTGGTCTGCCCAACGTGGTGCACGCGCGGATGGGTTTGTTCTAATCAGGCTCCATATCACATTATTAAAACTGATTTGGAATCAAGTTTAGTTCTATTTGTTTTCCTTTTCTGATTGCATTTAAAAACCTAATTACTAGAATTTCTGTTTCCAGTCAAGTTCACATTGAAAAGGTTTTTTTTTTTTTGTTTTTTTCCCCCCTGCCTGGCAAGCACAAGCTCCTGAGTTTAATTCTGGTTCCAAAAAAAAGTTAACAGAAACCTATGATAAAAACAAGGAACTTGCTTGGTTGACATAAATAGCCTCAAATATGGAGCTAGCTGAAGTACATGAAGTTTTGCTCACTAATAAATGTATAACTGGAAACAAGGACGTCCTAAACCTGTGATTTGAGAGCCTAATTGAATTAGAAGTAATGATATTTCAGCATAAGATGTAAATGAGCATGCCTTATCAGTAAAAAAACTGAAAGAAAAATTCTCCCTGAGCACTGGTCATTTTATATATTTGTAGCTGGATTTTTGTTAAAAGAAAGGGTTTTCATTGAATTTCATAGTAGAGATACCTGGAGGGAAGAATGTCAATGAAGTGAAGAGCTGCTTAAAATTGTTGAGTTATTGCAATGCGTTCAAGGGGGAACACAGTAATCCTACTGCTTCTCTAATCTTCTAATATGTGAAATTGAACACATAACATTATCAGCCTAGCAAAAATCTATATTTCATATTTTGATGTCATAATCATTTCTTCTCTCATCTCCATTGTTTTGATCCTTTTTCAGTTTCATATTGTAGATGAACATCATAACATGCCAGGCCTTTATTTTACCTGTGGCAGCTTGTATGCAGATGTTCCTTAAACACTGTGTGACTTTTCCTGGAAGAAAAAGAAATAAAACATCAGATTTCTACCATTTTCAGGCCACTATGAAAAGACTTTTGGGGGAAGAGAAATATCAAGACTCACAAAAACATTTTCATTTTTCTACAATAAGTTTCTGATTTCACTTTTATAAACATTTTAATCCTTATTGTCCTGTGTTGGGACTGCGCTAAGTCCTGCAAGTGGAGGCCTTGTCACGTGTGGTGGCTGGCACGTGCTGTGCAGAGAGCCCAGGTTTGGCCCTTCCCGCAGCAAATTTGAGGTCTCATTCATTCAGAGTCCACGATGCGTGAGTGACTGCCCGGTAGCTGCGCATGGTGGCTCATGCACCCCCAGGTCTGACCTTTGTTGCTCCATTCGACATGGTCCTTCATAATACCACAGCAGGAGAAGAGAGCAGCACCTTTTCCAGAGGTTCTTCTGAGAGGAGACATTGTCATTTCAGCTCTCTGCTTTTACTGATCTTATGCTCTTGCCTAATGTCCAGGGAGATAAGTGTAATCTTCCTCATGTGTAGCATGAGAAGCAAAGAAATTCCTGAGCATCACTACTGCCTACATGAGGCTGAGTGTTTTAACACTGGGCAGAACAGACTCATATGTCCCACCGGCGATATCATGAACGGTGCCTTGAAGCTTCCACTTGGCCATGAGAATCAGTTCAGATATCATAAATAGCTCACATTATACATCTGTTGGACTCCCGTGGCCTCAAGGCTATTAATATGCAGCTGCACATGCTGAGAGAGCACAGCTCCTCAGTCTCAAAAGGATGATCTCCAGAAGGGCACAGCAGGGTGGCAGCCTCAGAGCATGGGCACTCTGACCAGGGCGAGGCCTGCCTGTCCCTGCGGCCTCCGGCGTTCCGATGCAATCGCTGCAAGGCTGTCTGCACTTGCCTTCACTCTCCACCTTCACTTCTGTTTTCAAAAGCCTGTAGCAAAAGTTCTTAGCTGATTCAGCTCACTACTGTATTGTGGTCCACTACCCACTGACCTAGTGATGGACTGAAAAGATGGAAAGGTAATTGGAGATAAAAGGACAGCAGTAGGCAAAAATTGTGGCTAGCAGTTCAGTGAACTCATTTTCTAAAAACTAAGGCTCTGGGGAAGTAGAAAAGTGAGAAGTTGAATTATTTTCTTAAACATACTGCATGGGTCAGGTAAAGCATGTCTGAAGACTGTATTGGGCCTATGATCAAGGGAGGGCTTCTTGATCATAAAATTCCATGAAGAAATCTAGGTTTCTACCTTTTGATAAAGCTATCTGTTAATGATGGTATTGATTGCTCAGTGAGAAGTAATGATTTAAGAGTCAATGGACTCCATCCACCTTCAGTGATTAAAATTCAATGATTAAATGTTAATTGGGTAATACAAGAATGATCCCCTCATACTGAAATTCATGTACCTTGGCATTGCAAAACTAATATTACCTATTTTTTCAACAAAACAGCTAAATTACATCTGAATGTTCTTCTGTGACTGCCTGCAAAAACTTGCATTTAGAAGATTTTATTGTTTTTTGTCATTTTTCTGAGCAAGGCTTGCGTAGGAGACAGTGCACCCCCATCTGCTCCCTGACGAAGAATTCATCCATTAAGCAATAACCAAAATTTCTCAACTTTCCTACCAAATCCCACACGTTGTACTTGCAATGTATTAAACCTAAGTGAAGTAATAACTTTATTAATATTTCAATTTAGTTTGCTTTCCATTTATTTTTAATTTAATTTTGTTCATATCTTTCACTAATTCTAAAGTTTAAAATGTATTAAATTCATTATTTAATGTTTTCTTAAGATACCAAACAATTGTTGATCATGTTAATGTGTTTTGTTTTTTGATTTTTATGCACAGTGAGACCATAATGTTAAGAAAGATACATCAAGGCTGATCGGATAGCTCAGCAGACTAAAGCACCTGCTTAGGCAAAGGGCAGTGGCTGGGCTTTGATTCCCAGTGTAGTATGCCAGCCCCACCCCCTGGGCACACTGAGACAGTGGTTGAGACTGGGTGTGGTGGCGCATGCCTGTAATCCCAGGACTTGGGAAACTGAAAACAGGAGAATCACTCTGAGTCTGATCTACGTAGTGAGACCCTATAGACCCTGTACTAAATACATTTTTAAAAAGAGAGAGATATACCAAGAAGTACAAATTTAAATATCATGTGGATTCTTTTTTTATTAAAAAACCCAAAATAATCTAAATGATTTATTTCTTCCCCTTTCCCTTGTTTTTCATCATTTTCATTCATTCTTTCCTATTAAATTTTAGAGTTAATAATTACAAGCTTTATTCTTGATGAAAATCAGTAATTAATAATGTGTATTTATATAAGCTCTTACAAATAAATTCCTTAGATTTAAATTAATTTTGCTAGATAAGCAAATCGACAAGTTACTAAATAAGATTGTCTCAGAATTTGTTTTAAAAGTATTTTGCCTAAGAATATTATAAATTAGTAATTTTGTATGTTTTTAGAATTTTAGCTATTACAGTTATCAGTTATTTCAAGCTAGTTTCCTGTATGTTTAACTTTCCAACCTTTCATATGCTTTACTTCAAAGCATTTCAAAATGTAGGTGTGCCTAAATTTGTATGGGTCTTTATATATTCTGTATTATTTATATATATCATTTACAAACACGTTTTCTGAAGTTGTACACGCCAACACTCAGATTTTCCTTTAAACTCCACCTCACTGAAATGTCAGCTTATTCTCCCAGTACAATGACAAGCTGAGAGCCCAGCTAGAATGGCTTTTTGCTGTATTACTCCATTGCCCACAACAGTCTCCAGCTCTTGGAATCAAGCAGTCCTCTGCAGCCTCAGCCTCTTAAATGCTAGGAGTTGCTTTGCAAAGAGGATAATGCATTCCCAAGTGATTTAGTACTACAGCAATTTGGTAATGTAATGATAATCTTCTCAAATTGCTCTCATAATAATTTTCAAAGATAGGTTAAACATTTGCATGCAAAAGTAATCAAGTGAAACTATATATGTGACAAATTTTTGTGGGCACTGTTCCTTAAAACAGCCGTTTTAGGCAAGAATAGTCCTGGTGGGCTGGTGAGATAGCTCAGCGAATTAAGCACCTCCTTAGGCAAGAGCAGGGACTGGGGTTTGATCCCAGCACCATGTGCCCCTACCCCAGGCCCACTGCATGGGCCACGGACTACTGTTGTGGTGTGCATGCCTGTAATCCCATCACTGGAGAGGCTGAAAACATGAGAATCACTATAAGTCCAAGCTATGTAGTGAGACCCGGCACACTATGGAGTGAGTTCGAGCACTTTAAAAATAATAATAATAAAAGTCTTGATCTCCTTATGCAAAAGTAGAGACGTTCCTTTGTGATCAGCTCTAAGAGCTACTTACGTGGTTTACATTTAATATCTTAAGCCAAAAACCTGAAACATTTGCAGAATTCTTTATTATACTAGTATATAATATACTAGTATAATGTGGCCAGTAGAGAGCCAGTGTCACAGAAAATATCAAAAAGGAGCCAATATGTGTGTAGTGCTTCAAGAGAGTCACTGATCACAGGTCAGAAATCACAGTGGCATAGTCTGAAAAGAATATTCAATAGAAAGGTAGCATTGCACATCCATGACTGTAGGGCGTTAGGAAATACACTAGATCATAGCACTGAACAGAGTTCTTGAAGATCCCTATTCTTTTCTTTTCTTTTTCTTGGAACCAGGGATTGAACTCAGGCCTTTGCTCCTGCCAGGGAAGCGCTTATTCCACTGAGCCATCTCCCCAGCCCAGTCCCTACTTTTTCTGAAAAATAAATCTCAGCAAATGTCTATAGATTATATATACAAGGAGGCCCCTGAATACTTTGAAGCGAGATGCCGAGCAGGTGCCCCATGTGGCTGGCGCTCCAGCCCCAGTGGTGTGAGGTAAAAGGCCTTTGGTAGCATGAAGGTAGAAGCTCCAAGAGTTTACTCTTAAAATTATATTCACACAGATCTCCTGTATATAGGCATTTGCTCATGAATTTTAATTCTACATAAATTCAGATGAATGTGAATCTACATAAATGGCTACTGCTTTATGCAAAGATAAGGAATTAGAATGCCTTATTTATTGGCATTTCTCAAAGTACACAAGCTATTCAAAAGCTACCTTTTGCCCTCAGAGTTTATAAGCTAATAGAAAAATGGATTCCAAGTGTGACTGGTATTGCAGGTTTGTTAAAGGAGGGTTATTCACTTGAAAAAATAGCTAATACGCTCAACATTTTTGAGCACCTGAATGAGCTTAATTGAAAACTGCAAAGGCCTGTGAAGACTCTTACACGTACAGACCTTGGCTGAGGTGAAAATTCTGGTTTGACAACAGGATGAAATTGACTCATTTGTGATACATAGCGGGGGACGTATTTTAGATCCTGAAACAAATTTAAGAGTATTAGAGCAAGACCGGTGAGTACGTGGGGAAGCCCCGCCCACTGTGCTAAAGCACTAAATAGGAAAGTTTTTGAAAAACATTTATGCTTCTGCAAGGGAATCCAACATTACCCTTGTCGGGGTGAGAAATAAAAAGAAGTGGAATAAGTTGATCCTTTGTGGTACATGACATGAAATAACGTTTTGTCATTCGAAGAACTGATGAATATTATGCGGCCTTACACTGTCTGACTCTGGTGAATTAAGTTTTCTTTGCTATTAATTATCAAGGGTTGAAGAAAAAAAATTATCAAGGGTTGGAGGTTAGGGTCACAAAGCCTGTTTTAAAATGTATTGGATAAACACAAGCTCAGAGGTGACATTAAATATGTTTGTAATCCCAGCTATTCATAAAGCTGAAGCAGGAGGATCACAAGTTCTGGGCTAGCCTGGGAAATTTAGGGAGAAAAACCTTGTTTCAGCCTAAAAAGTAAAACGGACCAGTGGTGTCATTTATAGTACAGTTCTGGATTCACTCCCTGTAGTACTAGAAAAAAAGAGAAAACAAGTTTAAAAATGTTCCTGTTGAATGTCTTATGCATACCACATAGTGAAAATATTCCTCAAACTCCATATTTCATTTTTCTTAATTATGTGGTACAAAGAAAATATAACAACTTCTTTTTTCAGCAAGCTCCCTATAGGTTTTTTGCAAATTATGTCAAAATCGTTCCCATTGTACTTGCATAAAAAGGATTGTCGGGTCATAGAACAGCTACTAAATTATTCTGAAAATAAAATATTTCTCAAACTGTAAGCTAGTCAGGGCCTAAGGTACCCCAGAAAGTTGAAGAACTTTTTATGCTTTTTATCAGTATTGTCATGTATCTCCAGCCTTTTCCAGCTGTTTATTTTTTTGTTTTTTGTTTTCTGCAGTTAGAGATTTGCTAAATTATCCAGGCTGGACTTGAACTTAAGACCCCCTGCTTCAGTCCCCCAGAGTGGTGAAATTACAGCATCACATCCTGCGGATATTTGTAGACTTCTGAGCAGGCTGATCCCTGTAAAATTTGTCCATTTGAATCCACATGTAAAACCATGAAGTTCTTACTTCCTTGCTTCCATCTCTTCTTTCATGGATATTAGGATTATTAATAAATACTGCTTTGTTCTGGTGGAAAGGGAATTTTGATTAACACTATGAGCCTATTCCTATTCTCACAATAAGCCCTTGTCTCATTTTCTTATTGCTAAGACAAAATACCTGACACAGAGCATTAAAGAAGCAAGGGTCCACTGTAACTCACAGTTTTTAAGGGTTTAAGTCCATAGTCAGCAGGCTTCGGAGCAGGGTGACACGGCAGAGGGACATTGCAGAGGAGAAACAGTGCATGGCAAAGCAGGGCAGGCAGAAGGCAGCAGGTGACCGCAGCAGCCCTCATCTCTCCCTAATATTTGATCCAATCAACACCCCCTACAGGCAGGTAGCACCCGTCCCCAGGCTGGGCCTTCCTGTTATCCCCATCCAGAAGCATACGAGAGCAGCTAGTGCCCTAATTCAGTACTCGCACACCCTTGATCCCAGCACCACACTCTGTAGATCCAGCCACTTCAGGCAGCCTCACTGCAAGGCTGAGGCTTTGGGAGTCATCTAGACCTGAGCCATAAGAGCCCTCAAAATGCCAATTAAGGAAGAAAGAAGAATAAAGGCCTATTTAGGCCCCCAAGTACTTTTCTGATTGCTTCTAAATATGGCTTGATGTTACTTGAACAAAAAGGGATCAACCACATATATTTTTGTACATTTTCATTCATATGGTTTATGTAATACTATTAACTGTTAATACATTTAATATATAAGATCTGTGGTTTCCTGTTAATACTTTATAAGGATATTACGGTTTTATGGTTAACATTAATTTGAGGTATTGCTTTAAGAGTAAAATGTACTTTAAAATAATCATTTCCCTGGTGTTTAATTTTGTATTAATCATATTAACAAAGTTTTATGCAGAGTGGAATGTAGTAACTGCATATTATGTATGTAAACTGTGCAATAGTCCAATAAAAATTTCTTGCTTAATATTATAATGTTTTAGCTACAAACATTTAAGTGTATGTAGATGTCTTTTGAATTTTATTTGTCTTGTGGCCAAGCTTATTTTCTTCTTATCCCAGTGACTGTGTTTTCTTTCATTCCATGTTACAAAATTTTGGAGCTTATACTTTGGAGCTGTCTGAGGATGTAAGCAAAATTAGTGATTTAATGTAAAGAAGATTGTTCTGTCAGAAAAAGTGTTTTACAGTTCTTTGGTTATTTGTAAAATAATAGAATTTCAAATTTATTACATGTGCATGATAAAATATTATGACATCCATTACACCACAGTATCTTCATAAGTATGGTATTGATTCAATAAAAATTTCGAGCTCCAAGTAATTCAATTATAATATGGAATAATACCAGCTTGATGCAGTTCACTGAAATATTTGAGAAAGTCCAAAGTCCTTGACAGCCACCCATTCCTTTTGTATTCCTAATAATATAGGCAGTTTACACCATCATCTATAAAAAGCAGTTATTTTAAAAAATGCACTTTATGTTTTAGACCAGTTTTATGTCTAAAAACTGAGTGAAAGTTACTGAGTTCCCTGTATGCCATTCACTCTCCAGATTTGCCAGAATGGCATCTTGAATAATATGGTGCTCTGGCTGCATCTGATGGACTAATAATGGTGCATTATTGCTAACTGAAGCGCAGGTTTCCAAGAGTTTCTTCTGTGTTGTACATTTGGATAAGTTTTGCCAGAAATGTGTTCCACTTATCGTGGTGGTGTCATACAAAATGATACTGTGTTTAAATTTGTATTTTAAGATAGCTTTTCCATTAATGCTTCTTCAAAACCCATAGTCCCATATTAAAAATGATAAAATTAGAGTTAGGGAGATGATGGCTTGGCAGTCTAAGCACCTGCCTGGCAAGTGCAAGGACCAGGTTTGATCTCCAGTACCATATGTGGTGTCACCATGCTGGCCACTGAGACTGGTCATGGTGGCACACACCTGTAATCCCAGCACTGGGAGGCCGAGGCAGGAGGATCATTATGAGTCCCAGGTGTGTAGTGAGACCCTGTACCAAAATATAGATGAAAGATTTTTTTAATGATAAAATTGCTTCATGTTTTGAAAACTAAAAATTGAAAATCTTATTCATTATGTTCTTTGCTACTCTTCATAAATTAAATGTTTTAATGCTAGAAACAACTTGGCTGCAGCAACTTAATATTTCTTTTTACAAGAGCCAAAATTCTGTTATGTTTCTTTAGTTGGATGCACCTTAAAAATGATAATTTAAGTCTAATTTTAAAAAACTAAACCATGTGTTTTTGTTATGTTTTTCTTCTTTTGAAATGGTTGTTGTCCATTCTCACTTCTAGTTTTGACCTGAAAGCTTTTGATCAACAGTAAGCTAGGAGTTATGGATATATATTATAGGTATACTCAAGATTCCATAACAGCAGATTTCCCCTCTTTCCATATCAACTTTTCAGTTTCTTTAAGAAGAGAATCATTTTATACAATTTTCAGAGCTTCGCCCCAGAGCAGAGTTGAATCTTGGAAGATTTACAAAAACGTTCCTCGATCCTTCTAGGGTGTATGTAGGTCATCAAGACCACAGAAAATAAATATTTCTTAGCAGAAAATAAGTGAAATTCACATGATACCCATTGAAAGTAGTATGCATTTTAATTTATGTGGCTATCAATCAATAAAACCTGGCTATTTCTGTTAGCCAGGTAACTGTATGTGAATAAATACCAGTACAGAGCACCTAATAGCTCACTAAGGAAAACTTCCTCGATTGACAGTTGACTTACTTTTATCTAAACTACTGGTCCAAGGTATTTCTTTAACATACAAAAGAAATTATATAATAGAATATACTCTTTAATTCTGAAAATGTTTCCCCAAAGTTTGTTTTTTAAATATAGAAGTATATATTTATATATTTAAGTATATATTTATATATTTAAGTATATATTTACATGAGAAGTAGTTTTATTTTTAAAATTCAGAAAAATTAACAGATCTATACACCAACTCATATTAGTTACAGATTACAGACAAATGAATAGCAACTAATTGATTAGAGGTAACCTCTTCAGGGTTTCCGGAAAGATGTTTCTCACTGACAGACCTCTGAGTCTCCCTCATCTTTCTGATTCATAGGCTGTCCTTTGACTCCTGGCAGGAAAAAGCACACTTTTTTTCTTCATTGCAAATATGTCAAAGGCCTTCTTTCCTCCTCGAAGCACTTTTAACACAGAAATCCTCGCAGGTAGCAGAGTGTCGGCTTATAGAACAGTCAGCCCGAGTAGCCAAGGAGGAACCATGTGCCTGTCTCTCGCACCCTCAGCCCACCTTGAGGCGCCCCACGTCTGCTCTCTGAGGGACACAGGCTGGACTTCAGTGTAAGTGTAACTTTTGAGAATGAGCGATGTCATGGCACTCTCTCGGGCCTGAAGCTGGGGTTCTCTTCACTTCCTTAATCTTGCTGTTCTTAAAGCTTTGCATTTCAGTACTTAACGGAATCAGTTTGACTCCTTAGCGCTTTGCTGGGCGAGGACTAGAAGGCTGACAGTGCTGGGCAGAGGTGGCCTTCTGGACTTTGTCCTCCAGCTGTACAACATGAGGAATGATTCCTGTCGCAGGAATATACTTGTTAAATTTCAAGTATATTATCCAATCTGAAGATTTGTTTCAGTGTCTGCCATTGGACAAATATTAATTCAATTTTTCACACTAGTAGCAACTTACTATAAATTCCATTTATTGGAGTACCTGTGTGTCTTTTGTTGTTCTTGAATATTTCTTTAGCAGTCTGCATACTTCTTTGTTTACTAGTGCTTGAAAAGTAAGATATTAATGGATGTTTAACAAGTATTTATGCTGTTGCCAGGAGGAGGTGCATAGAACTCACTGTCAGATAACCAGGATGAGTTTATGTTATGCTTTGGGAGAGGGGGTTACAGGAGAGCATTAAGAAGTAAGCATCACTCATTGTAATGATTATTATAACAAAATAAACTGTTAATGTGTTTCAATAGATAAGAAATGCAAAAAAAATTAAGATAAAATTTCAGGGCAGTTCCCAATAAGGGCAGAGGCTCTCTCTTGAAGGACACCTCTATAGGTTCTCCCCTGGCGACAGTGGCCTCATTGTAGTACTGTGACATGGAAGAGAGTTCCAGCCAGACAGGGTTGTGAGTGTAACGCGACCGGTAGCGAGGGAGGGAACAGCAGCTGAATCTCTCTGACTGGGAAGTTGGCATCACAGAAACAACAGGAGTGAAACCAAGGAGACACAATGGTCAAGAATTAGCCTCAAGAGCTGGAGCGTCATGTTGTGGATATTATGCAGGAAGGAGAAGATCACGAAAGAGCCCCAGTCCTGCTGGGGGTGCACCATGACCTGCAGTGGGAGAAGGGCCCCAGCAGGCGGTTCCAGCAGTCCAGGCGTGGACTGACGAGGACTCATGCTGGCACGGCCACCATCCACGGAAGACCTGGAGAGTGAATATTTTGTAATCTAGTACTGTGCTCTCCTTTTGTAATATTAGAAGGTATATACTTCTATACTCAAAGTTGGTATAAGTCTATCATTTGATTTCTTAGCAAGGTTCTTTGTTTTGTTGTCTTTAATAAAAAGTAAATAGCATTGTTCTCTAGAAAATACCTCCACTCATAGATTTTGAGTCACATGGCATGAAATGGATAATTGGTTATCTTTGGAGCATCTCTATTGCAAACATTTTAGTTTAACATAACTGAGTTTAAGTTACCACTTTTATTTTCATCTTGAAGTGAGCAAAATATTAAGGATGATATATGTAGCATTATGTAGAAAATAATATATTCAGTAGTTAAAGTGCTTTATTACTTCTCAAGGATTTTATGGTTACTAAGGGAAGTAAACATGTATGTTTTTCAGCTATGGTCTCATGCATACCTCACTAAATTTATATTAATGAAAACAAGAACTGTACTCTGTTTGTATGTGGGTTGTTGATGGGGTCTAAAGGGAGAAATGCGAACGGTATATGATTATATCTATACTTGTGCCTTTTGATTGCTTTCCAAAGTATATGCTGTGTAATTATATGGTGCCCGAATATAATATAAGGAGTTTTGGAACTGAAAAAAATGATTTTTATTTAATTTCTTTACTTGGTTCTCATACAATTTTTTAAAAGGACTGCAAAAGAAGTGATCTTTCTCAGAAAAAAATATTGTTATTTTGCCTTGAATATTTCTACTTTGAGCATTCGTAAAGATGTAGCCTAATTTTTATCACCTGTGGAGCACAAGCTGGTGGACACTACATTTATGGAAGCACTAACTGGGAATGTAGCGGGTGGGATGCCTGCCAAGCCCACGCATGGCTCCGTCAGTGCTGAGCACGCGCCAAAGGAAGCATCCGTCCTTTCAGTTTTAAGTCATTGCATGTGAGATTGGTGTAATGCGCTGAAAGTTCTCTGGCTCTTTCAATTCTTAGGACATTTTAAAAATATTTTTATTCCTTTTGAAATTTACAAAACTGTTGTCACTTCACAATGCCCAGCCCCTTGGGGAGTAGGACTTGTGAATTATCCATTTTTTAATTATCATCTGGTCTTAGGATGGTGCACCAGAATGTGCATGGAACATTACTAAAGATGAAACATAGTATTCTTGTTCCTTTCTTTAAGCATTTGTTTGAAAATGACATGAAGAAAGCATGCCAAGAAACATGCCGGGTCACCAAGATAGCAAGGAAAGTATGTCCCAAAGCTTTGGTATTAGCGTAGGGTGGGCCTGGCTATGAGACAGAGCACTCAGCTTGCTCTGTGAAGACTCAGCATTGGACCATCACAGCACCTTCAGGGCCCACAGCTGGGTGCAGACTGATCAGCCCTTGTCCAAGGCCAGAAGGCTTGACTGGAAGGTTAGGTCAGAGGCAAAAGCTGGAGCTGTACCGAGAAGCCTGCTCTCGGGGGCTTGTCGGGTAGGGGAAGGCTTTGAATGAGGCGATGCCAAGGAGTGACTTGCAGTGGCTGAGTGGTGCAGGCACCCGTTGGGATTTGAGGGGGGCATTTGATCCATGCGTCCAGCAGATAACCAAAGCAAGACTTTCCGATCTCTGACATGCAAATCGTGTAAAATTTACACTTCACCAGCACACTTTCCCGCATGTGTAAATCATCTGCGGGGTTCTTACGCCACCTCACATGGTGTAAATGCTCTGTAAGCAGGTGTCGTGCTGCCTTGTTTGGGGAATAATGACAAGAAAAGAAGTCAGTGCATATTCAGAACATCGGTACAAATGTAACTTTTTTTTCCTTTGTAATATTTTCAATCTGCGGTTGGTTGAGGTTGGTTAAGTCCTCAGATTCAGAATCTGCAGATTCAGGGGTCTGGCCATATTTTTATAATGTGAAACATCTTTAAGAATCTAAGAATAGAACTTCTGTGTTTCTTGCTGCTGCATTTTATAATTTCACATAAGCCCAGCAAAGGTCTAGATGTCATCTTTGCCTCTGTCATATAATAGACTCACGTATTTGTTTCTTTTACAGTGAACTTTAGCAACTGCAATGGAAAGAGGAAAGTGCAGTATGAGAGCAGCGAGCCGGCCGACTTCAAGGTGGACGAAGACGGCGTGGTGTACGCCGTGAGAAGCTTTCCGCTGTCTTCAGAGCACGCCAGGTTCCTCGTCTATGCCGAGGACAAGGAGACCCAGGAGAAGTGGCAAGTGGCGGTGAAGCTGAGCCTCAAGCCTATTTTACCTGAGGAGACCACAGAGGTACAGTATCCAGTAAGGCTGCTGAGCTGAGGTTGAAAAGTCTTCCAGCCTTCTGAATAAAACCCACACTCTGCTTCCCAGCCCATGAACGATGGCGAGTGTCTGAATTTTTATCAGCTTCGGTCCCTTTTTTTGTTTTGTTTTCTTGAATCTTGTAAGATACTTAGACTAATATATTTTAAGCAACAAGAAATTGTATTTGAAGTCTGTTTGTAGTTTGTGTGTATAATCTAGTCTAAATTAGAAGTAGTTTGTTTTTAAATTTCTCAGCAGCTTTTCAAGCTGTCGAATATAACCACAAATAAACAATTCTTTACAGTGTGTCATGAGTCAGACTTATTAGACGACAGCGTGAGGACTTGCAGTAGTAGCATGGAATCCTGGCAGGGAGTGTTGGGTTTGATCTTGGTTCTTAATAATTAAATTGGGACCATGAATTATTTATACACAGATATGACTTTTAGGAATGATGTACTCCCTCTGGTGGACACTCTCATGAACGAAGATAAAACAAATGGGGTACATTTCCAAGGCTGTTGCTCTGTTCAACAAATGTTTATTGAGCACTTACTTTGTGAAAGTCATTATGTTAGGGATTTTAAACAAGGCACGATAACTTGGGGAAGTGGTGTTCATAATGTTTTCTGAATATACTAGTTCCTGTAGTTAAGACAAAATATACGAGGAGACACACACGCTGGCTTTGTTGTCCACTGTTTATGAGCTGTATTTTGTGAGTTTGTTGTACTGTAAAGGAGAGGGACACACGCATTCCTTTCTGTAGCTGCTATCCGTGCACGCGTTGTGGTTTCATTCTATGATGTTGAACTTACTGGTCTATTAATTGTTGTGGGGAGTCGGGTGGTTTCAGTAATATAAAGTGAGAACTGGTAACTAATGGGGTAAAGAGATGTTTTTGCCGTTGTTGGCAGCCCAGCTTGGACGTTTGCACTAACGCGGCAAAGGCTAATGGCTGAAATGCCTACAGATGCTGGGAGGAACAGAAGAAAAAGTTGACGTCTAGCAGAGATTAATACCTAGTGTGCAAAGTGGGTCATTTACCACATCCATCATGGCTGACATAGGTTTAGAATAATTACAGCATTAATTCCGTGGGATTTAATAGGGTCATAAATATTTGAGACATTCCCTAGCAGTATATATTAAACTTCTCTTGAAATTCAAATTATATTTTAGCACATCAAGATCTGAATTTAATGTACAGTAGCACATTACCTGAACTGTGGTTTAAACTAATGAGAAATATATAAAAGACTACTATTAAATTTTGCTTAAATATTAACTACTCTCTTAGATGCTTTATAGAAATGGCAAATAGTTTACACAACTGAACTGTATAACCGATTGCTCAGAATTCAATTTTTCGATGACCAGAGCAATACCAAAATGGTATGATATTTTCTATTATTTTAACAGGGGGACAAGAAAAGCTCTTCCACCTGGAGTTACTTTTTGCTCATTATAAACTATTCTATGCTTCTAAGTAGCCATTGATACTGATATTCTTTCAGACAATGTTTTTCCTAGTTCTCATCAATGTCTTGTAATTTTTTAATGCAAAGGAATCACGTGAAATCGAAGAAATAGTATTCCCAAGACAGTCCGCCAAGCACAGTGGCTCCCTGCAGAGGCAGAAGAGAGACTGGGTCATCCCTCCAATCAACCTGCCTGAGAACTCCAGAGGACCGTTTCCTCAAGAGCTGGTCAGGGTGAGGCCCCTTAATTTTAATGATTTCCATAGTATGTGGCAAGTATGTGTTAAACATGTTTCTGGCTCTTGTTAAAGTCAGTGACATAAATAACATTTGTGTGTGTGTGTGTGTGTGTAAGTGGAATTTGTGCAGTGTGTTGGAAAGCCTTTTCCCTTTTCATTCATTATCTCCTGGCTTATTCATGAGCAGGGCCTACTTCCAGTCCTAGATGCTGTGTGCAGTGAGCTGGCTCAGGGTGTAGCTCACTGGCTCCCACCAGTAGGCATTTCCACCCATTCTGTGCCCACTCTGACAGCACAAGGCCTGGAGAGGCCTGGGCTGGAAGCTGAGCTCCCCCTGATGAGTTCTGCCCTCCATGCATAGCTTTTGGACCAAAGGAAAAAATAAAGGGCAATCATTGCTAAAAATGCCAGCACCAAGTGCATCTGAGAGTTTTTTAAAGAAAAAAAAAAAATGACCTCTGATACCATTAACAGCATCCCTGGGGTAGTGCAAAACCAGATGCTTTTACATCTGAGAAAGAAGGTTTTTTTCAGTTATTGCAGATTCATGCTGTCAGATACAGAAATTTTTAAAAAATAGTTATTTTTACATGTTCAGTGAAATTAGCAACTCATTTTCATTACAAAAGACAGTAAGACAGAATCATTGTATTCCCGGTTATTAAAATGTAAATGTTTCTGTAGATGAGTGTTTTAGTAGTCCAGCACGCCCAGTTATGGCTATATGCCATGCTGATGTACATTATAATTCAGCTTAGCAGTGAATATCACCTCCAAAATAAAGGTGCTTTCTGTTTCTGAATTCATTGAATATGAGAAGATAGGAAATTTAGCTTAAAAATGCACAACTAGATTTTCTTAATGGATTGGGTTTATTTGCCTAATCCATAAAGATGCTTTTATTATTAAAATTTTATTATATTAAGAGTACTGGCCGATCTGCAACTTTTCCACCTGCCTTCCTTTTCATCTTTGTGTCACGTGTTTGGACTCCAGTCGCTGTGTGTACATCGACTCAGTGTCCCTGGGAGTTGTTGTGTTTGGAAGAGAGGGCAGTGAGCTTAGTGGACATGGCATTTGAGTATAAAAATATATTTTGACATCTGCTCTCAGGTGCTTTGTCATTAGTAAAAAATCCTGGTAGTAGATAACACCTTAAAATGCTGTGGACAGCTTTAATTGCAGTGAATACTGTTAGTACAGTGCAAGGAAAGAAATTTGATGTCCAGGCCTAACCGTTATGCCAGAGTTCCACGTGAAGCTGTTTCACACTGACAGTTGTTTTTTACTGTGTCTTATGCCAGAAGGGAAACGACTTTTATTTGCATTCAGTTGGGCACTTACTGTGTTAAATGATCTAACTTGGAAACCGTTTCTGAAAACAGACACCTTTTTAAATGGTGATATTTCTTCACTACCCCTAGCAAGCATTCTTTTAGATGAGTGCGGATGCTGACCCCACTTTTTCTGCTAAGAGGTGATACCTGTTTTTGAACTCCGTCCCTCAGAACTGGAGGAGGTACTGGGAGTGTTTCCAGGGCGTTCGGGGAAGGTAGATCAAGCCTGTATCTGAATGAAGGCTTGAAGTGTGGGGTGCACTGTCACTGACCAGGAGCTCATGTAGTCTCGCATTTAACGTGATTGCTTTCTTGATCTTCAGATCCGCTCTGATAGGGATAAAAACCTCTCGCTGCGGTACAGTGTCACCGGGCCAGGAGCCGACCAGCCTCCGACGGGCATCTTCATCATCAACCCCATCTCAGGGCAGCTGTCAGTGACCAAGCCTCTGGATCGCGAGCTGATAGCCCGGTTTCATGTAAGACTTCAGCTAGCTGATAAATCAATCCATGTTTTCCGATTCCTCTAGATGTATGCACAGCTTACCGTTGCCTCTTATCTGTCAAATAGCCCTGACACTGTGTGTCTTAATGGCAGAAATTGTTTCAGCTCTTTGATTTAACAGTTTGAATGTTTTTTGGTGGAAGTGATGAATGCTCATGGTAAGAAGCATATAGTGCCAGAAAAGAACAAAGAAGGAAAGGAAATATCCTGAAATCTCATTACTTTTCACATGTTGATACTTGCCTTTAGATATGTAGCTGCAAGAAAGTTATATGAATGAGGGCAAAACTGTTATATGAAAGTCTTGAGAGATTACAACGTTGTTAACAGAGGTATGGTATTATAGTGAAAGTGAGTCCCCAGAACTATTTTGTGGTAAATAATCCATAGAAATCAGTTCAGCCTTTATGAATATAACTAATACCAATACAAAAGAACCCAATGTCTCCCTGTATGAATTCTCCATCTGGATAACTGTGGTGAAAACTTAGGAAATATATTCAGGGAGTTTCAAGGTAGATTATTGTTCTTCAAATGATTGCATATTAGAAGACAATATCCATAGCAAAGTAGAATTAATAACAGAATTGTAAGTATTATAAATGCCAAGATTCAGAGTTGTTTCATAATTAAGGCACAACATTGGAATATAATGGTTTGAACAAGTCAAGAAAAAGCATAGTACTCTAGAACTATGGAAAACCAGTAGTACAACTTAGTGTAGGTTATGTGCCCAGGACTGTACTTTCAAAGGGCATACACTGACAATTCTTTTAACTCGATAGAAGGTGTCCATAGAAAGCAAAAGCTAATCTTCCACATAACAGAAGAACAATAGAAGCATTTCAGTTCAGAGGAAACAAGGTAATGGAACACTACACAGCCATTTAAAAGGGTGTAATGTATCTCTGTGTGCTAGATGAAAAGATTTTGAAGATACTCTGCCAGGAGTAGCTGAGTGATCATATTTGCTTAAGAAGAAAAATGATGTAAAATTTCTCCAAAACTACCAATAAAACTGAGAACTATAATAGTCAGAAAGAAGAGCTGTCTTATGTGCTCAAGTACTTATGTCTGTGGGTGCCATCATAATTTAAAAAGATAACCCTGTGTGAAAATGCCCTATGGACAGTCAATATTCGGGACTCTCCCCTGTTCCCCGAGGGTGAGGAGTTTGCTGTGTAGGGCTGTGTTATTGGTTAGTATGACTCTGCCAAATACACTTGTTTATCAAAGGGATTTGAGAGCTGGCTAGAACTGGCTTTGAATCTAGGTTCTGTTAGCAAACAGAGCAGCATGACCTCACCAGTCACCTGTCATCTCTGAAGCCCAGTTTCCTTAGCTTCTAATGTTCATCATTCGCCCTTTTCCTGCATGTGAATTAAAACCCACTGAGATCTGAACATAATGCCTCACCTAGGAAGGTAGCGGTGGTGATTTCCTACCGTGTCTAATACCGTTTAAGTATTTGAAATGGACAGATTTTTAGGGAAGAATAGCTTTGGTTTTGCTGCTCTTCATCTACTCTTGCTTGTGGAATAGCGCCATGATTGCATATTGGTGTCTTTCTCACAGACAGATCTGCTAAGAACCTTTGTTTTCTAATTACTTTTGCAGTTGAGGGCACATGCAGTAGATATTAATGGCAATCAGGTGGAGAATCCAATTGACATTGTCATCAACGTTATTGACATGAATGATAATAGGCCAGAGTTCTTGCACCAGGTCTGGAATGGGACTGTTCCTGAGGGATCGAAGCCTGGTAAGTTTGCACATGATAAGTGAAAGATATGACTTGAGGACATTTTGCTTAACTGGCACTTTCATCCAAGCAAGAAAAGGAGAGATCATGTGAGACTTTTACTGTCTTTTCTTTTTTCATAATGGACTAAGGGAAAGTAATTTAGAGAAATACAGACTGAAGACTGAAAACAGGAAGATGTGGCCCTTCCTGCCCACACGATGATCTTTTTCATCATTAAAATAGTACATACTACACTGTAGTGGATTCTGTCCCATGTAAATTTATAGGAGGGTCTCATGCTGCTGACACAGCCAGGGCAGCTGGAAAGAGCACGCCAGCTGACCAGAGGCTTTCTACCCACAGCATACAGATCCAGCCACAGGAGGCGCTGCAGCAACAAGAGTCCGTCTGGGCAGCTGTGGGCTACTCAGCTACTCTGCGTTCTGGGGAGCCAGTTGTGGAGTTAAAAAAACAAGATGTAGTAGCAGGATGAACATGATCCAAGTGTGTTATTCATGTACGAAAATGCCACAGCGAGATTCACAAATATGTGACATATAAATGAAAACAAAAACCTCAGTTTGGCTTAGTAAGCGCTGTGGCTGCTGCCCTCTATTTACTAGCTGTTTACTCTTGAGGTGACCCTAATGTCCTCCGCACCATCTTTTCAGTCATTGCTACAGAACTAGCCTAGCCCAGGAACAGCACCAACCAAAAGCCCCGCCTATTAGGAGGTGGGACTTGACAGAGGTCAGGTTCTTGTACAGAAAACATTGCAGATTTTGATCACAGTTGAAGAGCAATGACAAGAGGCCCATTTGGTGTGAAAAGCCAGGGCACAAGGCTGGATAGCAGTGGTAAAAGTGTGGTGAGTATTCCTGAGATCTGGTGTTTACAGAGGTTGAATTTGCTATTTACTTTGCAAATTATAGCTGTTTTAAAACAGTTACATAATACTTTGGTCATCTCTGTAAATTCATGCAGCTCCTTTACATACAAGAGACATCTTAGAAGCCCCAGTGCTCTGCACACACTTTTCCTTGGGCCAGGTGAAGTTCTCTGTATTCTCAGAAAGAAGGAGTGGTGTGGGGAAAACCCTTGAGGGCTGGACAGGAGGCTCATGCATCTGAAGCTCTATCTGAATCACATTTTCAGAGTAACTTTTATTTCCAAATGGAGCCTAACTGAAGTGTGTTAAACATGTCCTTCCCAAAACACAGCCGATGCATTGTTCCCAAAAATGGATCAACCCTGGGCTCTTTTTTTTTAACCATAGAAGTTTTGTTTCTAAAAATCATTTGGTAATTTTTTTCCCTCTCTTACTTCAAACTTTATAAAATGTGGTGCTTCAGAAAAATTGATAAAAATAAACCCTTCACACTATGTATCTGACCATGGATTTCCCATAAATAAAAGACTATAGGTGGTCCCAAGAAGTAAAGACATTTCATAAGTTATATCCTGTGGTTTTTCTGCAAGTCTGAAAATATCCTTCTAGATAAGCCTTCTTAATGTGACATCTCTCCAGTTAAATTGTGTTGTCACTTTTCTGGCTCAGGGTTCAGAAATCACTGTTCGTTTAATCATTAATTCATTCACCACATGCTTGTAAGCACACGCTGCCTGCTAGGCCCTGATCTAGCACCGCACATTCAGTAGGGATGACAGCATTCCTGCCCAGTAGGAGCTTTGATTCTAGTTGGGAAGAGAAAGCAAGCAAATACGAGAAAATATAAAATGAGGTCTTTGAGAAAAACAAAGGTATAGAAGGGGAAACATAGCCAAAACACATTTCTTATTTAGAGGGACAGACTCTGAACAGAAATTGGATCAGTGTAACCAACCCATGGTTAATTATTTTTCCTTTTAGTTTATTTGTTATTAGTATATTCTTCGCTATATAAGAATGATGTTCATCTTGGAAAAATTGTATAAATGCATACAGCATCTTATGCAAATAAATTCTGGAGTATAATGTAGACATATAAGAGCAAGGATATGCAGGGACCAGGGTTTGATCCCTCATGTGCTATGCTGGCCCTATCCCCAGGGCATGCCAAGACAGGGACTGAGACTGGGTGTGGTGGCACGCACCTGTAATCCCAGGGCTTGGGAGGCTGAAAACAAGAGGATCACTATGAGTCTGATCTATGTAGTGAGACTCTGTAGACTCTGTGCTAAATACATTTAAAAAATGTAGAATTTTCTGCATTAAGGTACTCAAGAAGATAGGCTAGAGATACAGAATTTATGATTCAGTTCCTGAAAAAAATGCTGTAAAACAAATCATTCTAAAGAGTAACTGCTTTTCTTAGTGACTTCTAAACTACATTCTGTCTAGCTAATTTGGACTTATTTGCTCATAATGCTTTATAGATTTATTTTTCCAAAATGTCCAGTAGATTGAAGCCCCTAAGTTGGTTACATATGCTTTCAATCTCCAAGGAAAAACAAGAAGCACAGTGCCAAGTCCCCACTCAGTGTACCACAGCAGAGGTGCATGAGGTGTCTCTGGTGACCTGGGTAATGGTGTGCGCCTCGCAATGCCCACGGCTCAGTTTTGGGAAGTAGCTTGGGCGCTGGGCTCGCACTTCCATTCCGCTCTCCATGTTGCTGCTTAACTGATGAAAATACAACCGACCAGGGGGAAGGAGTCGGCAGCCATGAAATGTGTTTCTGATGGGATCTCTATTTTATATTTCCATTTTATATAAATTAGATGCTGCAGTGAACCTTTTTGCAATCACAGAGTGAATTTGTCTCCTAAGTTATGGGAAAAAATGACTCTTTATAAATATGTGTATCTTATGACCTTCCTTGCTACTATCTGGTGTTTTTAAAATGGAGTTTTTCATCATGTGAATGACATGAAATTTTGGTATTGAAGAAGCAAAAACAGGGCATTCGAATGGGAAGTAGGCCTTCTGGTTAGCAACCCTGAAATGCAGGGCAGCCGGTCATTGTTTTCCATGTGTGCTGTGTCTAGGAACATATGTGATGACTGTAACTGCCATTGATGCCGACGATCCGAACGCCCTGAATGGAATGCTGAGGTACAGAATCCTGTCCCAGGCACCAAGCACCCCGTCCCCCAACATGTTCACAATCAACAACGAGACTGGAGACATCATCACGGTGGCAGCCGGACTCGATCGAGAAGTAAGCCCACCCGTTTGATTTTTGTTTTTTACCTTAAAGGTGAGCAGTAGTAAATGTACTTTAACTCTAGGTAACAGTATATATTGTCTTTATGCTAATCTTCATTAATAAACCTTTTGTGTGATCTTTAAGGAACTTCATGTTGGATGCATGATACACATCACCGCCAGCCTGTGTACCCCATAATGTAATAATTGACAAAGTCAAGTCAACATCCTTTTGTATCTAGGTTTTAATATTAGAATTTGTTCAGATTTCCTTATAGTCACAAATTTTCGTGGGGAGCTAAATTAAACATGATGGCCAAATAATGTTTGCATAAATTAAAGGAAATGTTTGAGTCTTGTATTTTCAAGGGCCACAAAGGAAATGTAGGTGATTCATTTTTTTTTTTTTTTGGTAGCCCCTGTGGATTGCCTCATTTAGCACAAAGAGATTATCTCCTCTATAGGACTTACTCCTCAATTCTAAGATTAATGCATGCAGTGGATTGGAACACTGGTAAATATATTCATTCTGCTGACAAGTGTTTAAAAGTATAAATGCAGAGAAGCATTTCTGGCATGAGACTTAGCAGAAAAGGCAGAGGATATGAAGCACTGTGATCCCAGGCAGCATCCACCTAATTGAGGGTGGGTATCTTGGTAAATTACGTCTTGGGATGTCACAGTACAACAGTCCTACACCCAATGTGTTCCTGTGTATCTCTATGTTTTCGTTCATGGGATTCCCTTTTACCTGGAATTCCTTTCACCTTTCTCATGATTTTAAACTTTTGAGTTCTGATTCAAATTCTGTTTGTGCCACTTTATAAAAACTCCAGCCCTGCTAAAACACTTGCATCCTTTCTATGTTCTGTCCAGACCTTGTAGAACTTCAAGGTTGTTATTTCAGCCATCCATAATAGTCGCTTGAGTGAATTATCAAAATGCCAACTCATAAGGATTCATGCTTTGTAGATTTCTGGCTGAGCTAGCTTTTACTGTAATGAGACCTCGGATTATGGATGTCAAAAGGAAACGTTACACCCTCCACGATAAATATTATTGACAAGGATTCTAGATGTCACTGTAAAAGTTTTTTTATGTGTTATTTGCTATAGTAGCCTTCAGTTGAATTGGATCGAAGGAAACATTACCATTGCAATTAATTATACACACAAGATAGTACTAGATGCACTATAATAAAGTAATATGAGCTAATCAAAATCACTTTATTCAAAACAGAGCTGAGAGATTGGCTTAGCAGTTCGAAGTGTGCCTATGACATAGTGCCTATTAAGTTCCAGTTGTCAGTGATTCTTTTCCTAGGAATGCTTTGCATCAGAGATTGTTGAAATGAGTTTCTGCAATGGTACTTTCAGCTCAGTGATTTCAGAACATGTATGTCTTTTCACCTCTTCCATTACTGGATGAAATACTATTCTTATGTGCCAATAAGCTCTGCATGAATACCATACATTTTATGAGATTGTGGGCTATTTTTCAATATTCTTTCTTGAGTGCCAGCTTGTTCACATACCCAGTAAATTTTGACCAGTTCACAATCCTAATATTTCTCTTTTCATTTACACTGTCATTATGAGATAAAGAAATGGGGATTCATTTCTGTTTTCATCCAGTAATACTCCTATCCCATTTAGCCTGGCTGTCTTATGCAAGAAGGAGGCATTAAGAATTAAAGATAGTTTTCCTAAAGCATTCCAACCATGCTTAAAAATCAAAGCGACGGTATTCAGTGTCGATCTTGGAAGGGCAGCCGCAACTGTGGTTAAGCACATCTGCCAACAGATTGAGAAACCTTTCTCTACTTCTGCCTCTTGGAGACAATGCAGAACTGAGTTTAAAGCTCACATAGAATCATGGGTTAGACACAAGATGAGAAATCGCTTCTTGACAGTAAAATTATTAAACACAACAATGAGTTACTAGAAAAAATTATGAAAAACCTTCTTCTCTGAAAGTCATTTAACATAGAAAAAATATCTATCTTGGATGGTTTATGGTAATTCTGCCCGAGGAAGGGGATAAATTACTTTGACTTTTTCAGGCCTCGTGAAATCTTGAAATTCTTTTATTTCTATTAGAATTCACAGTTTCCTTTTTGTCAAAAGTAATTTCAAGTGTCGCTGTCTCAGGATGTATGACAGCCTTGCCTGATGGGACTGCTGTTCATTACAGTGCTTACTGAAATTCAGCATTTTATTTTCTTTAATCTGAAAGTGTAAAAAGTCACAATTCCAGGGCCAGCCAAATAGCTCAGTGGCTTAAAGCACCTGCAAGCTGGCGCAGAGGCTGGTGTTTGATCCCCAGCCTAGCCCCCGAGGTGCACTGAGACAGCAATTGAGATGGTGAGCACCTGTAATCCCAGTTCTGTAATCCCAGTTCTTGGGAGGCTGTAAACAGGTGGGTCACTAAGAGTCTGTCTAGTAGTGTGACCCTGAACACCCTGTAGACCCTTCCCTAAAATACAAAAAAAAAAAAAAAAAAAAAAAGCCACAGTTCCTTAGGCGCTCCAAAGGCCATGACTGCTGCCTTATCCGTTATATTCTCTCCGTAGGACTTCTTTGATTACTTGGTAGTGGCATGCTCTTCCTTTTCCCAATCATTTATCTTTATTTCTATCTCATGTCCTTCTGGGACAGAGTGCCCAGTGCTGCTTCACTAGGTTTGAATTTTGTCTCTGCCACTTAGGGGCTGTTGACCTTCAAGGACCTATGACCCCAGCTGTTGCATTTATAATGAAGACAACAGTGCTATTTTTGTCATGGAGTGATTATGAGTTTATTTTATTTATTTATTTTTTGGTGGAACTGGGGAATGATCTCAGACCCTTGCACTTGCCAGAGAAGCATTTATTCTACTGAGCCATCTCCCCAGCCCCAATTGTAGTTTTATGCAACATGGTACAAGGCTGGTTCCCCACAGCACCCACACAATTTTAGTGCTCACTGCCCTCATAGTTTCCACTGCGTCTGCTGCTAGAGGCTGTCACTTCTACTCCTAGAAATAATTTGTCTCACAGCAAAGAAGGAGTGGCACTTCCTGTTCTTCAAGCCTAGGAACCCTTTTATTTGCACCCTCACTTCTGTTCTGTCTTATTTTTGTTACATCTGCAACCCTCTCTTTACTATCACCACTGGCATTATCTGCCCAGGGCCTCTGTCTCCTCAGTACAGTGGCCCTCTCTGCCCTATGGGATGAAGTCAGGGGGCTTGTGTGTGGCATCCCAGACCTCCTAAGGCCTTGGTGCGATGTATTCTGTCACTCACCCTGAAATGTCTTGCTTCTCTCTTTCAAACAACTGTTGCCCAGCCATTCATTCAACTCCATGTAATTTCTGCTCTAACAACGGAGTTTGTGTTCCTCTGGCCATGTCTGTTGGGCTGGCATTGCCCCTGCCCATCACCACATCCCATGCTAATCCTCACTTAATGAACTCTGCCTCTTGGCCTTCCCTGGGCATTCACCGCATCTGCCTGCAGACAGGTACAGAGCTTGTGTGATGTAGTGAGAGCACCTAGATTCCTGTTCTCAGCACTCGGGGCTAGCTGCTCCTCTTTGCTTTGAACTAGGAGCCCTGAAGAGATGTGCAGCTATTAGACCCTGCCCTCAGCTCAGCACCAGACTTCTTGAAAGGGCGGCCCTCCTCGGCGCTCGGCTCCCACTCCTTCTTCATCTGCTGGAAGCCTGGACTTCCCCCACTCAAGATGCGCACATCTGTCACACACGTTCTTTCCTTCTGTTCAGTAACAGCGAGTATAACCAGGGCCTTTGCACAGAGCTACATCACCAGCCCCATGTATGTAGTTGGTTTTCTTTTTCTTTTTTTTTAAATTTTGAGATGGCTTCTCACTAACAAGCCCAGGTGGAACCTCAAGGTACAATACTCCTGCCTCCACCTCCCAAGGGTAGGGATTACAGGTCTGCACAACTGTGCTCCCTCACATTTTATTTTGATTTCTTTATGTTTTTATTTCGAGGCAGGGTGTTGCTCTGTTGATCCCGTAAGGACAAGTGATCCTCCTGCCGCAGTCCTCCAAATGACTGGGACCACGGAACCCTGCTGACGCACTGAGCCTGCACATTTGCTCTGAGTGCTGTGGAGGACACTTATTTGTGGGCAGTTGGTGGTACAGACTCTTGACGCAGACGTTGCCAGGCTCAAGGCTTGTCTCTGGCATTTGTAGCTGGCATCTACAGCAAGTGGCCTTACCTTGAGAAGCCTCAATTGTTTTGTCTGTAAAATGTGAACAGAATTTTTCCTGATAGGGTTATTGTGATGAATGAATAGAGTTATGTAGAGCGCTTAGCACTTTGCTGGATACTTGAGAGCCATCTCAATAAAGCCATCATATTTTCTTATCAAGGCCCTTAGAACACTGTTCCTCATACTGGAAATAGATCCATATAATTTATAGATAACTTTTAGTCTCCTTTCACAGGTGAGGGAGCTTTGAGTTGCCAGTTACTCAAATGAGTCACAGACCTCTTCTTCCCTCCTAAGTATTGTTGACATTATCACTTACCTATGTAAAAGCTGACCTGATTTGTGCCTCCTTTCTTCTTATGAGTCTGTGATCTGTGATTAATTTCCCATCTCAGAGTCAGTGCCCCATCCCTAGCTTCCCAGGGTCGTGTTCACATTCCCTTTAGTGTATCCAAAAACTGCAGCTTGCTTGGTTATCAAGTTCTCAGATTCCTCCTACATACCTCATGTATTCATCCCTCCATGTGGTTGGAGAGACAACTTGGACACCCCAGATCAAATGACCCTTGTGTCACTTCTTCCTATTCCTTGTGCAGAATGTTTTGTGGTCCTTTTCTGCCCACAAGGCCGTAGTTGGTTTTGCTGAGCGTTTTATCCAACTAAACAATACACTTCCTAGCATTCATTGGTGTTTCGGGGAATAATATCAGTTGAACAACTGACTGTTTTCACCTCTTCACTCAGTGATGTTGTTCTACTTTAGTGTTTTCAAAGTGGGCTGCTAGCGTACTTGTACAGTGAATTTAGTGGGAAACAGAGGAAACTGTAGAACTAAGGGCCCTGCCCCTACCTCTTAGCTGCTGGTCCACCAAATGGAGACCACCAGGATCCAAGAATTATAGTCTTTAAGGTTTTATTTATGGCACATGATACTAGTTTTCCACTCATGGTGGTTTTATAATAAATTTATGTAAGCTTCAAAGGAGGGAGATGAATAGGAAATGAGTCATAGTATAGAAATGCAAAGAGGTGGCAGAATTGGGAACATTGCAGATGAATCACTGCGGTTGGAGAAATAGCTGGTTTGTGCTCTCAGTATCAGTTTTAATAAATAAATTATAGCTAACCATGTAAATAAGAAGATGACTTTTTCTTAACAGAAAATGATTTACTGAACGTAATGCAAAGCTGAAGGTTTCTCCTTCCTTCAGTCACCCCGCCATGAGGTCCGGCCATCCATCCCATGACACAAGCACAGACTAGCAACAGCCCTGCAGAAAGGCGGACTTAGAGCAAGAACAGATACCTAGGATGCAGTGTTTTTCAAAAGCTACTGCAAATGTTTAATTTATTTAAAAGCCTTTTTTACAGTAAAAGACACCGTCATGCACCCCCTTTGGGCGCAGTTATCCCACTGCTCTTGCCACTTCCTGGAGGGACGCTCCAAGTCCTTGTTCCTGAAAGCCTTGCCTTGCACTGTTGAGCTGGCCGCAGTGTCCTCAATGGACTCCAGCTGCTTAGCACCTTTCATGGGCATTTTCACTGGGGACGAGCCAAAAATTGCAAGGTGCCGGATGTCGTGAATAAGGTGGAAAAGGAAGCACACTCTTGACAGAAATTGCCATAACGTTTATTAGATGTGACATAGGGGTATAGTCTTTTTTATTTACACACTTACCTACTTAGGGGCATAATCTCAAGGACCTAAGAAGCTGTTTCACTAGGACTTTAAGCGGTCATCAGAAAGGTGACTTGAGTGTGTATTTGTCAAGCTCAGAAAGGGGGAAAAGGCCTTTGGGTTGCACACAGCGTTACTGGCCATTTGAAGTGGAGAATACCTCATTCTGGAAACACATTCTGTAGGTATTCAGCACAATCTCTGGCCTCCAAGCACCTGACAGCAGTCACAGAAGATGCCTTCTGGGGGATGCTGTCCCCTTGGTCCAGAACCACTGGGCTGGGCTGGGGAAACTGCCTAAGAAAGGTGTGAGGTCACCAGGAGGCTTTTGATATGAGGACAAAAATGTGGAGGCTCAATGAATGAGAGCTGATAGCTTTGGTAAAATGGGCGAGTCACACATGGAAAAGGAGCGCTAACAAGCCCAGGAATTGAGATTTTTACCTCCTCTAAAACAGGAAATGAGGCAGCACTTCTGTAGCAGCATCCCTGTATCTAGTAGGAGTCTGTGAGGGTGGGACGTCGAACTTGGAAGGAATCTAAATGCTAGTCACTCAGAACCAGATGCCCAATGGATGAATCAGGCAAGAAGCTCAAGGGTACAGCTGTCTCAAACATGGGTTACCAAGGCTTTCTTACTAAGTACAAGAGACTTTTACCAATCAGGCTTTTAAAGAGGAGACTACTTACTAAGCAGGTTGTTTTTTATTTGAATGTTGTCCTTAAGAAAAAACAGTGTTCTTTCAATATGTAAAGATTTCAAGGTTAAGCTGAGCAATGAGAAATTTGAAGCCTTAGCTCCTGAACTCAGTATTTCAGCTTAGTTGCAAAACTATATGTACCATGCTTACATATTTTAAAGATATTTGTAGACTGCACATCAGAAAGTTGCTGGATCTCCATTTAATATTCATTTTGAGAAATTTTTTAAATCTTCAAACATAAATTCCTTTTTGTAAAGTACTCATATGTTTCAAAAACCAGCTGCAAATAAAATGGCATTCCTAGAGTCAAAACAAACTTTTACTCTCATAGTTTGCAGCAAGACAGCTGGCCAGAATACTGGGCCTTGCACGGTCCTGAGCAACCACGGGAACGTCACACGGGGGGGGCTCTTGTGACTGAGAGGCATTGTGGCCTGCCTCAGCATTAGAGCCAGCTCAGAAACGTTAAAATGGCTCAGCCAGCACCAGCCCTCTGTGGGGTTCCTAATTAAAAAAAATAATAAAAGAGTGCTATTTTCTCTTTTAGGAAGACAATAGATAATCACTAGAGATTGACGTTTGGGTGGACAGACCTGAAATCTAATCCTTGGTCCGTGGCTTTTCCTCCCACGGCTTTCTTTTCCTTACCCTCCCTTTTAACAACGAGCTCAAAACCTGTTCCATCTCAGCTCCAGAAAGGTCTGAAGAATGGCCATTCATCATCCTAACTATATTTAAAGTCGGGGAAGTCTCACTCTGCAGTGACAGTTGATATTTTGTTATTTTTGTTTTTTGAATGAAGTAACAACTGTTCATAGTTTTTTTTAACATGGTAAAAGTCATCTTTTAAAATATACATGCCAGCTTTCACAAATTTCACCTTTCAGTGTTCCAAATGATACTGGTTTTGGATAGATTTTCTTGTCATAAACCTCTGCAATGTAGTGTTGTAGATTTCTCAGACGATGTGGAGCTTTTTCTCAAAGTTTAATTCAGCTCGCTTTTAAAAGAGTCTGTAATCTGGAAGTACATAATGGATGTTTGTCTGACAAAAATCCTCTCCAGATAAATGTGCACATCCCGTTATGTCCCAGTGTTGATCTGTCAGATATACAATCATTAAATAACTCCTACTTCCAGGTATAACCATATACAAATGAATGCTTTAATTGGGTTTGGGTTAAGAATATCTCTCCAAATAGTTCTGAGTAGTTCTGTATGTAATGAAAGGAATTAGGAGGAACAAATCTATCAACCCTATCGTAATAGACATTATAGAAAAATCTTATAAAAGGAAAATGCACTGTATGAGCTGTATTTGCTTTTTGGCTCTCTCTTGAACATCTTCATTTTCCTCAGTGGTCTAAGCTGGGTAGAATTTAACATATGAGAAAGTAAACAAGACTCAAAAGACTTGAACACTCACTCACAATCTTGTGAAAAAGAAGGTTGAGACAGGATAGAAGTTGCAGCCCAGCTGTGAATTTCACACCTTCTCATGAGTTGCTCCCCAAGCTAGAGGTGAATATACACAATTAAATCTCTCCAGACAAAGACCAGATCTGTGTTCTGTGAGTTAAAGTAAACTCCACTTGCAAAACTTCAAGTAATATTAATCAGAATAAATGGTGCTGTACGCTCTGCTTGTAATAAAGAGCCACTTACAGCACAAATGTTGTAACTTCCCGAAGAATTCGTTTCACTCATGTTGTTATCTTTACGTCTTTTCAGAAAGTGCAACAGTATACTTTAATAATTCAAGCCACAGACATGGAAGGCAACCCCACATACGGCCTCTCAAACACAGCCACAGCCGTCATCACGGTGACCGATGTCAATGACAACCCTCCAGAGTTTACTGCCATGACTGTAAGTACAGCCTGTCATTCACAGAGCTTCAGGTCTGCGATCCATTACAGAGAAGTTTTGTCATGAATAATAAATGGGTTAAATAGAAGTGGGACCTGCTTACCCTGAGAATAGAATGGCTACTGGCTAGGACTTCTGCCTCACCAGGGCTACTCCAGACCTCAAGTAACCTGCTTCCTCCTCATCTGCAAGTCTGTCTGTAAAAATATCAAAACACGCCACCTACAACAAACACCCTAAACAGATACCATGCTCTTCTTTTAAGACTCTTGCAGGTGTTTGTCGGTACACAGACTAGATGACCGCTTACACTACTTCACCACATGTTTATCTTTATGTCTAATGAAGCTATTTCCTACAAACAAACCCTCCTGACCTTCCACTAATCACCTACTCAATACAAATAACTAGCTGTCATTTATCCCACCACGTAAAACTGTTAAACTTAACACTGAGAGATAGCACTTTTATGTTGCTATGTAATAAAAGACTACATAGAATTCAAAAAAAAAAAAGGATGCTAATTTAAGTACTAATGGAATGCACCGTAATTTGTGAAACAAATAAAAAGACTACAGAAAAGTCCTATAGTTGTTAACAATTCATCAATGCTGTGATTACCTGTGTTACCAATCTCCTTGTTTAGTGTGGATAGTAAAAATTTAATGGGCAGTAAAATTAGGGCCGTCGTCAAGAGCACTTGTCCTTCAGTTGTCCCCGCCACTCCTCTGACTGAAATTTGCCTTTCCTGTAGTTCTATGGTGAAGTCCCTGAGAACAGGGTGGATATCATAGTGGCTAACTTAACTGTGACCGATAAGGATCAGCCCCACACACCGGCCTGGAACGCCGTGTACAGAATCAGCGGTGGAGACCCCACAGGACGGTTCGCCATTCAGACGGATCCGAACAGCAATGATGGGTTGGTCACTGTGGTAAAAGTAAGTGCTCCAGCCATTGAGCTCTGCCAGTCACTCAGCAATGACTAAAATATGCGTCCCCACTCGACTCTTTTGTTGTGGAATCTTGGCACCATTGTCCCCCAAATATCTCTAAATGTAGAATTCATACTTGTTTGTTCTTAATGGACGTTGAAGCTACGATCAACATAGGCACCCTCTGATTATTCCCTGAATATACTCATTATAAAATGAGTTTGGACAGCTTTACGAGTGTGAGGATAGGCCATGGCCCCAGCCAAGTTAACTGTCAGTGTAACTGATGTGCTGGTGACTTCTCACGCCCTTAGATTGGATCATTATTAGTATCTGTTAGGATCATGATACCATAGCTGTCATCCTCACAGCTGCAGCAGTTATCTTGCAGGCAGGTAGTGAATGAGCTGTAAAAAGTTGCTGGACTGGAATGGAATGAGTGGGAAGGAGAGGACCTATATGTTTAAAAGGTTTTTTCATTGAGATAGCTGTTTTAAAATACTGTTGTTAACACTTCAAGAAACTGGTTCTTCTGATTAATTGTCACACATGCACAAATACCAATCCAGCACTGGATGCAAAAAGAACAGCCTTCAAGTATAGTAAGTACATCACTATAACATGGAAGCTGTTCAAGTGAGCACCCCTTTCTTTTACCTACAGCATGACAGTTGTACTACTAGTATCCCAGTATGACATTCTTGATTTGCATCTGAACTTAAGTGTTGGCTGATAGGAGAATGCTCACAAAAATACCAATTGTTGGGAATTCTGTGCTGCACTCATACAAGTAGAATGGATCGGACACTTCCTGAGCAGATACACAGTAGTGGCCAGGAAGAGCAGCCTCAGGCCCCAGGTATCTCTGTATGAATCCTGGGTTTGCCCTTGACATCTGTGTAACTATGTGAGTCCTTTTCCTATTGCTGGGAGAAAATACCCAATACTCATAACATAAAGGATGTGAAGCTTAATTAGGCTCATGGTTTCAGAGATTTTGATAGATGTTACCCCCACCCCCATGGGTTCTCATGGCCCCCAGAGCAACTGCAAAGCTTGAACAGCAATCACAGTCTGTCCCCACATCCTGTAGCTGCCCCAGCTACTCTGCTGGGACAAGGCACACCCATTGCACACAAAAGCACAATAGTGGCCATTGCTGTGGCCACACGCTCAGCTTGGCTCAGTCCCTCAACCTCATCGTCTCCTTGTCTCACCCCTCCTAAACCCCTCCCACCAACTCCATACCCTATCCGTGAAAGACCCAGCTCAATAAACATTGCTCACAGTACCCTAAGAAGTCCTGCCAGAACCTGCAATTCAGGCCAGATAAGTTCTTTATTGCATCAGTGCTGTTCACCAGGTTTGGTTCCAAGACCCCTGGTTCCAGGCAGAAATGGCCTGGTGGAAGGGCATGGCAAGAGAAAGCAGCTCCACCATGGCAACCAGGCATCAGGGAGAAAGGGGAGAGACCAGGGGCAGGAGCACTCTTTTGAGGCCATGCCCCTGGGAACACACCTCCGAGAAGACATGCCACATGCACTGCTCAGTGGGCTACAGCACCCCACTGACCAGTCACCTCCCACAGGGGAACCTCTGAGTGTAGGAGCCTTTGGGGGAGGGACCTTTTAGATTCAAGCCATTACAGTGGCCAGATCCATCTATTGCACTTCTGCTCACCTCCCTTCCCTAATGCAGAAAAGAGGGGCAAACAGTAGCTCCCAAGTCACAGTACTTTTGTGAGGACAAAGGAATACAGCTGTCCCTGAGTGGCTCATGGCTGTATACGTCCTGCTACATCAATAAATACTATGCCAGGGGCACTTGGTATGGAATCACTTAAACATTACAGTACTGTTTCCTAGCTTCTTTCCTGTCTTATTTAAAATATTTGAGAAAAGAAAGTTGAGTTGAAGAACAGAGATTGAGAGAAGAAAACTGTACCCGTAGATTCCAAGAGGTGCTCTGCACTCGGAAGCTGCTGTCCTTCTTGCTAATTGTGTGGCTTTCTCAGGGGTTGTGGCTCTTGATCATTTTGAAGTTACCAGTGATGGCAAGACAGCTCTCTGTGCCCTTTTCCCCCTGTGATTACCACACAGTATACTTATTTCCACCTCCTGAAGAAGAAGGTAATCAAGGGAAATTAAGGGTGAAAGCGCAGTCTTGTCACTTGACTCTGGTAGCATGCTAGTGACAGCAGGATTCAGTGGAAATTTGGAAGTCAATATTCACATGAATGGGGTTAATCTAGAATGTTTTTCTTAGATTTCAAATTTGCACAAACAGCAACATAGGCAGAATTATCTTGTAAAACAGCCAGAGTTTGCATTTGCTAAGGAATAGGAAAGAAAAGCATCTCTCCACCTTAAGCCTCCCAGCACTGGTTTTTCAAAACAGCGTGTCTGTATACTCCTGCACTTTGAGATGTGTACCCCAAATTATCAAAGCTAATTTTACATTAAAAGCATTTAGCTCTATTTTTTTAAAAAATCACATTTTGTAGTTGTTAATCTTTTTTTTTTTCTTTTTTTCCATTCATCACAGACTGATAAAACCTCTCAGGGTCAGGTGTAGTCTTTGTATCAATGTTTGAGACTATAGACCTCGTGGTTTTTACCTGCCTTATATGACATATCACTTTGGGTCAATGATATTTTTAAAAACTCATAGCATGGCTACCTGTACTTAGATGAGTGGACCCATGCAGCAGTCATATGCATTATTTAGAGAACATAAATCTGAGAAGCACCTAAGATTTATAAATTGTTTAAAGTGGCGTAAGTTTTTCAATCACTGACTGGGCTGATAGTTGCTTTGCAGAAATTGGAGAAGGACCTTATGATGTGGTGAACAAACAATAAATGTTTTAGAAATAGAGTTGATAAACTTCGGGATGCAGATTTTTCCTCTTCTCTTCTGTTGCTCCCCTCAGCCGATTGACTTTGAGACCAACAGGATGTTCGTCCTCACTGTTGCAGCAGAAAATCAAGTGTCACTGGCAAAGGGCATCCAGCACCCGCCTCAGTCCACCGCGACTGTGTCCGTTACAGTTATTGATGTGAATGAAAACCCTTATTTTGCTCCCAACCCTAAAGTCATTCGCCAAGAAGAAGGCCTGCATGCAGGTACCATGCTGACGACGTTCACCGCTCAGGACCCCGATCGATACATGCAGCAGAATATTCGGTAAGAAATGCTGTTGATTATGTTTTTGTCATTTAATCTCTGTTCTGTGTTGTACATAACATTGATTTAATTTCCTGTTGAAGAAATTTCATTAGAAACCAAGATCTGATTATAATTTTATTGTATCTATTATTTCTTAATTTTATTCCAGTATCACTTGGATCTCGAAGAAAAATAGTCTAGCTCTTAAGAGAAGAAAAGAAAAATACTTCTTTTTAAGGAACAGTTTCTTTGTTGCTTGCTAGTCAGAGAAAAGTCTTTTAAAAACATGAACATTTTCCAAGATAATTTTAAATCCTTTGACAGATTCTCTGTCTTTGTGTCTGTCTCTTTGCCTGCCTGCCTTCCTTCCGTCCGTCCGTCCGTCCTTCCTTCCTTCCTTCCTTCCTTCCTTCCTTCCTTCCTTCCTTCCTTCCTTCCTTCCTTCCTTCCCCTTCCCCTTCCCCTTCCCCTTCCCCTTCCCCTTGTCCTTCTCCCCTTCCACCCTCCTCCCTCCCTCCTTCCCTCCCTCCCTTTCTCTTTCTTTCTGGCAGAACCAGGGATTGAACTCAGGCCCTTGCACTTGCCAGGGTAGTGCTCATTCTTCCGAGCCATCTCCTTGGCCCTGTCACTTTGTCTTTCTAAGAAAGATTATTTAGCCTAAGCTTTTATATCAAACACTTCAAAAACTTCTACAGTGACTAGGGAATTGTCAGAGGCTTATAATATTTGTATTTATCCTCTACCCATAAAGAAGAAAATGCATGCCAAACCTGAGATCTAAGAGCTAATTATTTTCATCCTTACCTGTACATGAAGCTCATAAAGTGTATATGTAAAGACATCCAACCTCAGCAAAACCTAATTTATCCTTCCTGACAAGGGAGGAGATGACTGGCAGAGCATACCCCGAACAGCTATTAGCCAGAGCTGGTGATGATCATTTTTAAAATTAGCTCATAATTTATTTAACTTCTTTCGGAATTGCTGCTCACAGATAACTGCACTTATTCTCCATTTTACCATCCATTGAAATCAAGACAGTTAAATAGGTAATTAATTGAAACCCTGTAGCTTTGACCTCTAAAACGGCATACTTTCTCCAGTTTGTATGTTGATTGTCTGGGCTTGAAAAGTTAAAATTCT
The DNA here is from genome assembly GCA_004027165.1 of Ctenomys sociabilis. Lineage (NCBI taxonomy): Eukaryota > Metazoa > Chordata > Mammalia > Rodentia > Ctenomyidae > Ctenomys > Ctenomys sociabilis. Next base: position 116,145 of record PVKA01000018.1, on the reverse strand, counting down.
GCCCCTTGTGAACATGGAGGTTAAGGGGTTGTGGAGATAGCTCAGTAAAATAAGTGCTTGCCTGGTGAGTACAACTTCCTGAGTTCAATCCCTGGTACCACCAAAAAAAAAAAAAAAAAGAAAAAATGGAATTTAAGATACAGGAGCTGCTGGTGCAATCTCCAGCCTGTGGAAAGTCCTGGGAAGGACACAGATTGAAGGCAGGATCGTACGTCAGAGAACTATGGAGGGTGGAATTATGAACTTCTCTTCAGTGAGGCGTCATTTCTTCTAGAAGATGGTACAACATTTTAGAAAGGGGTCTCCATTGTGAATTCAGCTTCTATTAGTTTCTCTTTTGTTGTATACATGAAGACCACTGCTTGTTTACAGGGTGTCTTTGAGCTCTTTTATCTGCACCTTGGTCTTCTCTGAAGTATACAGGAGCCTGAAGTGAAATCTCCAGTCCACTCAGCCCGTGAGAGCGAGACTTTCCTCCATGGATATGAGGAAAGAAATCCCAGCCTGCTACATAGCAGGGACAAGTTCCTGTTCACTAAGACTGAATAATCAATTTTAGGAACAATGGAGGTTAAGAGCACAGTATATTCATTGGGAGTGGGCGAGAAAGCTTTTCTCAAGAAGAACAGAAGGGGACTTGAGCGGGTTGCCCAGGAAAAATCTGTCTTTTCTAGTGATTTTTATAGAGCAAAACCATGAGATGAGGCAAGTCTAAGGCAGAAAACATGGGAATTGTCTAAGTGGGCATGATGTGGGCAAAACTATGGTCCACCGATAAGATGACAAGCATAAGTGCTCACCTAAAAATGATTACATCCAGGACCAAATGGGAAAGTGACTCGGGAATCTCACAGCAAGCAGGCGTGAATACAAAATAGGGCTTTTCCTGGACAAGGGTAGGTTAATGGCTCTTTCTGGCTTTTTCAGTATGATAGCTACCCATTTAGCATGTCAATCCCTAAAGGCACCTTTTTTCATCTTCTGTCTTGAGGGTAGCCCACAGAAGGAGAGCCTGTCTCTTCTTCAGTTGCAAGGAATCTTGCCTTCCATACTGCCGCCTTGAGGACCCGGCCATGTCTGACTTCCTATATTTCTGTCTAGTATTTCTATCCATTCAGTTTCCTCCCGCACCCTCAGACACCCCCGGGTGTTTCCTGAATGTCTGACCAAGCACACCATGACATGGTGTCTGCCAAATCACCTCAACAGAAGTGCTCTTCGTGGCTAAAGCTGTAAATTTCAGGCCACCATGGACAAAGGCTACTGCAAGCATTTTTACAGTAAAATCTGGGAGATAGGTTCATTTTCTAAAATATTATAACAAGTTATACCTAACCCTCTTTTCATTTTATAGATATACAAAATTATCTGATCCTGCCAATTGGCTAAAAATAGATCCTGTGAATGGGCAAATCACTACAATTGCTGTTCTGGACAGAGAATCACCAAATGTGAAAAACAATGTATATAATGCTACCTTCCTTGCTTCTGACAATGGTAAGTAATTAAATGTGTCCATCCTGTTCTACTGTACACAGCTAGAGACAGCAGAGCCTCTCTTATGTACATAGAAATTAAAGTTTCTACAATGAATAATTGTCCAGAACAGTGACCTTTATTATACTATGCTAAGGTACTTCTCCTTCGCCCCCACCCCTCCCTCTCTTGCTCTCTCTCTTCCACCCTCACTTCCTCCCTCCATCTTTCTCCATCTCTCTCTTTCCCCTTCTCTCCTCCTCCCTCCCTTCTCTCCCCCTCCCTCTCTCCCTCCATCTCCTTCTCCTTCTGCCTCTCCATCCCCCCACTCCCCCTCTGCAGTCCTCCCTCACCCCCCTCTCTCCCTTTTTTCCCTCTCTCCCTCCCTCTCTTTTCTATGCACTATCCAAGGCTTACCTCCCCACTGTCTCTAATGGCAATGGATTTTCCCCATGTGTATACATCTTCCACGGTGGTCTGACAGTTTGACTGTGAATTTCCTTAATTTCCTGGCCTGCCACATGTTGATTTACAACACGTTCAGTTAATCCTCAATATCCCCATACCATGTGTTTTTGAGTTAGACATTGTCTATGTTCTCTCAGCCAGCCCCCTTGCTGCTGTCAGTTGTATGCTTCTAGGAGGTATCTCTTTCTCTCAGGCTGCTGCGGGCTGCCATGGGCTTTAGAAACCAATTCTGTGCATAAATTGAGCTGAGTGCCTGTGAGAGCACCAGGGTGCTAGTCTTGGAGCATGTACTTGAACTCCCTTTTGTCTTTCTTCCTGGGTCTCTGCTGAGTTCAAGTTTAGATATATAGATAAGCATTTTTAAAAAGATATCTAAACTACAAGGAGGTCTGGCCAAATAGCTCAGCGGATGAAAGACCTTCAAGCAGGTACAGGGGCCAGGAGTTCAATCCCTGGGCCTGCCATGCTGGCCTGTGCACTGAGATGGCAATTGAGACTGGGGATGGTGGTGCAGCCAGCTCTTGGGAGGCTGGAAACAGGCGGATCACTGTGAGTCCAATCTAGTAGTGAGACCCTGAACACCTTATAGATCCTTCCCTAAAATACAAAAAAAAAAAAAATAGTCTTTAATATGACACTATGAATGTGATGTTTTAATCAGAATAGGCTTGAAATTATAGTTTGTAACACTTTGCCTTTTAATTCTTTCAGTAAGAACTATTTTGGTGAATCTCTGTAGATCTTGTAGAAAAATTAGTGAGATTACTGGGTGAAGTAAATTCCTATTGGCCACCAAGCCTGGAGCGGTGTTTCTTATCTTTTCCAATATGGGCACTGACTGCTAACACGTTCAGAGTTGCACCGCTATGGGAAGAGTCGTGGCTGCCATACGTCAGAGCCTTCTGCCAGTGCCCACCTGGGCCTCCTTGCTGGGCATGTGCAGTGGCTTTCCCTCCTTGTGCACTGAAAGTGATCCATCTTGAACCGTTATGTTGAGATTTAAAGAGTCATAAAATTAAATGTATACCTGTTGGTCATGAGCCACAGCCAGACCTTTCATTCACCAGGGTGGATTGTTTTCTAATTGAAAGGGTGTTTGACATGAGGAGTGAGCTCTTAAATCTGTGGCACAGGGAGAAGCACCTCAGTTCAAATTGTAAGGCTAGATTTGGATCCTCGTTTCTGCTCTTTCAGGATTGCCCAAGTCCCCATAGGAGGGAGTAGTGGGACTGATTACCTGTCTTTCACAGTCAGCTACACACCCCCCCCCCACCATTTTTCATTTCATATTTTGGAACAGGTCTCACTGAGTTGCTAGATTGCTCAGACTGGACTTGAACTTGCGGTCCTTCTGCCTCTGCCTTCCAATTGCTTGAGCTTTAGACCTGCACCACCAAACCCGGCTTTAATATTCTCTGGGCCTTAGTATGATCATTAATAAAATTATTTTTTTGCCTGTCCTATCAAGTTCTTATAAGAAGAGTTTTATCTTCAATGTAATAACAAATTTAACAGTTTCTCAAGACATCAAGAATCATAGTGCTTATGGTAATATTAGAGAATTTCAGGGACTGGGGAGATAGCTCAGTAGAAGAAGTGCCTGCCTGGTGCTTTTAAGAGCTCACTCCTCATATCAAACACCCTTTCAGTGCAGGGTCCTGAGTTCAATCCCTGGTACTGAAAAAGAGACAGAGACACAGAGACAGAAACACACACACACACACACAGAGAGAGAGAGAGAGAGAGAGAGAGAGAGAGAGAGAGAGAGAGAGAGAGAGAGAGAGAGAGAGAGGAGAAAGTTTCACCAGCCACGTTGCCTCTGCCACCCTTCTTTCCTTGCTCTCAGAATCCTCATGTACCTTCCAGAGTGTGGCAGAGATTTCTACTTACTGCCTCCTCAGAATGCCCATCTGTGCACCTTCCTGGGTTCTTGACCTTGCTTGAGTCACTTAAGTCTCCGGCCTTCAATATGCAGTTTTATTTATATTGATGATGTACATGTCTGAATATTTACAGTGTAGCAGAAACCAAATCATGAGCCTAACTTATGGTATAAGGTGATAGAATCAATGTTTTATGGTGAAATGAGAAGGAGATTCCTCATTGTTTAAGCTTTCTTTGTAAGGTGACTGTGAAATTAAGTACAGGGAGCAATCTAGTCTCTTCTCCCATGGGCAGTTGGCTGCTCCATAAATAGCATTTTTCTTCTCCAAGGTATTCCCTCCTGAGATGTGACCTGTGGTTCTCTGCTACTTATCTGTGGACAGCTACAATAGGGCATACTGTGTTGGGGATTTCAAAGCACTTTTCTGTTCTTTTACACGTGCATCTTAGCTCTGCATCCAAAGGATCTGATCTGTAAGATCCTGAGCTGTGTCCTGCTCCCGTGAGATTCTTTACAGTGCTGGGAAGAGTGTATGCATCTGAGCCCTGACAGCAGACAGCAGGGGCATGCAAGGCGTGGACCCCTGCTGTCACGGTACCATCATGGTCAGCTCCTACCCAGCAGTCCTTGCAGCTCATGGAGAGACTAGGGAAGCAGGAAGCAGGTTTGTTCCATAGTATGTGCAGAGACTGGCAGTTAGCTTTTTCCAGGACAGCACCAGGAGGCAGGAAAGCTAGAAGCTTTGAGAATTTCATCATGATTGAGGCTCCTCAGAGAGAATCATCCAGCATCAGTTGTGATTTCTCTCCCTTTTCAGGAATTCCACCAATGAGTGGAACAGGAACGCTGCAAATCTATTTACTTGATATTAATGACAATGCCCCACAAGTGTTACCGCAAGAGGCAGAGACTTGTGAAACACCAGACCCCAATTCAATTAACATCACAGCACTTGATTATGACATTGATCCCAATGCTGGGCCATTTGCTTTTGATCTCCCTTTATCTCCAGTAACGATTAAGAGAAATTGGACCATCACTCGGCTTAATGGTAAGAACCGGTTGATTGTTGGAGTATATATGCATTTGAGAGGTTTTGAAGCATGATACGAAAAGTTCATTTTCACATGCTTCATAACCATTCCATTAAATATATTTTTAAAGCTACTAAATGTCTTGACATTGGAAGACCTCAAAGTCAAAAAAAAAAAAAAAAAAGCACAAGTATGTTTCACTTTTATGTATAGAATGAGGTGGTAAATAAATCGGGGAAAATACTGTGCGTTCTTATCCCATTAGGCATTAACTGTCAGATTATGTTTTTTCCCTCTGTTGTACAAAGGTGATTTTGCTCAACTTAACCTAAAGATAAAATTTCTTGAAGCTGGTATCTACGAGGTTCCCATCATAATCACAGATTCGGGTAATCCTCCCAAGTCCAATATTTCCATCCTCCGGGTGAAGGTTTGCCAGTGCGACTCCAACGGGGACTGCACGGACGTGGACAGGATCGTGGGCGCAGGGCTGGGCACGGGCGCCATCATCGCCATCCTGCTCTGCATTATCATCCTCCTCAGTGAGTGCTTCGTCTCTTGGGTTTTAATGCTTTTCACTTTTAGGGTGTTCAGCCAAGTGAGCCATTGCTGTGGCCGTACAGAACGATCCAACAACCCTCTTTGACTTCTGAGTGCTGTCCTGTCAATCACATGTGGCTCATGCAAGTCTTCTAGAGAATGAAAATCTCTGAGCACTGCTTCAGGCACTTAGCCATTTGCAGCAGGCCCCTCCCATTCTTCCTGCCCCCTTACCCTTTTCTGATGTTGAATGCATGGGAAGCTTTAGAAAATACTTTGCGTAGAAAAATATTAAGCAGTCCTAAGTTCGAGTACTTATCTTAGGATTTGAGTGTATATTTATGGCACAGAGTTGATGATGATTGAGGAAAATGGGGGCATTGCTCGCTTTCACTTTTCTTCCTCTACAGTGTAGTCAGCCCCCGGCTCCAGTCAGGCGAGCATCAAGGTGTTTGTTTTCCAAGGGCTGCACCAAGTAGTGAGAGACTGCACTTTGTAGGCAGCACATTTGATAATGGAAATGATTACGCAGCCCAATAAATTGTCTGTCTTTACTGTAAGTGCAGATTAAAGAATTGATCCTTTTTAAGACACTTTGCAATCTTTGGTTCAGTGGAATGCAAGAAATGAACCACTGGAAAATACTTCAGGAACCACTTCTAGGCAGGCAGGTTAAAAGAATAAGTTGTCTGGGTCCTGTGTTTTATTATAGAATAGCAGCAGGACTTAGTTTATTGTGTGATCATGCTATGCACCAATCACTTTCTTGAAAATGTTGGCCATTTCTTTTATGTTTTCTCCATTTACAAGTGTTCTGGTAATTTAGAATTCTGTCCCTTTATTCTAAGCAATTACTAGAGGAGCCTGAGCATTTTTTACTTCCTGTGTGGAGACTACTTTGGCTATAATTTGAAACCTGCATGCTTTACTAATAATCTACTTGCTAGATTTAGCCCTGGAACAATGGCAAATGAGATCATGTATCTGGCTTTTAAAGCAGGATATTTACTTTTATGACCAATAATAAAAAATGTGCTCAAATAGGAGTCATTGAATCTTCTGTTTCAGGATGTAAACTGATACCTTTAGATTTGTAGATAGAATTCATTCCTCGATGTGCACTCAGGGATATGTTTCAGTTTCAGATGAAATGTAGCGTATATGCCAGCCTTATCAAGGAAGATGTAGGCATGATGGATTGAGGCATGGAGGAGTGACAATGGCATTTGGAAGGAAAATGAATTGGTGCTGATTTTAACATCAACTGGAAAATTTACGATTCCAGACCCAGCACCTAAGTGTAAAACATGAAAGCCTAATATTATTTCAGTGCTCAAACGAATCCCCTGGCCTTAGCAGAAATATGCATTAGGTAAGGAAATATAGAGTAATACAGAGAAAAACAGCCTCTGAGAATGAAAAAAAGGAAAGAAACCCAAGGTCCAATTCCTGAGCCAGCTTTAAAACAAGTGATCTGGGCAAGCGCTTATTTCCCTGGAGAAAGGGCGTTCTCTGCACGTTTGGAGGTATGTTGTTGACCAGTCTGAACCAGACAATGCCACAAGTCAGATTCCCACTGTTTTGTGTTGTCAGAACCCATGGAGTGGGGTCAGGGAGAGGGATCAGTAGAATAAGCACTTCCCTGGCAAGTGCAAGGGCCTCAGTTCAATCCCCAGTTTGGCTAAAACAAACAAACAAAAAAAGAACCTATGGAGCATTCTGGTGAGAGCATCTATTTCGTAGCAAGCTAGAACGGAGGTAGAAAACATTAGAGTTCTCAGGTGGAGATCCTGAAGCTGGGGGCAGAGACATTCACCCCGGGAGTCTGTGGTCCCTGGGCTGGAGCTCAGGTCTTCACATTGTGAACCTCATCTGAACCTCCTGCTCTGTCTCGTCTCTCTTAATGTGAGGCCAGAAATGCTAATGGAGTGAAAAATGCATTATCAGACCATTAAGAATAAATTATCAGCAATGGAAACTCTGATGAGCTAGGTTGGGCTGTCACAGAAATGATGCTGTTTTCCCTGTGCTCCAACCTAGTCCTTGTGCTGATGTTTGTGGTGTGGATGAAGCGCCGGGATAAGGAACGCCAGGCCAAGCAACTTCTAATCGACCCTGAAGATGACGTGAGAGATAATATTTTAAAATATGATGAAGAAGGTGGAGGAGAAGAAGACCAGGTGAGCAATGTTCTGCTTCACCCTCAAAAGGGAGTTTTCTAGCCGGATGCTTTACAAGGTGGTGAAAGGTTTAATACCAGAGTATGGAAAGTGGTGTTGGGTTTCTTTTTGTGGCATCATATCCTTACTCAGTTGGTGAATTATATCCTATGTGTGCCACACATTTATTGAGATTTTTGAAAATATCAAATGTTGTATTCATTTTGTGAGATGTTGAATGTTTTTATCAGGGAGCCTAGCATTCTAGTTATATTTGTGCTAATTTTTTTCTGTTTTTTTTTTCCTTTGGATATTCAAATTAAGACTACAAGTAGTTTCTTTACTGGGATCTTGATATTTATATGTGTGGTAGAAAAAGCATTGAATTTAATCATTTCATGAACATTTATCAAGCAAATTCAATATTCCAGGAAGTTATAATCCCTGAGAATAAAGAGGCAGATGGAATAAGCAAATATTTGCCCTTGAGATCTTACACATGTACAAATAGAGTGAGGTGGGATGGGGGAAAGAGACAGACAGTCCGACAGACAGACAGACTTAAAGTTAGAGACAGCATCCTATCCATAGTGCCTGATACAGTGTTGGTTAGACAGATATCAACATTTCATTCTTGCTCATAAGTAATGTGCACTTCTGTGTCAGTGAGTTTGTGTAGAACATGAAAACATTTCAAAGAAGAGAAGCCCAGCACCTTCAGAAGGTCTGCAGTACATGCCGAATGCTGCGCTGAGCACAGGAATGGTGTTCTCTCTAAGTATTTGGTGGTAGGAACATCTTATTTTGATGATTAAAAAAATGGAGCCAAAACATAGTTATGCAGCTAGAGAGAGGCGCACATAGGATTTGCATTCCCGGCGGTCCTATTTGCATCCTAAACTTACTACTCTAGTGTGTTTCTTTTGAGGTCTTCGGGAAGATAGCAATATACTCCATGGGAAGCTCCTGTGGTTGGTATTTTTTAGGTACAGTTGTCTAGTCATTCCTGTGCACAGAAAAATGTTGGGACCAGTAGTCCTCAAAAAGTGGAGAACTCTTTGAGTCTTGCATTGCTGCTGGGAAGTGAAAATGTACCATCTTAAGAATATATGTGTATAGACAGCAGTGGTAGGGCAGTCGCCTTGAATGAACACACATTTTCATGACAGTAGTTTCTGTGTTACTTGTTTGAGGAGCTACTCTACGTTTAATGTTTGTAGCAGTCACCTGGAAGAACCGCATGTTTAAAATATATTGAAAACTTGACTCAAGTGTTTGAAACTGTTTTGAATACTGACTAATTAAAGTGGCTCTATAAATATACTCCAGGGTTTCTTGCTTATAAATGTCTTTGGATTTTAAAATTCATGTTTGGCTTAATTCTTAATGAATTGATCTTTTCACATTCCTAGCCAGTATTCAAGATTATCAAATGTGTATTGATCATGTTTTCTCATAAACCTTTTATTTTCATGGTTATTTTTCATGTCACTGTTTATTATGTCAAGGGATGAAGCTAAAGCTAATTCAGTGAAGCTCCAGTATATAAAATAGCCTTAACTGGAAGGCCACCAATCCTGTCTAGACACTGCACAAAATTATAGGCCCAGAGCCAAGAACCAAGGTCCTCCTCAGCATCTGAGTATGTGGACAGATTATCAGAGGTCACTTAATCTGAACCCCATGTGCCCCAAATTCACACATAGTAATTCCTTCAAAACATTATTTGATAAGGATCCCTTGTATTATGTTAGAAAATAGTTATTTCTTTACTGACTTCAATCCCTTAATATTGATGCTTGACATCAAACAGTACAACTTAGCTATTCATTAGGAAGAGAATGCATAAATGGTGTGGCAAACTATCTCTGGCCTCAGGGAATCAAAAATACGTCATATCAAATTCCTGATCCCCTTCTCATTTCCTCCCCAAGCCCTTGCAGAAATGCTATTCTCCTTGAATTTGGGAGGATAATGATACCTAACCAACCTGGATAAAACCTAAATAAAACATGTAATTTGCTTGATGTTTGGCATCTTTATAATTTATGAAGCAATTTATGAAGATATTTAAAAAAAAAAAAAACTCTCATCAGAAATCTTCAAGTTCTTCCTTTCCTGACTTCTGAATCTCCTAGGTACCCACTTTTTTTAAAAAATCAAGAGTCAAATTCAGGACCCTGTGTTTGCCAGGCAGGTGCTGTGCCACTGAGCTATGTCCCGAGCCACAGATGCCAACATGAATGTGTTGTCTCTTTCCCACTTGTCCAGTACCCTAGGTATTTTTTCTGGAACTTTCTATGTTAATTTATTGATTTAATACTTGTTTTCATTAGGCCCCTTTACAACTTCCTGGTTCTTTGTTGGCATTTAAGTCTAGAACAAGAACCTGCATGAGTTTCTGATCCTCTGTTGTGATTATTTCCCAAGCAGTTCTCGTGGTAGGTAATTGTGATAAAAATACAAAATGAATTTATGTCCATTTAATTATCATAACAGAATAAAATATGTGATGTAAGAATACTCTGCCGAGGCTTCTGTCTCCCTTCCTCTAAAATCGGTCCTGAGATCTTTTCCTTCCTCCATGAAAAATCACAGAGACTTTGAACACTTTTGTGGCCATGAATGAGCAAGCTTAATGGATCTGCATCCTGAGGGAGCCAGCCTCAACTCCTTCCCAGGGACATCTGCTCAGTTCTCGGGGCTCACCACAGGTTGGGTGCAGGTCCAAAGAGCGGGCATGCTAAGAAGCCTGGACATGATCAGTGTGGAAGTGTGGATGGGTGTGGAACCAGAGACAAGACTTCCACTAGGACACTGTCAACAGGACAGAGATGATAAAGCCAAGCCAAGCAATGCTGGGGATGGGGGTAAGGAAGTTACCACCACAGCTTTTATCCCTAGAAAAGCACAGAGGGGAGAGAAACAGGAATCTGCCACTCAAAGCTATGCTGTGTCTCTCTGCCTTCCTATAATTTAATTCATTCAGGCTTTGTTTTGTCCTTAGCTCTCTTTGGGTGTCAAAGTATAATTTGCTAAGGTATCTGAGTTGTTCTTTGCATTAGAAAGCAGGTATCAGTCCCAAGACTTTCTGTCTTCCAGTGCAAAGCAGGTTTCCTGCAAGTGTAAGCGCGAAACCACCACGCGCTTGTGCCTGTGTGAAGTGTCCATGGTGTGCACAGAGGTACCGCATTTTTGACGTTGAGAAATAGTACACTGCTCTAAGAATTGAACGTGTTCTGTGTGTCCATTTTCATGCATTTGAGTATTTGACTTGATCCAGTTGTTATTTATGAATACAGCTGCTGTAAGTGTGCTTGTGTGTTTGTGTTCTCTTGGTGTATGCGTGGGTGTGGCAGGGTACAGTCCTGCCAGTTTCCCAAAGTGGTGCTACAGTGCATACTTCTCCCTTCAGTATGAGATTATTCTAGTTCTCCCACATCTTCATCTCATTAACACTGGGATTTTTTTCAGTCTTGCAAATTTTAGCCATTCTGGTGGCATGAGTCTCGTGGTTCAGTTGGTGGATTCTGGCTGGCTCATTGATCCATTTCATGCCTTTTTTATGTAGTATCTGTTCAGCTGTCTATTCTTCTACGGGGCCAATTTTTTTGTTATGACTTATAGGACATCTTTATATATTACAAAACTAAGTTCTTTGTCACGTACATATATTATAAATATCATCTCTCATTTTGTATCCTTTTTAAGTTATTCATCTTTATGGTGTCTTAGGACGAGCATATAAGTTCTTAATTTTAACACTATCCTGTTTATCATGTTTTTCTATGGTTGGTGCTTTAAGAAAAATCAAACTGTCAAAAGCATAGTGAACCCCACCTCAGAAGGTTTTTTATTATCCTCTGGAAGCTGAATCACTTTGTCTCTATACCCATGATCTATCTCTGGTTGATTTTCTGTTTGAACTAAACTATAGATCACCACTTTTTTATTTTCTCCCTTATGGATATCAAGCCTCATTTATTAAAAAAATATAATTGTGGCTCACTGTCATGTGTGTGTAGACCCATGGGTCAACTTTCTGGCTATCTGTTCTGTGCTGTTTGTTCCATTTGTCTATTTTTGGTCTAACACCATGTGGGTTTATTTCCTGTTGGTTTCTAATACCTTGTATTAGTACTCTAATATCTTAAAAAATAAATTCTCCAACTCTTATTTTTAATATTTACTTTTTTGATGAATTCTTTCACCATATTTCCTGTAAGAAAAATGTTTATAATATAATGTTCTTACTTTCTAGGTTCATTTAACCCAAGTGGTTCATTTTCTATATACATGTTCTTGCTTTTAAAACTTATAAAAAATGTGGTCAGCTACTGAAAAATTAGGCTTTGCTGAAGTAAATTCTATTTTCCATAATTCCCATGTGGCTTTCTGGTAGAAATTATATTTCTCTGTAGTGTGCATTGAACGTTTTGGCAGTGGAATATGATTCATAATGTTGTATTAGCCTTTTTAAAGACAGTATCTCTGCAACGAGCTTTGGAAAAGGGGCTGTTGCCACCTACTTTCTAGACAAGTATTTATTCATCTTTATGACACAGAGCTGGTATTCTCAGAGTGTATGTGTTCCCTGGAGGCGTGGACAGGGGACTGTGTTACAGTAGTGGACCAGGATCAGGGTAATCAGGCGTAGAGCTGGTCTGCCAGACGCATCAGCTAGATAGTCTAATTCATCAGAGAGGTTTGTGCCACTGCTAAGTAATGCCGCATTTTATTTTTCCAGTTTTAGGGGACCGGCCAGTCTCAGAGATTCATTTAAACGGTCTATAGATGCCAGGTGATGGCCATGGTCACTGCCAGGGTCAGGTTTGTGGCAGTCATCTCAAGATTAGCTTGGAACTGGCTTTGCCACGATTTCCTGTGCCTCCTGACAAAGCGCCCTTCTTATTGGCAGCTAACTGATTAGAAAGAAATCTGGGCAAAGCGGTCCTTCACAGAGATAGTCCTTATCTTCCCTGCCTTTGATTAGCATCTCTAGCTGCTTAAATTCCATGCCAAGGTTGCTAATTTCTTTCACAAAACAGGAGGGGCTTTTAAAAGGGAAGAAAAAAGGCACCTTTGTGTCTTTTTTTCTTGCCGGGTATATAATAGGCATTTATCATAGTATGTGGCTATTCTGCCCGCATGTAGACAGTCCAGAGGCTGGAGTGGGCCCACGTGAGAAACTGGCCTACCCTATGTTTTGACAAGAACGTTATCTCTGCACAGGCAGTGCGCTGTTGGGCAGACAGTTTTAGTATAATATCCAGTCTCTTTCTAGAGTTAGATTCCTTCTTTATCTGCTTCCTTGCTATCACCAGCAGGGCCTTTGCTGGTTATCAAGGCATATTTAATTACCTTCATTAGTAAGTGTCCTTTACTGCCCTTGTGGCCAGTGGGGCGGGCTGCAGCTCGCTCTCTGTGGTCTCTGCTTCCAGTTCCTTCTCTATCAGCATTGCTAATAAAATCAGGGAGAATGAAGCACAGTTGAGCACTCGCTCTCCCTGGGACCATCTCTGCTTATCCCCATTTTTCCCTGAAAAATGGAAAATAGCTACTACTCTGTAAAGCTTCACCTCTCTGATGACTATTCTTATATTAAGCATCTATTAAGTGTGCATTAGGTTCACAGCACTCAGTGGGGCTCACTGTAAACCAGCCTTGCCCAAAACACTGTAATGAGACAAATTTATTCTGGATTAGGTCGGCAAAAGCTGTTGTTGGGTGTGAAGTAGGCAAATACTGTCAGGAATCACCAGAGCAGGGATAAAATCTTCATCTGTGTGGGTCCATAGAAGGTGATACTCTTTTCTCTGGTAGCCATGGTCATCGTCGTTGTTGTCATCTTCTTCCTCTTCTTCCTCCTCTTCTTCCTCTTCCTCTTCTTCCTCTCCTCCTCTTCTTTCTTCCTTCTTCCTTCTTTCTTCAATGTATTTGGTATAGGGTCTCACTACACAGCTTGGACTCATAGTGATCTTGTTTTCAGCCTCCCCATTGCCAGGACCTGTAGGTCTGGCACCTCTGCAGGTCTTAGTGGCCAACTCAGCATGCCTAAAGGTGGAGGCTTGCAACATGGGGTGTCAGGGACTGAACCCCTAGTTCCTGCACTTGCCTAAGCAGGCACTTAGCCTGCTGAGCTTTCTTGCCAACCCAAGCAGGCTGCTTCTAAAAAGCTTCTCACCAACTAAAACATTATTGGGTTCAGGGTTGCTCACCCCTCTCTGGAGTTGAATTCCAAGTTCTCATTTTGAACAAAGAATTGAAGGAAATTAGCAAAAAAGCAGTTGCCATGTTTATTCAATAAAGCAGAAGTGAGGAGTGGGATGGAAACTGGCTCTGCAGAGTGAGCTTGGACCAAGTAAATAGCAAAGAGGGGGAGAGCAAGAATAAAAGTCCACGCTACATCTAAGAGACAGCGAGGTCTCTTCTGGGAAGTTAGGGGAGCAAGCTCTTCATGGAGTCAGTCCGTCCTTTTGCGCTGCCCAAGTCTCAGGGAAACCTGCAAGAACTTACACATCCTGGACCTCAGCAGTGGTTCTGGGATCCCATTCCTTAGGCTGAGGCCAGGTCTGTCCCGTCCTATTGAAAACCCACTCCCATTCTTGGGAGAAGTTGCAGGGGTGGCTCTAGGGAGCAAGGCTGGGGTCAGTGGATGGAGGAAGCAGGGTTCATTTTCTCCTCCAATGGGATTCACGTACTGGAGATGAAATCCAACCCCGAGCAGAGTGGGTCATGGCTTAGGGGCTGAGTAGACACTCATGAACTCTACATCACTTTATTTCTTTTCATCATGCAGGCATTTGCGCCCCCTGGCCCTGCACTGTGTTCTAAGTCTTTTTTCTGCCTGCTGAAGCTCCACCTCCTCTCCATCTCCTCACGTAAACCTCAGCATCGCTAGGGCTCAGCGGATGTGGTGGGCTGGCTTCTCATCCCACAACTGAGGAAGGCTCTCGAGGCCCAAATTTGGGTTCTTGAGTTCTGTAGGCATGTTGAGGACTAGTTTCTTTGGTATCAGGGATGCTTCTGATCTCTCAGAGAAAAATATTTGACAGTTTGGGGTACACATGGGTAAGACAGATTTTATTGCACATTAAAGTAATGGTTCACACATACAGCCATGACTGGGTTTTCTTTAGCCTAGCAGAAAAAAATTCACACAGTTCTTCTCCATTCTGTACAAAAATAGATCTACAAGTGTGACCTGCATCTGTCATGACACAATTATTAGAAACTAAATAGAAGCTTTCCTCTTTAAGTAAGGAAATGTGTTTCAGTAGTGTTTTTCCTATTATTTTTTTTTCTTTTGGGGGGAGTGTCAGGGCAAAAGAGGCCCAGTTTTAGTGATTCATGTCCTCAGCCAGGAGCTTATTTTGTAGTTCCTGTTTCCATTATATACTAACTTTTAGAATTTGGATTAATCAAAACATATTCCTATCAGGTAAAGATACTAGAATAGTGTTCTGAAACTGGAGGCCGGATTTCTGCACTACTGTTTTTTTTTTTAAAAAAAAAAAAAAGAAAACAGATGAGACACACAAATATATTTGGCCAGATATATTAGTTCAAATATGCTAGCGGCTTTCAGGAATTAAGGCGTGGCTGAAATATAGTCCCTACTCACTTAACAGAGTTGGGTGGCAAGACGTGGACACTGGGGGTCTCCACCCCACACAGTCAGAGACCCAGGGCATCCACAGAGAACCCCATCTTCCCTCTGTGGATTCTTGGGCCACTGCAGCCTACTTGTTGCAGCCATTGGATGACAACAACAGAACATGAAAGATTTAAGCATGTTTTTTAGGGGCCAGGCCTATAAGGAGCACACACCCCTTCCAGGCCAAATCCTTTAACTGTGTACCTAAGAAGAACAATCAGGAGTTTGAAGATCATACACTGGTTAACTTCCACATGTAAGTTAGGCGGCTGAGGTTAGAGTCTTTGGGAAAGCACTGGGAGAACAGCCTTTATCACCTTCCCACACACAGTAGGTTGCATCTTTCTGACCAGTGCAGACATGGCAGCAGGAAGTATATCACTGGGCACAGCAAGTGTAGCAACTCGTAGAAGCAAGAGGAGGCTGTGACTCAGGACACCAAGCTGCCAGCCGTCAGGAGATCTTCCTCCCCTTCCTTGTCAGGCATGAACAAGCCTGAGTACTCAGACACCTCAAGAATTCTGTAGACCCTTAGGACAAAGAGGGCACAATTGGATCTCCTTTGAAAATCCCAGATTTCCAAAATTAAAAAGATCTAGGTATAATTACTGTGTCATTGGACTTTCTTTTTATAATGAAGTTGATCCCTTCTGTGAATTTAGGAAAATTGCCTTGCTATTGAGGTAGATGGGATCCCCAGCTTGTCTGAGATACAGAAACCTCATGCAACAGAATTGAGCAGTGTGAGAAGACGTAAGACCCACTGTTCCCAGGACCTGGGGTTGGGCTTTTGGGAATGGAAATGATAAGGATTGATGGCCGTTTCTCCTCACATTACGCCTCTACTCCACATTTTAGGGTGTGATGGGATTCACGTACTTAGTCTCTCTCTCTACCTCTCCCACTTTAACCATTAAGTTTTTGTCTCAAGACATCTGGGGGTCCCAGGTGGAATCAGGGGTCCAGTGTTCAATAGCATCAGTGTCTTCCTTTACTGTGTCCATCCCGGGTCCTGACCTTACACTCTATGAGAGCCAGAGCTTGTCACAGTCATTTTTTTTATGCCAGTATTTAGGGCAGTGGATACCTAGCAGCACTCACAGAATGTTAGTTAAGCTGCATTCAGCCTTCTGCCTGACTTTGTAACTGAGTTTGCGACTCTGCCTACAGGGTCTACTGAGCACCTCTGATAACTTCACCTTCATCCTTTGAGATCACTGGTGTCTGCAGGCATGGTGACAGTGCCTATAAATGCCAGCCTGCAATGAAGAGCTGTTCTCTATCAGACACTGCTGCGCTCCTGCTTTGCGTGCCTCTCATTGTCTTTCCAATGATCCTATGAAGTAGGCACGGCTACTAATCCAGCTTCAAACTCTGGTCTGTAAGACTCAAGAGTTCAAGTGTAGGCTGACATCCAGGACAGTATATGAGAGATTGAAGTAGATACTTCATTTAGCTTTGTTAGTCTAAAGCAGGTACTTGGTAAGACCATCAAGGGCTTAGTCACAGTTTATTAGATTGTCTGGCTTTAAGACAAGCGAAGGTTAAGACCTATCTAATTGGCTCAGCATGCCTAGCAAAATTGCACATAGTAATGAACTTAAAATCTGGAGAAGCAATCTGAGCAGCCAAATTACTTTTTGAAAAACCTCGATGTACAATTTGGACAACAGAAACTAAAATCTGCAATGCAGGCAGCATGCCTAGACCGAGGAATGGCACACGGTCACAAGAAACCCTCCTGAGGCCAAACTAAGTACTTCTGTGCGTCAAGAGATCATTGCTTGAGCCAGCAAGTCTGTGTGGGCCGCCTGCCAATCGCAGCAACCGCGCTGGACATGCAGTCAGCCGGGCCATATGATGGAAGCAGAGTGAGCAGGAAAACTTAACCATGCTACATGTGATTCCTTAAAGTAATTATTTCATGAAATCATTCTGCTCTGTTAGCAACCTAGCAGATGGCTGCATCTGGGCAAACTGTGGAGATCACTTGGAACATTTTTATTGTTGTCAAAAACGCACTCTTAATGATGTTTTCAGGTGATCCATCCATGCATGCCTTCTTGCAAACACTAGTATATATGAGACATTACAGAGGGACATTGAATCCATAGGAGTCAGGGATAGCGTATGCACGTCTTGATTCCCTCTCCACATATTTATGGCCAGGGGACCTATGTTATGACGCCAAGGACAGCGGGAAGTCTGAACTTAATGGTTTTGATCTTTACTGCTTATTCAGTTTTTTTAAATGAACAAAGGATTTGCTTGTGATTCTTTGCTCTTCTTGTCACTTTATGTAAATGACCACAATATTTTATATAATTTACTTTTGCTGGTCAGTTAGAACTTTACTACCTAAGGTTTAGGGTAATGGAAACTTAGCTATATCCCACTAATAATAAATAATAAGAATTTGCATACCGAGTACGTGCTACTGCTATGCAAAAGAAAACAAACAAACAAACAAAAACGATGATACTGAGATGCTTAAAATAGCTAAAATGTGATAGGTCGAAGTAAAAACAACATTCAAACCTACCAACTGCCTGATTGCATAAATAAAGATTTCCAGGCAGTTAGGCAGGAGCCACATTGGCATACCATGTCCAGCACCAGCAAGATCTAAAGGTTGCAACAGAGATAGGGTAGCCTAAAAACCTAACTAAGCTTCTGTCTGTCCCACACAGGAAATGCTCAGCTTTTCTCTAGACACTTACTAATGAAATCCTCATTAGCTTTTAGTGCAAAGGTTGAACACCATTGTTAAGATTAGACAGAAAATTCATGTGTAATCTGCTCAAGATCACACATTTAAATTATGGGCCCAGAATCTGAATCAAGATATTCTGATTTCAGAATCCATTTTTTTTTCACTCAGTACTATGGTCCTTTTGCTGAATTTTCTTCTTGTACAAATTAACTTAAAGAATATTGTTTCTTATAAAACTCAAAAATCATGTCATAAATGAGGGAAGGATTTTGATTCTCTCACAATTCCCTACCAAATACTGCTTCTTTAGTACCTATTTTTGTGTTTCTCCTAAGATTAAATAATAGGTCATGCTAAAATGGAACAACTTTGATCTTTACCCAAGTAGTAATATTTTTGTTGTTTTGTAAGAAGTTGGATCTTGGGATGAAAATGTGGTACTCAAGATGCATTTGGTGGCTATCCTTTTATCTTCCAAGACATATACTTCTTGGTAGGGTTAAGAAATGTATTTATCTTGAGAGGGTTGTAGCCAAATTGCACAGAAAGAATAAGAAATTACAAACCTTAAGAGAGAAACACTGTTTCAGATTTCAGGAGGCCTATTGCCCAACCAAGGGCCTTTTCCTCTCTCAGATTCTGCTGGCTTGCTCTAGCTACATATCCCTTCCTCTAGCAACTCTTTCTCCTTTACTTGTGTTCTCACCCTGTATTGTTTGAGTTAGCCAAGGTGCTATACTAAGGTTTAGTGATTTTTAGACATGTTCTTTTGAAACACATTAGAGCAAAAGCTTAGGAGTTCGGTAGCCAAGCCTGTGACCTTAGAGCTTCTCAGATAGTATTCATTCAGCTGAACTGAATTGTGTATTGGCTGCATTTCCCCCAAAAGAATGTGCAACATTACACAGTGAGAATGTGTCATGATAAAATTTAAACAGTAGTCATTTCAGATCTGGTCAGTTGTCACCCCTGTGGTTTATTAAATACTTTCAGTGAACAGATGGTGTTCACATGATTCTTTAGTACAAGAACCATGATTTGAGCACCAAAATTGAAGCTCAGGCTCCTTTGTAATTCTGGAAATAGGTAGCATTTGAAAAGAAGCTATGACGCCAGCCGAGTAGCTCAGTGTATTAAAGTGCCTGAGGGCAGGCTCAGGGCCCAGGGGTTCAATGCCTGCCTGTTAGACTCCATTGAGACTGGGTGTGGCGTGCACGCCTATAATCTCAGCTCTTACAGGCGGATCACTACAAGTCCAGTCTAGTAGTAAAACCTGAACACATGTAGACGCTTCCCTGAAAAGAAGCTATGGCAGAGAGCATTTTCAGGAAGCCAAGGAGTAGGAGACATAACAAATGTGTTTCCTCTTGCCCTCTTCAGGAGGCCTAGACTGCCTCCCTTGTAAGAGGTACCAAACTTGACTATCCAGTGAGATTAAAATATATATATATATATGAACACCCTTCATCTCTATAGCTTAAGCCTCTGTCAGTTATTTTATCACTGTTAGTTTATAATTAAATCCAGAAAAGCTTTTAGCAAATCTTTCTTTTGGGGGGAACTTTAATAGTCCATAGCTGTAGTTTTTTACACTTCTTCAGTTGTGACGAGGGTTACCATCATAATGTGATGGGGGTGGAATCAGGTCTTAATGTGATTACATGAAGCTTGCAAGAAGGTTTGACTTACTTGTCAGCAGCTGGATGCACTGGCACCTTATAGCTATTCTATTCAATTATTTTAATGCCAGGAGCTAGGGAAGGTGACATGGTAATGTGTGTGTGTGTATGTGTGTGTGTGTTTTTTTTTTTTTTCTTCTTTCACCTTCCATTCCTTTTTATCTCTGAGTTTCTTTTTTTTTTTTTTTTTTTTGGCAGAACTGGGGATTGAACTCAGACCCTTGCACTTGACAGGGAAGCACTTATTCCACTGAGCCATCTCCTCAGCCCCTCTGAGTTTCTTACCCACACCACAGCCGGCTTTTTCTCCAGATGTTTGTTGTTGTTGTTGTTTTTAATTTTCCTTCAGAATTTTCTCCTTTTACTTTCATGTTAGAATTTTTATTTCTCATAGCTATGCACTGTTAAAACACTAAAATCACTTCTTCCATTTGTATGAGAACTTTAAGTGACTTTCCCTTTCCTGCTTATAAAATGTCCTGGAGTGGGAGAGAGCTAACCATCTCATCACTGGTCCTGAGCAGTGGAAGCTGGTAAATGACCTTGCCCTCTGGGTGCCGGCCTCCTTCCTTCATGCGCTGGACCCTTGCTGGACCTAAGAGAAGACTTCTTGCAGCCTAAAGGATTAAAGGCACCGAGGGGAGTTCTGTATAAGCACCTTGGCTGTTGAGTTTATTCAGGCCATGGGAGAGGACTGAGGTGGGAGCAGAATCAGCTCCAAGTAGAGCAAAGGACTAAAAGAGGAGGGGAGGAGCTTGCTGCTGTAAGGAACTTGGGTGCCCAGCTAGCATGCTCATTCTATCCCTGGAGGCCAGGGCAGATGCTTGTGGTCGTGTTGCTTGACACAGACTGTGATAGCCTGTGCAGGTGGATGTGGCTTTGCTCTGTGGTTTCCTGTCGTGCCTGCTGGTGACACCTCGCCTGTTGCCTGTGACATTCCTCTGTGCCAGCCCTTCCCTGGACCTAAGAGAAGATGCCTTGATGCCTGAGCAGCAGTGAGTCTCATTGCAATCAGCTGTACACAGACCTAGCACAGGCTTTTCTGTGCCTTCTGCTCTGCTCTTGAAGCAGCATGGCCTCCTCAAATGATCCTCTCCAGTGTTCGCAGCCTGACTTTGCCCAGTGCAGCACGCATGGGCGCCTTGTTTCTGTAAACTACTCGCGTGTTTGTTTCTCTTGCTCTGGTGATCTTTGCTCTGTCTTTTGCTGTTGCTTAACTGAGTCTGTGACCTAGGTCAGATCCTTTAACCCCTCTGGGTTGTGACGTCAGTGGAGTGGGAGGAGGGGTGAACTTGGGAGGGTTCTGGTAAGTTAATCCTGAAACTCTTCCCAGACATCAGAAAGGTTGATTTCCTTCTTTCACCCTCTCATAGCTGAAAGTGGTACTTGGTGTCCAGGAGGCACTCTTTCTGTCTAGGCAGATGGAAAATGAATACTTTCATCACTTCCTGAATAGGCTGCGATTATGTAGGTCCAGCCTGAAATGTTCTTTCCTGAGACATTTTCCTAGGATTCCAGAATTCCATCTTATTCTCCTGCTGTATTGCTTAAATTTAGTTTTATTTTGCTTTTTTTCATTCACTTTTATTTTATATCACAATTTAATACCCTAACCTAGGCTTTTGCTATTATTTTCTGGATGAGTTATAAGTGATTGCAAGTAGTAGGATTTAATAAAAAAAGGTCAAGCCAGAGTTTTATCTGCTATTAACATCTTGTTAACTCTCCTGGCATTAAATTAAAACACAGGCAAAAGTTGTTTAAGTTACTTACAAGGTTAGCAGTCTAAAATTCTTACATTGATGCCAACTTTTAATGACAGTTAGTACCCATTCCAAACATTGCTTAAATGAGATTTGCCTTGACTTTGATTTGAAAATTAAATTTCTTTAGGAAGTTAACATTGTAAGTGTTAACAGTCATGAGGGAATTTTCAGATAGAATTTTAGGAATCAAGTGTAGATTTCCTTTTTGCTTGTCTCTCCTTTTGAGGAATAGAGCTATGAACTTAGAGAACTTGAGAACACTTTCTGTCTCCATAATTCTCAGGATAATTCTCAGCTTACATATTGTAATTTGTATGTTTGAGTAAAGCATTATAGGATTGTAAAAATGTATAATTTAGCAAATTCCCAGGGGGTGAGTCTTTTTCGAGAACCCTCAAATTAGACTCTCAGATGAGGACTTTTGCCATATCATACAGATGGACATAAAAATAAAACCCACTCCCATGAACAGAGGGGCCCCCGTGCTGTCCCTACCTCTCCCAGAGTTTTGTGTCTCATGTTTGCAATAGACAAGAGGAAGCCTCCAAGGAAGCAAGGCATGTGTTGTTTCGGTCTCTAACTTCCTGTAAAGCAGTGACTTTCTAAGTCTTTTGGGTACAATTATAACTGAAGAGATAAACAGGTTTCATAAAAATGGGGGACTCACTTGGCAGTGAGTCCCGGGAATAGGACCAGGGTCCAGTCTCTCCCTCCCCATTGTGAATCGCTGCTGTGTTGTGCTGTGTCATCCAGGGCACTTTTGTTGCATCTCATGTATGGTTTACATCTCATCACTGGAAGTGCGTCCAACAATGTTATTTTGAATGATACTTTCTGTGAAGCTTTTACATTGATGGTCAAAAGGACCAAGCAAGATCAGAGAAGTTTGAAGACTAACCTTACTTTCTGCTTCTTGCAGTTGTAGAAAGAGCTTCTCAAAAGATAAACAAAAACCTACAAATTAATATGCTCTTCAATAAGTATGTTATATGCATATTAGTAAGTGAAACAGGCCGGGGGGAGGTGTCATCCTTGTCCAAAAGGCATAGGTGCTGTCAGCGACAGAAAATTGTTTTGCCGGAGCAAGCTTCCTATTTTCAGATGATCTGCTCCTGTGTCTAAATATTGGTGTCTTACTTGAGTATCTGGAAACACTGCTGGCCAATCAAAATGCACTTGCATTCAAGCCGGCTATCCCCCAACTGGGAATTTTCCCAAAGGATCTGAAAACATTGTATCATAGTGCTAGATGTGTACCTATGTTTATAGCAGCTCAATGTGTGATAGCAAAATCTTGGAAACAACCAAGATGTCCATCACATGAGGAATGGTTGAAAAAGATGTGGTATTTCTATATAATGGAGTATTACTCAGCTATTAAGAATGATAAGTTTGAAGCATTTATACTGAAGTGGATGCCACTTGAACATATACTTATAAGTGAAATAAACCAGACACATATGTGTAAATATCGTATAGTCTCCCTAGTATAACAAGCAAAAAGTAGAAATACAAAAGGAAAAGTACAACAACAACTAAAATCAATTGAGTCAGATAAGGCAAAGTGAATGGCATATGCTGCAGGATACTAATCAGCTTTTCTTCTGGATGGTTAACAACCTAAATTCACAAATCAGAGTTGGAGAAATAGAAGAGCCACCAGGCCAGCCAACATTTTGGCCCTAGCCTTTCAAGGTCAGCGAAGACTCAGGACATAGGAAAACCTGTACTGTAGCATCATGAAACTCAGGTGAGCTCCAAATTTCCTGAACAAGGAGATTATGGAGCCACAAAGGAAAGAGATTGAAGTTCTATAGTGTGCCTGGGGAGAGTCACATGGAAAGAAAACTTTCTCTCTAGCTCTCACAAAGAGCAAACTGGTCAAGCATTGGCCATGACTCATCCACATGGATGACATAGACAAAGGATCTATAGAACAATGTACAGGACTACAAGATAAACCCTGAGGGGACTTCACTGACCACATAAGAAATATAAAGTTCATGTGTTGGTATATAAGTCTTGCTCTATCTAGGTCTTAGCCATCCAGCAGAAAAGTACAAAAATGAAGTATACATCATGGGGCCATAATATTAAGCTGAGCTGTAAAGGGCTATGGTCGACAACTTCTTTGAATAATTCACTATTGTTGTGGAATGCTGAACTGTGTTGGATTATGTTGTCGAGTTCAAGCACCTAAGTTAGTTGAATGTCAACAGAGTGCCCACCTTTGACAGGTGTAGACAAAGGAAGGGGTGTAGAAAGAAAAAATCATGATGTGTGTGTATAGACAGTACAGTTGGGATAGATAAAGCAGTGCTTCTACATAATCCTATGAGAGGCAAGATTTGCACTAATGGTGGTTGGACAAGATATTATGTCGACTTCTAGTACTATGGTCATCCACTAGGAAAATAATTACTGAATCTTTTATATAATTCAGGTATAAAAAATAAGTAAACAGCTATACTCTTAATTTACTGATAAGAGACATTTGCTATGATAATGTCTGTAAGTATAATGTCATGTATGCACCTTGTACAATACCAAAACATGAAAACAGTTTGCAATGTATTAATTTAACGAATCTGTCTTATTAAGGTGTCTTAAAACTGTCTGATTGATATTTGTACTTCAATAAAATAAAAAATAAATAAAAAAATAAAAATAAAAATAAATAAAATTTAAATATGCACTTGTATTTGCAACCTTTGACTGCAGTGAGAGTTGCGTAAGAAATTGGGGAAGAGGGGTTCTTCACAAGTGCCCATGAGCACAGGCAAAACCTATATGCTATGCTTCTAAAAACCCTCTCTGGTTATAGAAAAGAAATACCTCTATATTCATATGATTAGCTATCCCATATCACCAGGAAAGAACTCTTTGAAGTCTAAACTTCAGCTCCTCATTTTTGTGTAATTCAGGCTTCTCACAAAGCACTTTTTCACCCTCAGGGTAGAACATTAACATCATCCATACATTTATCTCCTAGCTTTCTTCTTTCTAGGTACAGCTGTTGTAACTTTTACCATTTCCATCTATCCAGTTTACCCCACCATCCTGTGCTTGCTAGTTAGGCAGTTAAATGTGGCCCAGAGAAGAGTGCGTCTGGGTGTGAAGGTATACAAAATTCTATAAAGAAATGTCTGTTTATCTTGCATAGCCTTTTAATATTTCAGGATTTTCACATGTCAGATCACTGTGTGCCTGTACTTCAGGCCATCAGTAGTAATTATAAATTCTATAAAATTGAAAATGGAGCACATTGATGCAGGTTCAGAATATGTTCAGTCAAGTCTGTGTAGTAGTTTTGAAGACCCTGCCCTGTCTGCTGCTCTGGAGTTGATTCTGCAGGTACAAGTGCTCTTTCCTCAGGCATTGTGTGGTTCCGGTTTCACCCTCATGCCTGTTTTTCTTCTGAATATTCACACCATGAGGTGCCTTGGTACCCCGAGGTGCCCGGAGGACTACTCTGTTTCTGCCTGCTGCCCTGTCTTTCTTGCCTTCTCATCTCCCCTCCACATTCCACTGCGCACTCCTGAGAGGAGGGGCCTTTCCATCCCTGTACCTCAGGCCTTCCACTTTAGAACAGATGAGGCTCTCGGAGAGGAACTATGGGAGCAGGGGGAGCTTCATGTCTGTGAACATGGAGTTAAATTGATTTTAAGTTAAAAACAATTCAGATTCACATACCTGCCTTTGATCCCCCTCCTGTTTGTACACCAACCACATGACTTTAGCCAAGTTCCTCAATCTCCCTGAATCCATTTCTTCACCCAAAATGATGGTAATGAAACAATTCTGGCTGTTTTTCTGCAAAGTATTGATAATATAAAAACCCTTACCATGACCCTGGTAGAGTGCCTGGCGCATAGCAAAGTTTCACAGCCTTTCCCTCTAGCACCACTATAGCATTCCTTTCCCTCCAGACTCCTTGGTGTACTATCTAAGCCCAAGCTTGTATCTCAAGCTTGACTTAGCACCATAGGTGCATGTGAAAAGAGCCAGCCTGTGACACCCAGTACACGTGTGCCTCAGTAGATCTGAGGCCATGACCAAGTTTCTGGGGCTATGCTTGTCTGCATAAAGTGGGGATGGAGAAAGGAAAACACTAAGAAGATTAGATGAGCAGGCAGATGTCAACACCTAAAACACTGCTGAGCAATGTTCAACTGTTGATAAGTCAAAACTACTGTAGAGAGGCTATAAAAGTGTTTAGGTGGAGTTTAGGCAGAGTGACACACCCTGACCAAGGAGAGTACTAGAAAATCAGTACTTTCGGTAAATGTCAAAGTTGAATTGGAGCATTTTTCTTAAGCTGGAGATGTGACATTTTGTAGCACAAGAATTTAGAGATTTGAAAAGTACAAAGTATTTGGCCAAAGCTAAAATTTTGATTCATTTTCACCCTATGATCAGTTTCTGTATCCATTACTGTCCTGGCTGATACCTTAACTAAAAAATAGTTCCCAGGGCCCAGCCCACACTCAGAGCAGCTTTGTGCAGAGCCCTCCTCTGCTTTTCTGTGAGTAGACAGGCTGGATTTCCAGGATATCGCACAGAGCTGCAATAGAGGGGGAGCCACGGTGGGCCTAGCTCAGAAATCCTTGGTCAGAGATGGACCAATTTTCTCTGTACAGAGCCAGAAAGGAAAAAGTTTTGGTTTTGTGGGCCACATGCAGTTCCTGTAGCATCTTCTTCTTTGTCAATATTTTGAGTAACGGTTTGAAAATATAAAAGCCATTCTCAAAGCAAAAGGATCCCAGGGTGGAGGGAGCCCACAGAGCATGATTCCAGGACTCTGGCAGTTTAGCCTACAGAAGCAGGACCTTGAGGTGCCAAGGCCCTTCTTAGGGAAAGGGAGACGTGTGCTCGGCACTTCCTTTTTTTATATTGTAAGCTTGAATTAGTTCCTTTGCTTCTGTGGTACAACTGTATGTTCTTGTCAGATTTTTAGTCATTTTATAGTAAGACCTCATCACACTGCTACTTCCCATGGGGAGCTGATGAGGAACAGTTTAAAGCAGATGGAGCACAGACTGTAGGAACGAAAACCACACAAGAAAGAGCTGTGTGAGAGAAATATTTAATCATAACATGAAAAACTCCTAGTGGCAACTTTTCCATTATGTTAAATTTCACTCATTTCTATGCATTCTAAGCATGTGTTTAAAAACACAGGTTGCGATTTCCCATCTTCGTGCCCATCAACCATGGGTTTCTGATTTTGTCTTTTCTAGGACTATGACTTGAGCCAGCTCCAGCAGCCTGATACGGTGGAGCCTGACGCCATCAAGCCTGTAGGAATCCGGCGGCTGGATGAGAGACCCATTCATGCGGAGCCACAGTATCCAGTCCGATCTGCAGCCCCACATCCTGGGGACATCGGGGACTTCATTAATGAGGTGACAGAGAAAATCACATTCCTTATGAGGCTTTTTATTTTATGTTAAAGTTAGATCTATATGGGCCACAGGTGCTTGGAATATAGCCATGCGGTTCACTAAAACGTACTTCTTTCCCTTATGTTCACCTTTATGTTGAAGGCAAGGATGCTTCATTAATGGAGAACATATCTAATTGATTTTGTCAACTCAGAAAAGATCTGGAGATTCATTTCTGTATTTGTAAAATAGCATTCACCATACATTGTCAGTATTAGTTGTGCTTTCTACCAGAAGGATTTTTCTCCTAGCTACAAGTAATAGACTAACCATGTTATATTTCAATCTAATTCCATCTATTAGCACTGATAAATGTAACAATAACAGTTCCCTTCATTTTTTTTTTCCCCACACTGAACTCTTTAAATTCCACATATGGGGAGAATTCAGGACCTGCCCAGTAACTCCATCAAAGGAGATTAACTGAAAAAGTAGCTAAATTAAATATTATGTAAATGATTTAAATACTTGCCTATTTGAGAAGTTTTAAGAGCCTTTGCAAAGAGGGAGCTAATTCTCTGTTGAAAATACCAGATACAATTTTCACTGCTAACAATTACTATAGAAAATTATTTTGTTTCATTTACTATATTTAATAATTTGTACTACTTTTACGATGGCTGTGTTTCACTGTTACTCTTTTTCTGAATTTGTATTTTTAGTGTAAGAGAGTGTTACATACTGACTGTGAGCCTCTAGCGGCAGCCGTGTTCTCTGGTCATACCCTCCGTATCTCCGTGTTCAGAAGTGCTCTCTGTGCATTACCCAGATGGGGTGCACCTGTTGTACATGGACTTTGGTCCTGTACCAAAAACCCTCTTTTTTCCTGGGCTTCCTTGAAATAGTTGTAAATTATGTAAATGTCATCCCTCCACCTTAGGTTTTGGGATGCACTCATAGCATAGGAAATGTTTTGAAACAAGTTGGTGTATTTATCTACTGCTGCATCTATCCATTATTGTCTATTACTAAATGATAGGTTACTTTGTGAGCATATGGATTCACTTCTGTCAAGTAGGTAATAGGTTAATTTGTAGTGGGCTTCAATTAAAAGCAGATGGCAGATGATAAAAAACAAAAAGCAGAGGGCCAGCGACTCCTTTTTGTACAAAAATATGTGCTCATTTTTCCATCTCTTACTTAAGGCATTTATACACAGCATTAGGCTTTGTAGTCTATGGAAGAGTATCTCGAGATTTCACTTCTGAGTTACTGTTCGCTTTTATGAGAAATTGTTTTTGGGTTATGTGGATAGCTATTTAGTTTCAAGACATAGTGGATCTAATGATTGAAGAACCTGGACATTTTAAAAGCAAGAATTCAACAGATTCTTTTTTAAATTTTTGTACATTTTAATAAGAAAAAAGATAAAATACCAATGAAACAGTTTCAAAACAGGTTAGTAGGACAGTTACAATAATTAATACATTGCATATTTTCTTTCTAATAGTTATTCAGAGGACAAGATGC
Organism: Ctenomys sociabilis; assembly: GCA_004027165.1. Taxonomy (NCBI): domain Eukaryota; kingdom Metazoa; phylum Chordata; class Mammalia; order Rodentia; family Ctenomyidae; genus Ctenomys; species Ctenomys sociabilis. The sequence goes on along the minus strand of PVKA01000018.1, from coordinate 87,854 downwards.
AGACATAATATCTTGTCTAAACAGTATTAGTACAAACCTTTCTTCTCATTGAACTAAGAGAATGTAGCTGTATATCTATCCTGTCTTATGTATACACATTTTTTTCACAACAAAAGTAAAGCTATATTAATATGCTGAGTTGTAAAAGTCAACAGATTCTTACTGCATGCTTTTTCGGCCTGTCTCTTAAGTGTCTGTATTCCATAGGATTTGCATCTCATCTCTGATACTCCTCCTGGTGATAGAAGTCAAGCATTCAGCACTCCACAGGGCTGCCCAGTGTCTTCTTCCTGCCTCTCTTCTCCCTCCCTACACCTTTCTTGTGCTCTAGCCCTAATGGGGCTTTTGCAGTTCCTCCCAAAGCATCAGGTTTTTAACAGACAGCAGCTTTGCAGACCCCGTACTTTCTCGAGGGTCTTTGGGCTCCCCTTGCTAGGAGGGCTCAGCACACACACCCACTGTGGGGAGCCCCCCTCGAGACCTTCGAGAAGGGCAGCCGCCCTCACCATATTCCTCTTGCTGGAACGTGTGAGTGCTGTCCAGGACTGTTTCTTGTTTGTTTTTATATCCTAAGCATCCAGTATATTGTCAAGTGCTTTGGTTCACTTCTTTTAAAGGGTTTAAGTCCTGCAGCCGGTATTTAAATCATAGAGCTTTGGACACTACCAAGTTTGCATTTGATTGAAATTCAACAGAGACCAAGTCTGGAGCCTGTCTGGAGCACGGATTAAATTTAGCAAACAAGGTTATTGGTTATTCTAAATTCATTTCTAGTTCTCTCTCTGTCTGTCTGTCTCTCTGTCTCTCTCACTCTCTCTCTCTCTCTGCCCTCCCTCCCTTCCACTCTGTATCTGTATGTTCATTGATTTACTTTGCAGTGACTGCATTTTCTTCAGTAGCTAGAAAATAGCATCTAGTTCATAAGGTTCAGTTACCCAGACCTTCAAATGCCACAGGAGTAAGATGCAAATAAGGACTTAACCATTTTAAATTTCCTTTTGCTGAAACAGTACTTAGGGACTAGGAGATAGCTTGGCAGTCTAAGCACCTGCCTGGCAATAGCAAGAACTAGGTTCAAACCCTGGTACCACATGCTGTGCTGGCCCTAGAACCCCAGGCATGCCAGGTCACCAGAGCCAATTGTAGTGGCTTGTGCTTATAATCCCAGTGCTGGGGAGGCTGAGACAGGAAGATCAGTATGAGACCACTGCATAGTATATCCTATACTAGATATATCATATCCTATACTAGATATATAAAAAATTTAACAAATAATGAAAAAGAAACAGTGCTTAGATTAGATACAGTCTAAGAGGTGGCTTGAGACTATTACAAATCTGTGTGGTTAGTTATATGATCTGCTTTCTTCCAAGTGATTGACTACAAATTGACTTCTAGAATATATGGGGTTCCTAATTATAGGCTTTTTGTATGTGTTTAAAAATGGCTCATTTTGAAATCATCATGAGTTTGGCTTAGGATTATCCATTCAGCAAATCACTATTGAGTGTCTGCTGTTCATAACATAACTGAACCAGTAATATGTGGATGAAAAGTAAATTGCACATAAATTCTCTTTGTGTGTGTGTTCCTTACCATGCTATCAGCACACACTTTGTGCAGAAGGTCCCAGATTTACCATGGCTTTACTTAAGGTTTTTCAGCTTTACAATAGAGCAAAAATGGTAGTGCTCAGCAGAAAGTGTTCTTTAAAGTCTGAACTTGGGTCGTTTCCCAAGCTGGCCACATGCAGTACAGTACTCTTTTGCATATCAGTCCACTGCAAGAGCCTTAGCTCCCAGCTAGCCACAGGATCAAGGGCAAAACACCCAAGCCTGTACTTTGCATTGTGTTGCTAGGCTACAATATTCAGCCCCTTAGATGCACTGAATGAATTTTTGATTTGTGATATTTTTGGCTACAGTAAATTTACAGGAGGTCCCCGCACCCTAAGTCAAGGAGCCACTGTCTGGTATTTGCTAGCACAAGGGGTCTGTGGTAGCCGGTTCCTACTCAGCTTTGCAGCTGCGTTTGGGGTTCTTCCCCAGCCTTTATCTTCTGCTTGTTGTTCACATTCTCAGCTTCTAACCCTATGCTCTTTTTCATGCTGCAAATTCACCCTCTTCCCTTGCTAAAAGTTAGCTTTCTTGGGAAGCTTATGTTGGAAGCCCATGCACGGGGAGTATGGGCGAGGTGCCATCAGCGATATTGTTCCCATCCTCCCTGGAACTCGGGAGCATTCAGACATGAAGACTGCCACAGTTCTAAAAAGGCTCAGGGGCTGGCCAGATAGCTCAGTGGGCTGCAACAGCCAAGGTTCGATCCCTGGCATGCCATGCTGGCCCCACCCCAGGGACACCCTGAAACAGCAATTGAGACTGGGTGTGGTGTTGTGCCCCATAATTCCAGCACTTAGGAGGCTGAAAACAGTGCTTACAAGTCTGATCTGTATAGTGAGACCCTATAGACCCTGTACTAAGTACATTAAAAAAAGGCCCAGGTAGTTCTTCCATGAAGGTGTCCAAATTATGACTTGTTCAGTGTCTGTAATTCAACAGAAAAAAAAAAAATACACATAAAGTTTTTATACAGTGAAAGGCACCTAGTAAAAGAAACCCAAGCATTTGTAAAAGCATGGAAAATACACACAAATTTATTTATCTCCAGGTCTTATTTGATTTAGCAGAGAACTGAATGTTCCAAAGGAAAGATAATACATTAGTGATTATCATTGGAGTGCTTTTATGGATGTACAGAGTAGGAAAATACGTGAGAACACTCTCTGGGTTGTTTATTTAAATAATGAGTGAATGTTGCTTTGAATCTCAAAAATGATAACTTATATCCAGTCAGGAAGGGCCAGTAAAACAGGTCTCATGCCTTTGGATTTCAGTGGCAGAGTTTCATTCTATTTTGAGTTTTCAGACATGACCTTCAGAGAGTGAGAAGTTGAAACAAATTACTTTATCTCAGCCTAAAGTAAATACCAGCATACTTCCAACAACTTTACTAGCCCTGTGTATTTATCTCTGAGGAATAAAAACCAAGTGTAGCCCTCATTTACAAAGCTGGCTTTTTTATTTATATTGTTTAGAAAGTGTATGTAAGGTTCTTCTAGAATAATTTGCCTAAAACTAGTAGAGTTTTAACACATTTGCCTTTGTCTTATTAATTATATGTAATTTGCCTTTAAAATATCTCATTCCATGCTTCGAGGAGTGGTGTGACTATTTGAACTCAAATCCACTTCATCTAATATTTCTGTTACCTTGTACGAGGTCACATTCCTTGTGTGTCACTTGTTAGATTTCCTACTTTCTTGCTTCCAAGATGGCAATAAGAGCAAAGCCTTCTTTTGGGGTTGTAGTGACACCCTAAGGAGACCACCTATGGAATACGCTCAGTATAACACCTGTAATGTGGTGAGATCCCTTAACAAGTGCCATATTAGTGATTATTATGGCTAAGTTATCTTTTAGGAGTTACAGAATTGGTGCTGACTTCTAATTTGTAAATAAAACACTTATAACCTTCTCCCTAAAAACACTTTAAGCAAAATACAATTCTCTAAAATATGGATAATGAGCTTAACAAGTAATACAAACATGTTACACTTTTGTGTCCACAGTTTAAGCCTAGGTCCTGGCTTCTGAAGAGAACAGATATGAATGTAAACTAGATGCTAAGGAGCAAAAACTAAGCCCAGGGCAGCACTAGAAAGTTAAGTTGCAGAGTGACTGCCAGACATCAGGCAGTGTAGGAAAGAAGGATCAGAGTGTGAATCAGTCTATGCCAAACAAAATGTCACATGTCATGCAAGTGTGGTAATAAACTAAGGGGCAGCAGTTAAAGCAGTGACTTCCAGTCATGGTCAAAGGGGAAAAAAAAATCACATCTTCAATGAGCTGTTGGATGGATAGATGGACAGATAGACGGATGATAGTTGAATGATGGTTATTAATCAGATGAAGACAATGAAAAGGAACTGTTCTCTTTTTTCTCTTAGTTACTCTTCTCTCATTGCTGGGACAGACATCCCTCAAAAAGAGGGAAGGAAAGTTTTATTCAACTCACAGTTACTGGAGGTTTCAAGACTCTATCCCCACTCTACAGGGTCTGCAGGCAAGGCTGGGGTGCTGCCATGTCCAGGACAACCTTTTCCACCTCTCTTAAGAAAGCACAGGCTAACCAGTTTAACAGTTCACCCCTCTCTGGCCATGCCCCTCGAGCCACACGCCGTGCCTCAGGCGGTGACTGCCCCATGATTTACATGAGGCTTTGGGGGGTCCACTAGATACAAACCATAACAGGAATGTTTCAAACAAAGGGAATCATGTTTCAGTGAGACCTTTGCAAATAATAAGGTGGTTACACAAGAACATGACCTTTTCAGAATCCAGATAAGGGTGTATAATTCTCTTCTGGTGGCTGGGTTTTCCAGTAGCCACTACTGAAGGGAATGAACAGTGGCTGAATGGACACCTGTAGAGGTTTGATCTTAACCTACACATAAGTTGCCTAAGCATTACTTTTAGTTATCTCTGCTATTAAACTCTTAATCAGTTTTAAGCTTCATTTTCTTAAACAAAGGGATTTTAAAAAGCTATGCACCAATTAAAAAGATTCTGCGGACCCCTAAGAACAAGGCCCCCCCTATGAGGAGAACAATGCTTTTGGTCATGGAAAGCTTTCAGAGGGCATGATATCAACATTTGAAAAAGAAACCCATAGTAGTTTGTAGGAGAGAAGTGGAATAGTCCTGAAGACACGTTTTGGTTTTTTCCGTCCAGCTCATGCAGGATATAATAAGGACCTAAGCTAAAGCAGTGATACTAAAACTAGAGAAGGCAGGATGCAGGAGGATCAATAGGCCCTTCCTTTTGTATCCTTCATGCGTTCCTCATGAAGAATGTGGGTTTTTATATTCCTCATAAAAGCATATCTGCACCCATAAAGCCTAAGATCAGAGGTCTATAAATACAAGCTCCATAAGAACTCAGCCTTGGCTCTTTCACTTTGCGAAGAGCCTCAAAGTACAGAAAAATATCTGGATAAATTTGTCTACAGTTTAAGATCTGCCACTCCAGGAAAGGTGGAATGAATACACTTTGCTAAATTTAGTCAGAACTGGAGCAGCGCATGCAGTCAGTTGGTGAGAAGAGTCCACGTGCGAAGAAGACAGAGTCTCAGTAGGGAGAAAGAGCAGGTCCAGAGGCCCCAGAGTCATTCTGCTCACTCCCTCGGACTGTACCTTGGACAGCATCAGTTTCTTGAGATTTGCCTGGTATCATTTCAGAATCGCAAGAATATATTCTAGAATTCAAAAACTCACATTTTATTTGCAGATAAAGATCAGTGGTATTCAAGTGGAAGTGTCTGACCTCTTGCCAAGAAGGATACTTGCTTAAGAATTCTTGAAAAGTTCAGTGGTTTTGCCCTTGTTATAAGTGTTAAGCACCAAACAATATATGCTGCTCTAATATAGCACAGTGGTCTCTAGCCAATACAATCTGTGGCCTTAAGCTCTTTATATTAGAAAAGGTATAGAGACTTAAAAACACCCAACCTGATCAGAAAAACAATGCAGTAGTTTTAAAAAAGAAAAGAAAAATTAGCAGGACAAAGAATATTTTTAAGGTCTGAGCAGTGGGCATGAGAGTAGATCATCTCTCCATGCTATATTCGTTTTAAGATGACATAGGTGGTGTAGACCATGGTTAAAGTGTTGTGGGCCCTTTAATGCACCAGTGACCACCAGACAGCTTCCAGAATTCGTTCGTTGGATGCAGGTAACACACGTGTAGGTCATTGTCTTCCCTCCGCTGAAGCCAGTCACACTTGAGCCCCTGCCATTAACATTTTTTGTTTGTTTGTGACAGAATCTCACTGAGTTGCTGTGCTGGTTCCAAGTTTGCTTTCCTGCAATGTTCCATATATATTTTCATTTGAAAGTTCAATTGTGTTGAAGCTCGTAACCTGAACACAGAACTTCGGGATCCATTTTCCTTCTCAGGAACTTCCCTGGTTCTCCTTGATTTTCCTTCAGATTCTTTTTGAGTTGAGTTCTTGGGTGGACTCAAGTAGAACAGTGCTGAACAAAGCAGTTAGCTACTGCTTACATTTGCGATTGCTGGAGTTTGTGGGAAAATGAAAGGGGGTACAAGTGAATATGAACTGCAGAAGGAAAGACAGATGGTTCTTCCTTATTTAAAACCATGTCTCCTCCACTAAGAACAGTAAGTTGCATTCATAGATGCTCCATCAGCATCCTTTGAAGAGAATAAACACATGCGAACCAACTGAATGGAGGTGTAGTCTTTGGCTTTTGCTAGCTAAGGCCACAGGAGCTAGTAGTCCCCACGTAGTGTCTGCTCACAGAGGCACAGGCTGCTTTTTCAAGTACGAGGTCAGTTGTAGTCAGTCAGCAGCTGAGTTTCTTATCGACTTGCCTCAATCATCCAAAGATCCAGATGGAAATGAAATCCCCATGTGGGGTAGCCGTGCTCCTGGGGAACAGTAGCAAAGAGGTTGCTGGTGGAGAAGCGTGGGACTGTTCCCCATGCTGCTCGAATGTCACCCGTCCCCACAGTGGAGCAGCGGGAGCAAACTGACTCCAGAGAGGCACTTGTGGTAGCGGGGGTGTCCGAATCCCCTTCAGAGCAAGGCCACAGGGTCGCTAAGGATAGCAACGTAGCTGACCACAGAAGGGAATTGTGAGCACTGAGAAATTATAGGTTGTGGTGGGTCTCAGCCTCAGAACTGCCTTCTTGCTTATTCTAAAATAGGGTAAAGAAAAATCTTTACTTAAAATTATTTATGTTTTATGTATCAAAGTAGTCTGCCAAAAAACTTGCTTTATTTTATTTAACTGCCTTGTCTGTAGTGTAAATAGTATAGCCAACATGTGGAAAAGCATTTAATTAAGCAGTTAGAATTGTGGGTAGAGACAGTGGAGAAGGGAAAATTGGTAGTGCTGGATGTTTTTCTGATTCTTGTTTTTATTTAAGTCCCACAGCTGACATTTTCTTTCTTAATGTGTACTCACTTTATTTTTTTTCAACTTTCAAAGAGGAAATTTTTCTTGGAGCCTAAATAGTATTGAATATCTCTGACACTCTGAGCCTTCCCTGCAGCGCACATGACGATGAAGTGTCGAGTTCCTTCCCGTGTCGGCGCTCACAGCAAGCTCGTTATTGGTGCCACGATGTGAGCGCGATGTGAGGGCAGTGACGGCGTGAGCAGCCACGTGAGGGTGCCGGAGCCCAGGAGCTGTGTCCTTGCGCAGCTCAGGCGTCCACTGAGGCCTGCGCTCTGCAGTGCCACGGCGACATTCCTGCTCTGCTTGTTATTTCGTGCCTTTTTGCTTTTGTCCACTTCAGCAAACCTAGCAGAACAGATGAACACATGCTCACTTTAAAAATGCCCATGTAAGATAGAGTCTCATAAGACAGATGTGGATCGGAAGGACGGGTTTCTGAAGGAAGACACTCTGTACCTCTTGGATAAGTGAGGCCGCTGTAAGCCCAGGAACATTTGAAGCGTGAAGTGGCCAAAAGAGAATGGTTTCAATCCTGGAACAGAACTGAGAAAATAAAGAGAATTCAAAAACAAATCCTTACTAAATTAAATCCTTAAAAGCTTTAAGTACTTAAAACGCATATGAAATCCTTAAAAGTTTTGAGGCATAATTACTACAACTGTAGAAAGTTAAGATATGTGTCGGTTACTATTCTCTTGTGACTGGGTCAAAATACCCGACACCCAAAATTTAGGAAGGAAAGGTTCTTTTAGCTTACGGTTAGTTAGTGGAGGTTTCAGTCCATACTCGGTTGGCTCCAAGGCAGAGCAGCACATGGCAGCAGGAAACAGCAAAGAGCAAGGGGGGGCAGCCGCTGAGGCAGCCAGCCAGCCTGTCTCCCTCCTGTGTTGTATTCCGGTTACTCACCCAGGGTGGGTGCAGCACCCACGCCCATAATCCCAACATTGGATTATGAGTGAATCACAAACTCTAGAAGCTGCCCCAATGACTGCGTGAAGCTTTAGGGTGCTATGGGAGAATTAGACACCAACCCAAGAAGTTACATATGAAAAACTAATTATTTGTAAGAGTTAAAATATAGATAGAATCTTTTTCAAATTTTAAAAAAATGAATATATAAAAAATAAAATAAATAATGAATATACGTTATTTTAAATTATAAGAGACCTCTCAGTATTTATACTCTGTATAGAAATCAACTCATGGTTATTTTAGTGTGTATTTAAGCTGCAAAGTTACATATATATATTTAAATAATACCTGTTCATACTTCAACAATTCTTCCATAGCTTAGTTGCCTTAATACAGAAATGATTTAATAATAACTTTCCTTATGTAGTAACCACATCTGGCCTGTCTTCATTCCTCCATTTATATCCTTCAAAATCAAGTCAAATACAGTGCTATCTCCTCCAAGAATTTCTAGCTCTTTTTGGTAATCTGAATTTCTTTTAGCATCCTGAGCTGATGATTTCTGCTTTGACTTTGGATTTTTTTTTTACTTATTTATCCTCTGCTGTGTGTTCAAGGGATGCCCATTAGCACAGACAGTGAGCTGGTGTAGATGAGAATCCACTTGGCCCTCCTGTGCATAACCTCTTTGCTTTACATATAGTTCTTTTCAAACTCTGACTTCAGCTCTGACTAGCATCCATGAATCGCAACCACCATCCAGTTGGGTGCAGCTGTACGTAGAACATATGTGATTTAAGATTCTCTCTAATTACCTTCAAGCACTTGGTTCTTCATTTCTGCCATCTGTCAGGTGTGTTCTCTCTGTAATCCCCACCCATCTTATGACTTGACCACACTGAACTGGATTCCTTAGGATTATTTCTTTGTAGACAAAAAGCACATTAGTTTTTCTCTTAACTCTCAAACAGTAACCTCAATTTCGGTGTGTTGAAATTGTAGTCTTGCAAATGGAAGTTTACTAGCAGATGTTTGGTCATGTGTTATCCCTAGGATCTACTGTGGTTTTGCAAATGGTGAGCCTTTCTGAATTCTTGCTTTCTTTGTCTTCCCCCAATGGCAGGGCCTTAAAGCTGCTGACAATGACCCCACGGCTCCACCCTATGATTCCCTCCTTGTCTTCGATTATGAAGGAAGTGGCTCCACGGCTGGTTCTTTGAGCTCCCTTAATTCTTCAAGTAGTGGTGGTGAGCAGGACTACGATTACCTGAATGACTGGGGACCGCGCTTCAAGAAGCTCGCTGACATGTACGGAGGAGGCGATGACTGACCTTCAGGGCGAATTTGGGTTTTGGACAAGTACAAACAATTTCAACTGATATTCCCAAAAAGCATACAGAAGCTAGGCTTTAACTTTGTAGTCTACTAGCACAGTGCTTGCTGGAGGCTTTGGCATAGGCTGCGAACCAATTTGGGCTCAGAGGGAATATCAGTGATCCAATACTGTTTGGAAAGACACTGAGCTCAGTTACACTTGAATTTTACAGTACAGAAGCACTGGGATTTTATGTGCCTTTTTGTACCTTTTTCAGATTGGAATTAGTTTTATGTTTAAGGCTTTAATGGTACTGATTTCTGAAACGATAAGTAAAAGACAAAATATTTTGTGGTGGGAGCAGTAAGTTAAACCATGATACGCTTCAACACGCTTTTGTTACATTGCATTTGCTTTTGTTAAAATACAGAATTAAACAGACAAAAAAGAACTCATGGAGCGATTTTATTATCTTGGGGGAGAAGACCATGAGATTAGAAAAATGTACATTACTTCTAGTTTTAGACTTTAGATTTTTTTTTTCACTAAAATCTTAAAACTTACGCAGCTGGTTGCAAATAAAGGGAGTTTTCATATCACCAATTTGTAGCAAAATTGAATTTTTTCATAAACTAGAATGTTAGACACATTTGGTCTTAATCCATGTACACTTTTTTATTTACTGTATTTTTTTCACTTCACTGTACAAATGGTATGTGTACATAATGTTTTATTGGCATAGTCTATGGAGAAGTGTAGAGACTTCCGAACATGTGTATGTATTATTTGGACTATGGATTCAGGTTTTTGCATGTTTATATCTTTCGTTATGGATAAAGTATTTACAAAACAAAGTGACATTTGATTCAATTGTTGAGCTGTAGTTAGAATACTCAATTTTTAATTTTTTAATTTTTTTATGTTTATTTTTCTTTTTGTTTGGGGGAGGGAGAAAAGTTCTTAGCACAAATGTTTTACATAATTTGTACCAAAAAAACAAAAACAAAAAAAAAAAAAAGGAGAAGAAAGGGGTGGCCTGACACTAGTGGCACTACTAAGCGTGTTTTTAAAAAAAAAAGAGAGTGAGGGAGAGAAAAGAAAAAGCTTTTAAACTGGAGAGACTTCTGACAACAGCTTTGCCTCTGTATTATGTACCAGAATATAAACGGTACACCTCTGACCCCAGCGTTCTGAATAAAATGCTAATTTTGGATCTGGTGACTGGTTGGAACTTTTTCTTTTCTACCGAATGTTGCAGAAAACCCAAGTGCTGCAGTTTTGCTGAGAACAACAGCACACAATTGTGTGGTTTGCGCTTGCACTGCTCACCACTGAGACCGGAGTTGTGGTGACCCCTGCACCCCGAGACACAGACCGTTGCCTTAGGTCTTCCCACCCTAGAAGGAAAGCAGCAAGTAATTCAGGAACTTAGCTCCTGGGAATTATAAGAAAGCCACATCCTTTAACTCAAGGAACTTGGGTAAAATTCTTAACATAGCTCACTTGGCTTCTGCTCACAGAAGCGGCTCTGCTGGTCCTAGCAGTCCCAGGCCTCTTGAGTGCCAGGGTAGGGAAACCTCAGCGTGAGGACATGGGACCAGGCCGGGGAGCTGCACGCATCCTTGCAGTTCTAGAGCCCGTGCAAATCCTTGTTTTGCCTGCTCAGCAAATCATCGGAGGTTTGGCGGACTGCTTCATTGACTCGCCGTTTGCTTTAGTTTGACATGTCTGATATGAACAACAGAAAAAAGAAACTGTCTTGATGGATTTTGTCCAGTTGTTTATGTATTGTCGTTATCATTGATAAGTAAATTTTAAGAAACTAGAAAGAATTCTCACTATTTTTCTACACTTTATTTTCCTTATCCCATACATTTCTGTGCTACTCAATTTGCACAACACACAACACATGCCCTCTAGTTAACTCTTGCTTTTGTCCCTTTTACTTGGGACAGAAGCATTTTGTATATATTAAACAGGAGAATTTACTATCTCTTGATTCAAGTTGTGTGCTACTACTTTCTTACTACTTCCTACAATACTAAATGCTAGAAGGGCAGGGGATATAGCTCAGCAGCATAAACACCTGTCTGGCAAGCAGAAGGTCCTGAGTTCAATCCCCGGTACATCAAAAACAAAGCATTAAACGCTAGAGCTTGCCTCTGGGAATTTCCATGATGAAAAACTGCTAAATTTGCTAATTGGGAAAGACTTCCTAGAATTGCTGGCTAGACTGTGCCCGCTGCTGTGGTACATGTCAGTGAAAACTTAAATGTCTGTATCATTTATAAATACTATACATATTTATAAAGCATTAATGATAAAGTCAGCATGTGACACAATGAATAAATATAAGTATTTTTCAAAACTTCCCTCTTCTTACCAGTATAAATACAAAACTAACTTCCTTGTAAAATATTTTTTTTTTAATTTGCAGGAAGAAAACCAATAAAAAGGGAAGCCTGATCTTGCTATACATGGAACTTGTTTTTTTGCTACCATTTCTCATTCTGATTCCCAAAAGCAATTTTATTTTTTTTTTTTTTTTTTTTTTTTTTTTTTTTTTTTTTTTTTTTTTTTTTTTTTTTTTTTTTTTTTTTTTTTTTTTTTTTTTTTTTTTTTTTTTTTTTTTTTTTTTTTTTTTTTTTTTTTTTTTTTTT
>PVKA01000018.1:0-75828 GCA_004027165.1 Ctenomys sociabilis | reverse complement strand
CAAAAGCAATTTTAAAACATGTATTTCTAAGGTGTTTTTATTTTCATTTGTTTTCATTAAATGGAATTACACAGTATGAATTTTTCTCTAACTTGCCCATTTCATTTAGAATGTATCTTGTTGGTTTATATGTACATCTACCTCATGCATTTTAGTTGCTGTGTAGTATTCCACAACATGAATGCAGTAGTGAAAATGTTCTTTCCAAATTTTTCACTGTTAAAAACAACGCTCTGCTCAACGTGGTGCAAATCTCTGTGTAGAAGCATTTCTGCTAATTAGATGCTTGGATATGGAATTGCAGGATGAAACACTGAGAGGTTAAATACGGCTGAAACTATAAGTGTTTCAACATTACTTCAAAGTGCCCTTTAGCTAAAAGATGAGGCTTTCTGAAAGCCAGCAACTTCCTCCTCTGGCAAAGGGATTTTATGCAGCCCAAAATAGCAACCACAGAATGGAAGGCAATCTAACCAAGGTCTTATTCGTTTTTCTTTGGAAGCTAGAGAAAAAGTCAGGCCACAGTACTGGTTTTAAATACTCTGTAAAATGACTATAATGGTGAAATTACATTTGTGGATCTGGCTTATGGAACTCATCCAGAAACATGTTTTCTGACCTTTTCTTGGTGACTTGAAATGTTTCTGCGGTGTGATTGTGACTGAATGTGTATATAAGAGACCTGCATAGAACAGATGTGAAATAGGTCATATTCTGTGACAAAATTGTATGCACTTTAAATTTTAGTAAGACCTCACCAACCTTTGCTAATTAAAGACCACATCAGATCAAACAAGCAGCATTGTCTAAAAAGCTCTACTGAACTTCGTCCTCAGCAGTTCTGGATACTACACAGATGTAAAAGTTTTGCCATTATGAGCAATTCAAGATGGATGCCTCCTGTTAATAAGTATGCTTTCCTGATTACTACTGTGCTGGGGTGGGGACTTTTTATGCTACTTAGCCATTTTATGTTTGTTTAAATTATTTTCTTTTCCCTATTGAGTTATTTACCTTTTCCCAATTAATTAGCAAGTGCTCTTTACAGTTTTTTTCTGTTTGTTGTTGTTCCTGTTAATCTCATAAATTTATCTGTGGCGTTTTGTCATAGGTACAGATCATGTGTGCGTGGTTTATTCTTTTTTCAACTGTATATTTTTGAGATAGTCTTTCTTCCTCCAAATTACATTTAGGACTTTAATTCCTCCACGACTGATTCTCTGTGATGTCAAAAATCTTTGCAAATTTCAAGATAGAAGATCTGTTTTCCAAGCACCAGTTGTTGAAAACTCCAATCTCACTCCACTCCTGTGACAGTCAGCCCTCCTCATGGAGAGGTTCAGTCTGAACGTGCTGCTTCTGGGGCTTTATCCCTTTCCACTGGTCATCCCTTTAATTCCTGCAGGAAACAGACGGATTACACTAGAACAGGGCTGTAGCAAGCCAACCCACAGAGATCTTTTCATTCTGATTTGTCTGTACACTTTTTTGATATTTTTGCTTGGGCGTCAGTTTTTAAAACATTCTGTCCAGCACCATGACAAATAATATTGGTACTGTATTGTGTTAGGAGACGTTACCAGTCTCACTTGGTATCCCTTTGAATACCTTATTTTTTCACTCTTCGGTTCACAAAGCGGCATTAAATGTTTCATTGTATTGCATAATTGTTTGAGAATTATTTTGCTCTTCTGAGCTGGCACTACTTTTCACAGCAGTTGTCCTAATGATTCTTTGATTGCTCTTTGGAGGTTGGTCAACTTTCTTCATCTTGTTTCTGTCTTATCTTACCCTTACATTACTTCTAATAGTGTTTTGATGGTTCACCCAGAGATTCCAGACAGAACATTATGACTTCGATTAATGACAGTTTTTTTCCTGCTTTTCAAGATTAATACTCATTTTCCCCATGTATATTAGTAACAATGAAAATTATAAGCTGTGTTTTATTATTCTTAATTATAGCCATAATGCTCTATATACCTCCCATTACACATTACATTTCCTATAGACCCAGCTTTGAGAGTTCACGTGTGCTAGTGCAGTTTTATAAAATGCTTGTCACCCACATGATTGTATATTAATGCACTAGCTTAGCCAGTGATGCCATGATATCATGAGAGTTTCCTAATATGGAATCAAACTTTCCTAGAGTAAGTCTTACATGTCATGATGTTTTCTTCTAATGGATTAATGTGTTCCCTTTGCTCCTATTTTACTTATAAATTTTAGTTATATGTGGTTTTCTTAAACATCTCTGCTCTTTGCTCTAATGCTAAATTTTAGTCTCAGATTTATGCTGAGCTAAAATAAATTTTAAAAATTCTGTGCTCCAAAGTAGTGTATAAAAAAATCCTGGTCATCTTATCATTTTATTTAAAAAAAAGAAACTGATACCACTCTCTTTAGTTTTAGCATTGTATAGACAAATCTTCTTTAACAAGAATCAGCATATTCAGGTGTTATGCTTTTTAAAAGAACAGTTTTAGCAATATATATTTTTTTTTCCTGGAAAATCTACATCTATTTAAAAAAAATTCATTAATAGAAAGTTGGGTACAACATTATCTTAAAATCTGACTCATACCATTATTTCTCTCACCCTCCTATTTTTCATTTTTCTTTATCAGAGTAGTCAGAAGTATCTATTCAGTGCATAGTTAGGGAGTTTTCATTACTTGATATAGAACACTTTTTCACTCGATTATTAGGTACACATTTCTCAGGACCTGTTTGTTTTTCAGATACCTGGTGTTTATTTTTGATTTATCAGTTCCTGAGACACATTTCATACTTCCTGGTTGAATCTGGACATATTCTGGGACATGCATATATATGCCTACGTACTATACCCTTTACTGATGGAAAGTATTGGTGCCTTTAGGTCTGAATTTCACATTATCTGATAGTGATATAATCGTACTTTTTTTTAACTTCTTTCCTAATTTCTTTCTCCCCTCCTCTCTGGAATTTTGCTTTTGTTTTATTTATTTTTTATTTTTCTATATTTTAGGGCAGAGTCTACAGGATGTTCAGGGTTTCACTACTAGATCAGACTCGTAGTGATCTGTTCACAGCCTCCCAAGAGCTGGATTGCAGGCGCATGCCACTATGCCCAGTCTCAATCACGGACTCTGTGCACCCCCCCAGGGTCGGGCCGGCACTGCAGGCCATGGGAATCGAACCCCCCACCGCTGAGCCTGCTTGCAGGCCCTTTAATACACTGAGCTATTTGGACAGCCCTTTGTTTTTATTTTAGCTAAATATATAATTTCAGCTGATAGAGCTTGCTCACCTCTTCACTGTTAACAGCTCCTGAGTGATTTCAATTTTTACAGCACTGTAAACACTGTATAAATTTTAAAATGATTTTAGCGTCCTGCCAAACTGACTGTGATGTCATGACAGTCTCGGACACTGCCTCCGTCCTGACAGCGATTTGCTTTTGGCAGTTGACCAGCCTCCACACCAGCAGCCTCTGGTGCTCTGACTTCTGCCTGTGGTCTCCCAGAGCCCTTCATGGAGGGTTGGCTCTGGAATCCCCAGGCCACCTGCATGGCCACTGACCTCAGCCACCTACAGAGTTGGGAAGCATAAAATGCCACACTATTTTCTCTTATTTTTATGTCACTGAAGCTTCACAGCTGTCCATGGGTTTGATTGCAGTTTCTCCTTGTTAGAGGCAAAAGTTTCATTTTTGTATTCAGAGGAAAGTTATGAAAAGCAATGCATAAAGCTGGAGTAACTAAGAGATTTATACAAAATCTCTTTACACTCTTATACACTCCTGAACTGTCACTTTCTTGACTTATGCAGCAGATTTTTTGATAAGGCAAATACAAAATATTTGGCAGTTGTATTAGTGTCACGTCCTGAACAGCAAAGCCAATGAGCAAGTAAAAGACAAAATTCTCCTCCTATAAAACATGGGAACTCTTTGGCCCCTTTTAAGAAAGAGATGATAGGGAGATGGTGTGAGACCATTGTTCTCTTTTGATGTTATAAGCTGTCCAACACATGCATATTTACTTTGGTCACCAGCATTTGTGTGTGACTGGTAGTAAAGTCCATCCATTGCCATTTATTCTTCTGTTTATTAGCCTGTCTAGCAAAGTGTCAAGAGGCCTGAAAAATACCCCAGTGGCATAAGTGCCTGTCCAGAATGTGCAAAGTCCTGAGTTCGATCACCAATACCAAAAAAAAAAAAGAGTCAAGCATGGAAAAAGACATTGATACAATAGCATCTAAAAATATATTTATGGAAGATTATTTATAGATTTAAAAAATTCATGTCCTCTTTCTACTACAACTGATTATGATGACTGTAAGTACAATTTAATTTTTGAGAATGCATTTGCTTTTATGATTTGTTTTAATAAACTTTAAATCCACATGAGAATTACTCCGTTATACTTTAAGTGCCTCTACTTACACATTGAGACCAGATGGGACAGGGACCCATGCTTTTCTTGACTAGAAACCTTGGCATGAATCAGAAGCATAGGACACATCTGAGATATCCCAGACAGTAAAGCAGAACATATCTGTTATATTGGATTCCTTCGTTCTGCTTTTCAAAGTTTGAAAAGTTGATCTCAAGACTAGTGTTTAAGGTTCAGGAGTGAATGACAAACTGGATTAATGTTCTGGTTGAGGTGGCTCCCCGAAGCCTATGTCAGAAGGTGACTGGGTGGCGAGGACCCTGTACCTATCAGATTCACCCACTGATCAGCTGCTGAAAGTCCCATGAGCAGGTGGGGCTGATTGCAGGTGGCTCTGGGACGTGGCCTGAAAGGGCTACTGTTGTCCTTGTCCTCCTTTCTCTGCTGGCTCTCTGGCTTCCATGGGGCTGGCAGTTTTCCTCCACTGGGCTCCATCACACCAGTCTTTGTCTCAGGGTCAGCTGACCATGGACTGAAAATAGCCAAACTCTCTAAGTTGTAGATATGGGGTATTTTGTTCCAGGGATGTGACAAATACAATGACTAAGTGCATGTCAGCTTCTAAGGTCATTTGCTTCTGATCTTTCTCAACCTCTTGTAAACTTTGAATAAGAAACTTCAACTTTTTTTTTTTTTTTCAGAACTAGGGATTGAACTCAGGCCCTTGTGCTTGCCAGGGAAGCGCTTATTCCTCTGAGCTATCTCCCTGGCCCCAAGAAACTTCAGCTTTAAGAATTTTGACCTTTATCTTATAGAATAATGCATATATGTTTAATTAGAGCAGTTTATTGGGGCCAGAGAGATGGCTCAGTAGAATAAGCACTTTCCCTGGCAAGTGCAAGGACCTGAGTTCATTCCCCAGTTCCACAAAAAAAAAAAAAAAAAAGAATGGTTTATTTGTTCAGTTTTGACATGGTGGGAGTGACAGTTTGTATGCTACAATTTTTGAGCTTGCTTCTTTTTTTCTTGGGTTTTTTATTGTATGTTTTCTAAGTATTTATTGTATTTATGTTCAAGGTCAGAGCAGAAACATGACTGCATCAAATAAGAATATTTTGTTTATTTTAATTTTAAATAGCTTCTGTATTGAAGTCTGCTCGAGACTCTTAATATTTTTTCTTATTTCTTTAGGTTTTCTTTTTTTATCCTCCCCTTTGTCCTCCATCTTAATGTTTAAATATCCATAAAGTAAACTAAAGGTATCAATAGCCACAAACCAAAAGAAACATCTGCCCCAGAAGTCTTTGGTGATTAAGGAACAGATTTTGTAAACTGCATTGAATAAAAATTCCTGCTAGTCTCGTCTACACCCAATCACAGACCTTCAACAACACTAACAGAATGGATAATACTGATCTCATGCCACGTGAATCGATACTGTTCTAGGTACTCGGTGTACTAACTCACACTGGTTTTAGAGCAGTCATTCCATCACTTCTAATAGAGTCCCACACGTTAACATTTCTAAAGCCAGGACGCTTCATACCATACATTGAGTGCACCTCTGTAAGGTGGCACAGAGCCAGAGTTCCATGAAAACTTTAAATGGTTTACTGTGGTAAGATCAATAAAGCACCAACATCTGTGCATTTGGATCCAAAAATGTGCATTAAAATACATACGGCCATGTTCCCCACCCCCCAGTTGTGTTAGACAGCTCATTTGCCACCACAATGGCCCACCAGGTGAGCAGAGGGAAAAGTAGTTTTACGGCACAACGGTATTTATGTATTAGGATCACTGCTTTTGGATGTTGTGACAGTCAAATATTTTTAATGTATGTACAGTCTTAAAATCAGTCTTCAATCCTGCAAGCAGGCGCAGGGGCCAGGGGTTCGATCCCCTGGCCTGCCGTGCCATCTCCACCCTCGTGGCGCACTGAGACTGCAATTGAGACTGGGCATGGTGGCGCACACCTGTAATCCCAGCTCTTGGGAGGCTGTAAACAGGGGAATCACTATGAATCCGATCTAGTAAGATCCTGAACACTCTGTAGACCCTTCCCTAAAAATACAAAATATAATAATAATTATTATTATAAATAAAATAAATCTTCAATTCACACTTCTTTTTTTTTTTTAATTTAATGTAGGATCTAGAGGGTTTCACATAGCTCAGACTCATAGTGATCCTCCTGTTTTCAGCCTCCCAAGCTCTGGGATCAAAGGGGCGGGCCACCACGTCCAGTCTCAATGCAGTCTCCCACAGGGCACACTGGGGATCAAACCCGGTCCTTTCGTCTGCTTAAGCAGGCATTTTAGTCCACTGAGCTATCTGGCCAGCTCTCTAACTTCACTTTAAAAAATTATTTTAGAATGAGCTGTATATGCATTCTGTAACACCAGGGGTGCTTGTGTGGATACGTGCGGAGGCGGAAGAGCAGAGTGGGAAAACCCGGGAGAGTCTGACATTCATCGGATTGTTTTTCCTCATTTGTCACAGGGAAAATGGATGATTCCTAACATTTTGTTTTGTTTTGTTTGGGGCCTTTTTGAGACAAGGTCTCACTATGCAGTGCAGACTGGCCTTGAGCTCATCTTGTAACCCAGACTGGTCTTGAACTCACACAGATCTTACTGCCTCAGCCTCCCCAGTACTGGGACTACTTACTGTGTACCACTATGCCTAGCCACCAGCATTTTTTTTTTTTTTTTTTTTTTTTTTTTTTTTTTTTTTTTTTTTTTTTTTTTTTTTTTTTTTGTGGAACTGGGAATTGAACTCAGGCCCTTATGCTTGCCAGGGAAGCACTTATTCCACTGAGCCATCTCCCTGGCCCCAACCTAGCATTCTTATTGATCAGCCTCCACAGGCTGAAGAAAGCTGCTCACAGCTGCTTTCCCTCCACAGCCCTACAGGCTACAACACTTCCATTGGCCTTAACGTCCAATTTTCCAGCAGTGAGATGAACAGCTCTGGAAATCAGAGTAATGTTTTCAACCTGTCAAGCTCTGAGAGATCTTTACTCTGCAAGAAAAAGTCTTTTTCTTCTCCACTGGGAAAGAAGCATCTTTTATTTTTTATCCAACATACCTGGTTAGTTTTTTCTAGTCAGGTACACTAACAGTGTTTTGAACTCTGCGACAACTTCAAGTGGCTTCAGGAGAACCTGAATATTACCAAAGGCACAGCTTAGCATGATTCTCACTGCCTTTGAATCCCACACCTGTGCACTGAAAAATGGTATTAAAAGTTGGAAATCTCACTGTGTTGCCCAAGCTGACCACAAATTCCTGGGCATCAGGGATCCTCCTGTCTCAGCCTTCTGAGTAGCTAAAACTACTGGCAAGTCTCATCATGAAAATACTTTATCAACTCAAAAGTGCTATATAAGTGTGAGAGTTTAAGTCTTAAATCAATGACTTGTGTTCAGTTCTATACTTTAGTGGCTTCAGTAATTTAATCAGATCAGTTGTTTAGTCTCTTCAAGTCTAGGCTGTAGAACATGCCCACAGAACACAGAGAGCATGCAGTAAAAGTTAGCAATTGTTATCTATTAGGAAGACATATTAATCAATATACCCATAATTGTAACTTTGCATCTCTTTATAACTGACAAAAGAAAAAAATATCTTTTCCTCCCCCACCCGCACTTTTACTTTATGTTTCAGGTCAACCTCATTTTTTCAAATATGATTGACAAGAATTCAGACAGAACTTTCGTAAAAACTTTACATTTTTATAGTAGTTCACCTTTTTTTTTCTGTTACCATGTACATTTACATTGGTTAAAAGTGTATTCTACCTTTTCATATTCAAAAAATTGGTCTTATTTTTCTACAATCTGCTTCAAACTTCTACTAGCATTGAAAGTGGTACTAATAAGTTTTATATAACTTACTGGGGTCTCACCTCATAGTCAAGTTTATTAAGGTAAAACCACAAATGATTCTAGAGCCCAGTGACGAGAAAGCTTCAACACCTGTCACCTCCATCATTTTAATTGCCAGCTCTGGAAGAATTTCCAAACACATCCAGAAACCTTGGAACCACAGAAATTCCAAAAATTGATTAAGTTGAGAAGTGATAAATCCTGAGGAGATCCAGCTTTATTACTTTGGAGATTTTCTTTGTAGACTTATGTATAAAATACAGATTTAATAACTCAGCTATGTTAGCAGTATCATCCATTTCACCAAGACTCACCTAATTCTATATCTACTTTCTAATATTTTCTTTCTTAATAGTAGCATTGCCTCAAAACCCTCTGGCTGCATGTATAGGATCCTTTAAAAAAGTTGGCCATCATGCAATATTAAGCTTTAATATCTAGATATACAGGGCATAGAAGCAAATATATCAAATTGTTCTTATTAATTATGATCCTGTTCTTTGTGAGAAGTTAGTACAATACTAGCACTAGCACATCTATCAAATTGCTTTCCACAGCTGAGGAAGGTAAAATGAAACAATTGACATGAAGATACTTTATCAACTCAAAAGTGCTATATAAGTGTGAGAGTTTAAGTCTTAAATCAATGACTTGAAAACGTATCTATATATATGAGCACCTATACTGAACCCTCAAATCTACGTCCATCTTATACACAGAAAGCTAATACCACTTTGCTGTCTCAGAATACAATGATGCTACAATCCAGAGAAAGGACAGGAATAGAACTGTTAATCTGTCCATTCATTCCAGGATGTTGCATTTGTTTTTCTCAACAATTTTATTGTAACTATAACTTGTTAATGATGAAATGAAATGGTGAGAATGGTATGACAGATCAATTCTTTGTCTTTTAAAGGATACCATTTACTGTTAACTATTTCTGCATTTTAAATGGTTTCTTCCATAGTCATACTATAATTCTAAAATGTCTAGTCCTCTACACACTTCCAAAACTTTACTGCATATTAAACTTCCTAGGGATATTTCAAAATGCTGACAGCTGGCTTCACAATGACCTACCTAGTACCACTCTCTGAATGATTGAACCTGCTGTGCAGAATCACCCGAGAGCAAAACCAATCTGGATTTCTCAAAACTGTCATGACAATATCTGACTCCGACACCTAGTAGCAACGCAGAGGGCAGGAATAAAGAACATATCCATGACAAGTTCCAGAGGAAGATGTCCAGGATGGAAATCAGTGTGCAGAAAGTTACCAGGGATACTTACCATGGAAGGGGAAGGAGTCAGATTAGGCAGAGAAGTTGGCTGGCCACATATAGTCTCCAAAAAGGACTCTCAGAAACCTGAAGTAGCTATAAAGCTGCAGTGGTTGAGATTCAGGGCTGTCTCCTGTGCAGCCATGGAGTTGTACTCATAACTCATGCAGCCTCACATAGACCAGCACGAAATGTGCTCAGCACTAGCATGGTTTGAGCTTGGAAGGAAACTCTGAAAGAGGAGCTTTCTACCACAGACTCACAGAACTAGGAAAGCGTGTGCTAGAATTCTCCAGAAGGTTCCGGGAGGCACACTATAGTGGGTACCTACTGACTTCACTGTAACTTTGGTCACTTGGTCAAGTTTTTAATGTGGAATAGTAGAAACAAAATTAAACCAATGAATTAACAATTCCTTTTTCTGGAAGGGAATCTTCATTTAGGAAGATAACTCCTCCTTGGGATTAAGACAGTCTAGAAGAGAAGGCCCACAGGATGCCACATTTGAAATCATGGGGACTCCTATAAGAGAGGACAAATGATTAAATAGCACAGAGAAAGGTTAAAGTCAAGTCAGAAGACAGTCAATTTCAAATTGTTTACTGTTTTGTATATAAAGCACTCCCATGTCCATTTCAACCACAAAGATCATAGAAGAGTCCTGAAGGGGGTTGTTTTGTCTTTTTTTTTTTTTTTTTTTTTTTTTTTTTTTTTTTTTTTTTTTTTTTTTTTTTTTATCACTTCATGAGCTTCTAGTGCTTTGTTAAAGTCCCATGAAGAACCCACAGAAATATCACTGGGAAGTGTCAGACTGAAACAGAAGCAAGATGGCTCTTCAGGATGCTGAGGCCGCAGGAGACGTCTGCACTGGAGCTACTTGGCTGACTTCCAGCGTCGACGCGCCGTGTGTTCAGGTGTGTGCTTGCTGCAGCGGCTGCCAGGGAGAAGGTGTGAGGGAACTCACCAGGCTGTCGTGTTCAGCCACACTGAGAGGAGAAGAAGCTCAAGAGGAAAAAGAAAGGAGACACAAGGAGTGCTTTCAAAAGAGCGCAGCAGAAAAGAGAAAGGATCTGGTGCAGAAGGCTCATGAATGTTCTCTTCATAAATGAAGACGAATTTTTGATGTAAACATCTAGGGGTAGGTTTCTAAAATCCAGTGGCCTGGCTTCTAGCTAGAGTGTGAATATTAGGACACTTGAACATTTGGGTTACTTGTCAAAATTATTTTTGCTTTTCCTCAAGTAACCTAATACAGCAGATAAAATTCGCATAGGCCTGCATGTTACGGTACTAATTCACTGCTGGACCTTGCTTTCCATGCCACCGTAGCACACACAAAGAGCCTCAGGTGTCGCACTGTACCGTGTTTCTGGTGGGTTCCTGAGAAAAAACACTCTAGAAGAAAATCCTGAAGGTTTTGATTCCTCAGGATAAAAGAAATACCTAAATGATAGTAAAGTATATTTTAAAGGTAAAAGTCTTTTACCTTTGAAATATAATGTCTACAGTATTTAATTCTCATTTAATTGACTTATGTAGTATCTTTTAAAACAAATTAAACTTACTTTAATCTTAGCACCTTCAGCAATACTTGATTACAGAAAGATGACCTGATGGTTGATTCATCCTATTTTGTTCAAGTAACTTTTTAATATCTCACATTGTTGATAGTGGAAATAAATTATCATTAGGATATAAATATGAGGACAAACTCATTTTATAAATATTGACTATTTAAGAAGGCTGCATACGGAAATTATGAAAAGCATGTAAAATGTATAGGTACATTTTTTAAGAATATAAGATTTTATTGATTTTTCAAAGCAAACGCAAGCTCTCCATTAATAACACAATTTTTCCTACTGCTTCTGACCTAACATCCTCTTGGCACAAAAAAAGGAATCATACATTTCTTTGATTTCCTGAAGTAAAAGGTTATTGTTCAAGCTGGGACAAAAAAGTTTAAAATATGATTCCTGCATCTTCAGTTCTCTTGTTTTACCGTTATGCTGTGGAGCTCAATGTTATTTAGAAAAACAGGGAGCAGAGTTGGCTTCTTCTGGGGGCTTAGGATTCAAGCTCAGGACTTCCCACTTGCCAGGCAGCTACCACAGCAATGAGCTGAACTCCAGCCCCGGTAAGCAGAGTTTGGGAGAAATTTAAATCAGAGTCTCAGTGTGCAGACTACTTCCATGCAGAGGTTCAACTCAATGATTCTGAAGGTATTTGACAGGATTTTTGTGTTAGTAAATAACAAAGAGATAAACTAATGTCATATTGGTGACAAAAATAATTTATTTCATATATGTCTCACTCGCTGGTATCCTTCAAATAAGTGACCTTACTTGGTACAGTATCAGCCCATCTCAAGTAAGCCAGGATTCAGTAAGTAATTACGCAGGGTCTGGAGGTTCGATCCCCTGACCTGCAGTGTCTGCCCGCCCCCACGCCTGTGGTGTGCTGAGATGGCAATTGACACTGGGCACCGTGGTGTGTGCCTGTAATTCTAGTGTATGAGAGGCTCATAAACAGGAGGATCATTATGAGTCCGATCTACTTAGTGAGACCCTGTAGACCCTGTCCTAAATTTTTTTTAAAGGTAAGTAGGTTACAACCACATAAAGTTTAGCCAATTTGAAGGAAAACAGCTTTGTCTAATTCTAAGATGCATATTTCACATATTCTTTTAAATAAGTTTTTACTTAATTATAGTAAAATAATCACTATATTATTTTAGCCTCCAATATAACATAGTTACAACCTTCCCTTATTAAGTTTGCATTCTTTGGTAAGGCATCAACTTTATGTTAAATCTTTAAGATGTACCTAAATTATATGTTGAAATTGACTTTATATTTGCAATGTTATTAATGTCCCCGAAAAAAAAGAAATAAAATATGGCATTTCAAATTGTTTTCTATCCTTATAAAAGTTTACTCTATTTTGAATTTAAATGAATGTAATAACTGTTATGCTTGCATATTTTTATTGTACTAGTTCATTAAATTAGCATTAAAAAATTTCATTTTGAGCCAGAATATATTTAAAAATTGGAAATGTTAGCACCAGCAAGATACCTCAGCTGACTAAAACACCTGCTTAGGCAAGCTTAGGAAAGCATAGGGACCACAGTTCAATCCCAGGCACCATATGCTATGCCAGCCCCTCCCCCATGATGGGCTGAGCTGGCCAGAGTCCCAGCCCTGTAACCCCAGCCTTGGTGGGGCTGAAAAACAGGAGGATCACCCAGCTGCATAGTGAGACTGTGCAACAACCAAATACATTTAAAAAATAAAAATAAAATGTACATTAAAAATTGGGAGTGCTTTATTAGTCTGATTAAAGTTGACATGTTGTTCTCTTACACATGCTTTCTTCAAAGGCAGGAAGAAGGAGCTAAAGTTTTTCTGTAGGGACAGGAGAGTGTGAGAACCAATAAGAAAGCCCCAATTAAAATAAGATGTAATCTCACTGTTGCTTTGATTAACATTTCTCTAAAAACCAAAGAGGCTGAGCTTTTTTTTCATGTGCTTATTGGCCATTTGTACTTATTTTGAGAAGTGTCTGTTCCTTTTTATTGTCTACTTTTTCATTGGATCTTTTGTGTTTGGGGATCTAATTTTGCTGAGTTTTCTCATATGCCAGATTTTCATCCTCTACAAGAACAGTAGCTGGAAAAATTGATTCTGTATGTTGTCTGTTCATTATTTGGTTGTTTATTTGGTGTGCAGAAGACTTTAATTTGATACAACCTCATTTGATGATTCTTAGAATTATTCTTGTGAAATTAAGGTATTATTCCTTCCCAAATAGTCCTTCACAATACCTATCTTCAAGTGTTTTGCCATTTTCTTTTCCAGCAGATTCAGTGTTTCTGTAGTTTATCTGTGTTTAATACATTTTAGTTTGATTTTAGTATGAGATGATATATATGGGTCTAGATTCTTTCTTTTGCAAATTGATAACTAGTTTTCCCATTACCATTTGTTAAAGAGATTATCTTTCTGCTGCCATTTGTTTTTAACTCCTTTGTCAAAGACTAGATAAGGATATTCCTGTACCTTCTGTTCCATTGGCTTACATGTCTATTTGTGTACCAGTACAATTCTCTTTTAATTATTTTAGCTTTGTAGTATAATTTTAAATTCAAAATTGTAATGCCTACTATTCACCATTTTGCTCAGGATTGCATTGGGTATTATGAAATTCTTTGGCTCCACCTAAGTTTGAGGATTATATTTTTCTAATTCTGACAAAAATGCTACTGATATTTTTATTTGAATTACATTAAATCTGTTTGTCATTTTTTCAGTATTGAGTCTGCCTATCCAGGCAGAGGGGACATCTTTCTATTTTCTAATATCCTCTTGAATCTCTCTTTTCATTAATGAAGCTGTTATAATATAGCTCTTTTACCTCCTTTATTAGATTGCTGGGAACATCAAGGACTGCAGAAGCAGTAAATGTTGCTGAGAGTGGAATGGAAAAGAACTCTAACTCATTGGAAATGTAAGCTAGTGCGACCACTGTGGAAATCAGTATGGAGATCTATAAGAAAAAGTAAAAACTCTTTTTGTAAAAGAGTTTTAAAACTCTTACTTTAAAAAAGTAAGACAGATATATTATGCTGGGATATCTTCTCCCAAAATTAAAATTATCATATTGCATTAGTACATAACAATGCTTATAGTCATGCTTATAGCCAATTCGTAGTAACTAAGCTTTGGCAAGCTTAGGAAAGCGCAGGGACTGCAGTTATAAATCATAAAACCAATCTAAATGTCATCCATAGGTAAAGGAATAAAGAAATATAATACTGAAATTTGAGCCATTTTTAGAAAAATGGACCTTGAGATTGTAATGTTCAGTGAAATAAACCAGATACTCAGGGATAAACATCACTTTGATTCTTTTACATAGGTGACCCAAAAAACATAAGTGAGAAGATAAGAAATGTAAATGAAGACTTTTGGAAAATGAGAAAGAGATTTGGGAAACAGGATAAAGGATAATTTAGGTGGTGAAAGAGGATAGAAATCACCAATAATCAATATTTTCTACAAACAATATAATTACTGTGTGTCACAAATATATTAGTAAATAATAACTGTGAAATACAAACATTTTGCATCCATGCAGGACATCAGTGCCACCATGATGGCCCAACCAAAGACACTAATGAAAGAGTATTTCCAGAACTGATTCAGAAAGTGGCAAGAGTGAGGGAAAGGTATTTTTGGAACAAAAGGGTGTTTAATGCAATGGGTCTTCTACTCTAAAAATTCTTTTTTTACTTAAAAAAAACAAAGAAAAAGATATAACTGTCCGGCACCGCTCCCGTCCCGCAGAAGAAGACACTCAGACACTCAGACACGGGGTTCAGCAAGCCTTTATCGAGTAGGATGCAAGCCTCTACATGTGTCCGCTATCCGCGGCTCCTACCGTGCAAGCATGTCCAACTTCCCTATACAGCAGTCTTTATATTGTTTATAACCCAATCGGAGGGCGCTACGCGGAGCAGTGGCAGATCATACCCAAACAAGGTAAAGTTAGGCTCAACAGCAAGACTCAGGAAACAGGATATGGGCGCCATCTTAGAAACACGAAGGGCGGGGGGAGGAGGAGTCGGCGCCATTTGATCTGGCTCCCAACATATAACCCATAAAATGAGTAAGAAATACATTGTTCCCCTACTTAGAGGAAATTTTAAGTAGTCAGATTCATAGTCATGCATCTCGTATAGTTGAGTGGAAAAAGAACATAGCTGTGGTTAGAAGCCCTGAGTTCATATTTCAAAATTGCTAGCTGATAGAGAAGTGACCATGTATGTAGTGCTTTCACTCTGTTGGGCCATACCTATTATGTTAGTTGAAGATAAAATGTTGTTATAAAAGATAAAGTAGAAAAAGTGAAAGAGATAGACAGATATTTACATTCTAACTTTGATTATCACAGCATTTGTTCATTATGTGTAAGCTAAGATAGTCTCAGCACAATTTCCAGGTTCAAGAAGTAGACAAACATGCAACACTAAAACCATCCGCCACATCTTACACACTTTCTTTTCTGCAAATATCGCAGTTGTTGTTATAGCACAACAGGCTACTATAACCATTCACATAAATCAAAGAGTTCAGGTTTTAGTCAAGCTTTCTTACTGAGTTACGAGTGGTTTAACATAAGTATAGAATGAAAATAATGACATTTTATTTCTTTTCTTTTTAAATGTATTTGGTTGGTTGGTACAGGATCTCACTACGCAGCTCAGACTCATGGTGATCCTCCTGTTTTCAGCCTCCCCAGCATTGAGATGCCACTTGAACATATACTTGTAAGTGAAATAAACCACACACACAGGTGCAAATATTGTATAGTCTCCCCAGTACAAAAAGTGAAGAGAAGAAATACAAATAGAAATGTACAACAACTAAAAACAATTGAGTCTGATAGGGCAAAGTGAATGGCACATGCTGCAGGGTACTAATCAGCTTTTCTTCTGGATGGTTAACAACCTATGTTTACAGATCAAAACTGGAGAAACAGAAGAGCCGCGAGGCCAGCCAACATTTTGGCCCTAGCCTTTCAAGGTCAGTAAAGACTCAGGACATAGGTGAACCTGTACTGTAATATCATGAAACTCAGTTGTGCCCCAAATTTTCAGAACAAGGAGATTATGGAGCCACAGAGCAAGGAGATCAATGACCTGTAGTGTACTGGGGAGAGTCACATGGAGAGAATATTTTCTCACAGGCTCTTACCGAGAGCAAACTGGTCAAGCATTGGCTGTGACTCATCCACATGGATGACACAGACAAAGGATCTACAGAGTAAGGTAGAGGATTACAAGATAAACCCTGAGGGGACTTCACTGACCTCATCAGAAACAAAAACTACATGTTTTTGTATATAGATCTTGCTCTATCTTGGTCTTAACCATCCAGCAGGAAAGTATAAAAATGAGGTATACAATGCGGGGCCATAATAATAAGGTGATCTATAAATGGCTACAGTTAACAACTTCTTCAGATAACATGCTATTGTTGTGGAATGCTGGATTGTGTTTTCGAGTTCAGCACCTAAATTGGTGCCTCTATTGAATGACAATAGAGTGCCCATCTTTGACAGATCTAGACCAAAAAAAGGGGTATACAAAGGAAGAACCATGATGTTTGTACATAAACTGTACAGTTAGGATAAATATGCCGTGCTTCTGCATAATTCTATGAGAAGCAAGATTTGCACTAATAGTGGTTGGACAAGATATTATGTCAGCTTCTAGTACTATGGACAACCACTAGGAAAATAACAAGGTAGAAAGTATTAAATTATTGAATCTGTCATATAATTCAGGTATAAAAAATAAGATAAGTAAACAGCTACACTCTCTTAATTCACTGATAAGAGACATGTGCTATAATAATGTCTGAAAGTATAATATCATGTATGCATCTTGTACAATACCAAAACATTATGAAAACAGTTTGCAATGTATTAATTCATCGAATCTGTCCTGTTAGTTTGTCTTGAAATTGTCTCATTGCTATTTGTTCTTCAATAACATAAAAAATAAAAAAGAAGATGAGAACATAATGTTAAGTGAAATAAATTAGACATAGATGTTTAAATATCACACTATGTCTCTTGTTTGAAAATCAAATGTCCACAATGGATGACAATGGTACTGGAAAGCAGAGAGCATTCAAATGAGAAGGGGAGGAGCATTCAAATGGGAAGGGGAGGAGGTAGGAAAGAGGAGATAGGGATTAAAAATATGAAAAAGAATGGCAGGAAAAGAATAGAAACAAAGTTTTATAAGGGCAGAAAAGAAGGTCTGAGGGGAATGAAGGAATTAAGACATTTTATAAGATGTATCTTAATAAAGGTATACAATTTTCATATGAATTATTATTATATATGTGAGAAGTATGCTGATAAAATTAATATTTTTCAAACTATTTCAATATTTACTTTAATTCTTTTATCTCTACATTTATGCTTTTACTCTTCTTCTATTTCTCTATTTATGCAGTGGAAAGCTCTCTCCCTGGCTTCCTTCCCACCTCTAAACTCATCATTCCAACTTTGTCTTTTTATTTAATGTATTTTAGTACAGGGTCTACAGGGCTTACAGGGTCTCACTATGTAGATTAGAATTACAGTGATTTTCCTGTTGTCAGCCTTCCAAGTGCTGGGATTACAGGCGCCTGTCTCTATGCCCAGTCTAATTGCCATCTCAGCGTACCCTTGGGGTCAGGCCAGTACTGCATGCCAGGGATCGAACTCCGGCAACTGTGCTCTGCCTAAGGAGGCACTTTAGTCCACTGAGCTATCTGGCCGGCCCTCTAACTTAGTCTTAACATCGTTTTACCTAAGAGTGTGATCAGAGTTTGCTATCATTTTATTTTCCTCTTGACTATTTTATTTTCCTTAGAGTTTATAATTTCCTAGCTATTTTGCTAGCACATTTTCTACATATATTCCTCTGAAATTTTCAAAATCAATTAGGTGTATCATCAACCTATCAGTTTTAATAAAAATTCCACATTATCAAATTTTTTATTGTCTCCTCTTCATTTCTGAAGTTACATTGTTAGAAATAGTTCTTCCTCCTATTTCCAGTTGCCTAGACCAATCTGTGAGCACATTGTACAACTACCCTCCAGAGACTTCTCTTGCCCCTCTCTTGGGTTGGATCCACCATTTCCTGTTTTCTTGTTTAAGATTTTATTTCACTTTAAAGAGTAAAAGCAAAAGCAAAAACAAATAGCAGAAATAAAGACAGAAACAGGGTAACATGCAACACACACACACTTTGCAGATTTTTAAAACAAGAACAGCAGAATAACACTGGTTGTTCTATGTCTTCCATCAAATCTGCTGCTCAGATTAACAGAGCTATGCAAGATTTGGCAAATAATTGAATGTTACTGCTTGCTTTCAAGAAATCTTAATTTTTTCCTTGTCTTTGTCATTTTACTTTTACGTTTTAAAAAATTAATGAGAATAAAATAATTGATCAGACATTAGAAATCATACACATTTAGAAGACCAAAGTGAGAGGTATTCAAGCATGGTTTTTATATTACACATTGCTGACCTTGGTGCTGCTGCTTTGTTTTATTTCTTCTTTCAGGTTCTTATACGAGGGAGATAATGCGATACATATATATTTCTGAATCCTTCATTTTCCTCTTTCTTGTGTTACTCTCTAATTTTGCTGGAATACATCCTCTAGTAGTTTAAGGAAAAGTGGATGAACTGTAATGTTTTCCCTCCATTTCTTACATCTGAAAATATTTTCATTTCATCCTCACACAATTTCTAGTTTGAATAAAATGTTCAAAGCTAAAAATAATACTTCAAAATGTAATAACATTGTGTTGTTTCCTTCAAACTGCTCCTGGGAAGTTAAATACCAATTCTGATTTTTTTTTGCTTTGCATAAACTATTTTCTCTCTTTGAAAGGTTTTATGATATATTCTTTGTTCCTGGTGTACTGAAAACTCACTTTCTGTTAGTTAGCTTTCCATCACTGTTACCAAATACCTAAGAAAAACAACTTCAAGGAGGAAAATTTGGTGGCAGATGAGGACTATGGGAAATCAAAGCCGTTCACCTTATGTAGAGAGCGTGGAAGCTCCCGAGAAGAAGAGGCCAGGGAAAATGTGAGATTACCACAGGATGACACCACATGGCCTGCTCCCCTCAGGTAGCCATATTATGTCTCCAGTACCTCCCAATAATATCATCAAATATGAGCTCATCCATGGGGATTCATCACCTGATTAAGTTAGAGTTCCCTGGCCCAGTGACCTCCCCAAAACCCTATCAGCTGGAACATGAATTACAGAAGACATTTCAAACCTAACCCATACTGTTTATTTAAGCTATAAAGTAAGATATACACTCTGGTTCTAGTGAAGATTGTCAAATCAGGTCTTTGATAACGTATTGTTTTCCTCTTCCCTTTGTTCTTTGTATTTTTTTTCCTATTACATACTGGCATTCTGAGTTGGCTATTCCACATGTCCAAAACCAAAAGTAGACCCATGTATATCACCATGCACTAAGCTAAAATAAAAATGGAGCAAAAACCTAAATTTGGAAACATTAATACGAAATCTGCTGGAAGAGAGAATGGGTAGAACTCTTCAAGACATAGTTGTAGGCAAAAATCTCATGAACAAAACCCTGACTACATAGGAAATACTACAGAAGAATCAACAACTGTGTTCTCATCTTATTGAAAAGCTCTTGAAATGGGCTGGCCAGATAGCTCAGTGGATTAAAGCTCAGGCAGATGCAGGAGCCAGGGGTTCATTCCACAGCCTGCAGTGCTGGACCCACTCCCGGGCCCCACTGAGACTGCTAATGAGACTGAGTATGGTGGTGTGTGCCTATAAAAACAAGATCACTAGGGTTCCAATCTGTGCAGCAAGACAGATTTATTTAGTGATTTATTTCCTTATCATGACAATGCCAAACTTAAGTAATGGATGCAGTAACTTTCCAAATCCAATGGGCAGAAAAATAAAGTTCTGGAAGGAAGCAAAATTTAAAATAATATAAGCAAGTTCAATACATACTTTGGGAAAGCTTCAGTCCTTGACAGGACTGGAGGGTACAATGGCAAGGAGTGGCATTCTCAAGGTGGGAACAAGTTCAGATCATGTTCATCCCACGGCTATAGGGTGAAGAATTTACATGCTTTATACAATATGTTATGAAGAGCTTTGGAAAAACTTGGAGAGAAATAAAAATATCAGATTACTTTAGGGACTTTTCACATTTGGTAGCTCTTTAGAATCTGTAGGGCCCAACTAAATTGTCTAGAGATGCTAGATCCTGAGGAAATAGTAATGAGTCTGTAATATGTTTAATAAGTGCACTTTAAATACATATAAAGAAATCTGATCATATTCTTATTTATTTTGCACATTAGTTATTCAATACTGTCATAACATGGGAAAAAATGTGAACTCTGAAATCATTTCAGCATGCTAAGATGTAGTACAGCACAGACAGAATGTAATGCAGTGGGTTGAGAAGAAATGGTCCACACAAGAGATGATGAGGTCATGGGTGCGTGGCTTAGGCTGGGGACTGGGAAAATGGAGCAGAGATTTACAAGATGCTCTGGTCCAATTTAAATAAATGAAGCTGGGGCCAGGGAGATGGCTCAGTGGAATAAGTGCTTCCCTGGCAAGCGCAAGGGCCTGAGTTCAATCCCCAGTTCCACCAAAAAAAAAAAAAAAAAAAAAATCTTTTCTCAGAAAGGAAAGAAAAACATTTAGTACTTCTGGAAACATGAATGGTCTATTGTTGATTCCTGCAAGTATAAATGGCATTACAAATGTCAAACTGAACACTTTGAAGTTAATTACTATAACACTAAGGCAGAATAGAGTAGCTCTTTTATTAATTCTACCAACTAGGATGTGAATTTCCAAAAAAAGGAAATCAAGAGGAAAATATATATAAAGCAATTACATTGTTCTTTATTTTACTGGGCGAATTGATTATAGGTTAGATAAATGTGGCAGAGAAAAATTCTTTCAAAATTAAATAAATGTGTAGATGCAGCTGAAATGAAAAAATAAATAAATAAATAAATAAATAAATGAAGCTGTGGGTAATGTAGAATAAATAGAACTCTCTGACGGAATTCAAGAATGAGTGCTAGTGGTGGAAGGAAGGGAGTAAAGAGAGAAAAAGATGGGAAAAGAGACAAAATACTAGAATTCTTTTTTTTATAAACTTGAAATATTTTAATGCTTCCAGATGTAGCATATAGGAAATAACAAAGAGCGTAATTCAAAAGGCATGAGAAGTTGCAGTATGCTCCTGGATGAACAATAAAGAGCTCTCAAAGTGATAGTTATGCAGGACTACATAAAATATATTAGATGAACCCTTATTTAAAAGGTCATTGAAGATTTCTATAAAACAGTACCAATCTTATGTCAGGTTATACACATTTTTTCATATATATGTGTGTGTGTGTGTATGTGTGTATAAAGGACAGGGAAGAAGCAATAGAAAGTCAACAGAAAATAGAAACATACTTTTTAAAGTTTCTAATACTAGGAGAAGATATACAATGTCTTTTAGATAAATTGTAATTCAAAGATATTGTATAAATCTTAAAACAAAAATTAAGATTAAGCAATACTCAGAAAATTAAATACTAATTAATTTAAAATTAAATGTTTCAAAACAATTGAACTGATAGTAAAGAAATACAAAAAGTAAAACATAAAATAAATACTGGAATTATGAATAAATGACCATCACTTCTGACAGTTTGGAGATAGGATAGCGCACAAAGTTCTAGTGTGTTGTAGACATGGATAATGGCCATGACATTTACTGGTGGCCAGATGTCACTTGTAGAACTGAGCTACAGCTATTTCCTTGAAATCCACCCTGTAGTCCCATATGGAATCTTGACCCAAAGGGTGCAAGAGAAGTCCATTTGTAGAGTGTGCTGATGGAAATTCTTTGCTGCTGTACACAAAAGAATAACTGAAAGACTACTATTGTATACCTCTTATTCTCCTGTGTTTAATTGTTTCCCCTATTTGGTGGGTTCTTTCCATTCTCGTTCATGAGGTTGTGAACATTTTGCTCCCTCTCTAGAACATCATTTAGTAGTCTGTGTAGGCTTGGCTTTGTCATCATGAAATTCTTTAGTTGCTCTTTGTCGTGGAAGTATTTTACTTCTCCATTATACTTGAAAGAGAGTTTTGCAGGGTATATCAGTCTGGGTTGGAATTTGTTTTCTTGCAAGACTTGAAGTACTTTGCTCCATGCTCTTCTTGACTTGATGGTTTGTGAAGAGAAATCTGCCATTATTCTGATAGGTTTTCCTTTAAATGTGATCTCTTTCTTTTCTTTAGTGGCTTTTACTATACTGTTGCTGCGCTGAATTTCTGGGATCTTGATTACTATATGTCTGGGAGTGGTTTTAATTGGGTTGATGCTATTTGGAGTTGTATATGATTGGTTACCTGAATGTCAGATTGTTGCCCCATATTTGAGAAGTTTTCTGCTATTACTTCCTTCCATATTCTTTTTATGTCATTTGTATTGACTCCTTCCTTCTCACTGATGCCTGTTAGTTCACATTGTTCATCTTTGCATCATCTTGCAAGTGTTCAGCTATTTTTTCTCGCATCCTAGTTGTTTTTAAGAGATCTTTGCTTACTTTTTCATTAGCTGCAATGTTGCCTTTAAGGTCAGAAAATCTACTTTCCCTTTCATTCAAACAGATTTGCCAGCTTGTGACTGAGGTTTTAATTTCCGGTCTATCACTTTGGATCTGTAGGATTTCTTTCCTATATTGTTTATTCATGGGGTGCATCATTTCCATATTCTGCTCTATTTTTTATCAGTGTATTCTTTAGAAGCACTTAGTACTTCTTTGATTATAGTTATCGCTACATTTTTTACTTCAGAAATTATTCCTGATGTGATCTCTTCTATACCTTTCTGCAGTTGTCTCTTTTCTTCCACCACTATTATTTCAGAGATTTCAGGTGTGTGATTTCCAATTTCCTCTATGCTAGTGTCTTCTGCATTTGTACTGGGTGGACTCAGGGCCTGAGACTGAGTTTTGCTCCTTCTCTTTGTCATATTTGTATGCCATTTATTTTTGACCTTTGGTATAGAGCTTAGAGTTATTACCTTAATACCAGGTCTGGATCTATGAAATTCAGACTCCTCCAAGTGGGTGTGGCTTGGGTCTTGCTGCTGTGCTCCACTTCTTCCTGCTGCAGCCTTGCAGGTGAACCCTTTGTATCATACTGGCAAGATGTTCTGCTCCTGAATCAACTGGGTGGGTCTTGGCTCTAGCCTCGTTGCAGGGAGTTCTAATGAAGGGTTCCACACTGGGCCTATCCTCTGGATCACTTCAGGGTCCAGCATCCTGGGCAGTCTCATTCACATGCCGGGTCTGCACTCTCTAGAATTCTTACAACAAATTCAAGAACAGTAATGTCCTAAATGTTGCACCAGCATTGTAATCAATCTATGAGTGAAGATTTGTAGGTGCAAATAGAAATAATCACTAGGAATTGCATCAAACAAGGATCGCAGATAACACTGTGCTTCCAGTGCAGATACAACTTCGTTCTGTGAAATACAGGATATCACTGACCAGAGAAATCACATTTCTATGATCTTCTCATTTTCTTTTAACAACAGCAGGTGAATTCTACATTTAATGTGGTCATAATCTATTTAACAAATATATTATGAAAACAGGTATGTGGCTCTTAAACAGAGGTGCTGATTTAGAAAATAACATCTCCAACACAGGAAAGGGACGTCATGCTGAAGTTGGGAAAGGTCCCTGAAAGAAAATGCAACCTTATCAACGAGACACCAGACCATTGTGAATCCAGTAGGAAAAGACATCTATTCCTCCTAGTTGCAGTAATGGAACCTTCACTGGCTTGAAAGGAAACTGGTACATCAAAGCATAAGTGGCACTCAGACTGCTCTCAGAATCAGGCCAGAAGGCAATGGTGGGCTAGCTGGCACAACCCATAAAATTCGCTCCTCAGGCAGAGACACAGGCATCAGAATACATCTGAGCTAAAGTGGACATAGAGCAAACTAGGACACGAATGCATACATGTATAGGGGCCCATTCAGGCTGCTATAACAAAAGGAGGAATCACAGTATGTTTTGGACATTGTAATCTGCTCCATATTTCTTTGTTCATTAATGGCCTAAGCAGGTCACCTTGACATCACTGCATGACAACTATTTTGCAATTTTTCCTCTGATTATGCCCTTTCTTTTGCTCATATAATTTGCATTATTTCCGTGAGACTATTCAATGAATCCCAACTAGCTAAAGCACGCCAATTAAAGCTCCTGGTAGTATACTATAGCATCAAAGTCCCTAAGTTCTAATAACTTCTGAAGGAGTTTGGAAAGCCATAGTTTGGATCTCAAATGCACTCAGGTCCCACCCATTGGTAGCTCGATTTCTAGACTGGCTTGCCACTATTGGGAAGTGACAAGAACTTTAAAGCATGGGATTTGGTGGAGACTGAGACTGTGTCCTGCCTAAAAGAGGCAAACAGGACCCACTGCCTCCTTCTTCCTCTTTTCTGTTCTGACTGAGAAGTTAAGCTTTGCTTTTTCCACATATTCTGATCATGATGCCTTATCACAAGTCCAAACCAGTGAAGCTCACTGAACATCAACTTAATAAGTTGATTATCTCAGGCATTTCTTACAGTTATAGAAACCTAACTAACCAACCCGAGTAAGGAATAATTTCAAATTTTCAAGAAAATTACACTGAAAGATTATGTCATTTTATTTAAATCTCAAGGTCTTATAATTTGTTTTTCTTGAAGTATTCATTGACTGTTAGCATCTAAGGACAGTATCTTTGGGCACATGCAAAATTTTAGAGTTATAAGAATATTTTTGTTTATTTTATTTGTATATAATATCTCACTGTGTTGCCCAGGGTGGTCTTCAACTCATGAGTTCAAGTGATTCTCCTCAGACTCTCAAGTCACAGGAACTATAGTTATTCACCTTTATACCTGCAAGCTACATGATGCTTAATCTCCCCAAGTAAAAGCTACTGTGTTGGAGCACAACACATCATACATCTTTTCTTCAAAGCTAATCAGTCTCCTTTCCTACCTCTTTCTCTGTTTCCTTTTCTCTTTTCTTTTTTTCAACCTAAAGATGGCACTGAGAAAATTCAAAGAGATCCCTGGTTATCACAGCAGAATCATCACATTCCTAAGATGTCATAGAGGTTCAAGAATTGTGCCCATAGTGGCTTCTGTTAGCCATGAGGGTGGCTAACTAAATTAGTTCACAGTGTATCTGGCCATTTTACAGATGAACTGTTGAAAATACACAGGATCTAGTTGGATAAAGCCCAGAGTATATGGACTTGCTGAAGGTGCTATTGATCTAGGATACTCTTCAGGTTGATTGAAGAAGTTTCTTTTATATATTAAGTTGATATTAGGTAAAGAGAATGCACATATTGGTTTAATTTCCATAATCTCATCCAAAGTAATTTTTCTTATGTTTAATGGTATATGTTAAAAAGAAAAATGAGGCTTGAGATGGTAGATTTTCAATTTCTCTACAGAAGTTCTGGCCTATACAAAACTTACATCCATGACCTTGACTTTAAGAATTATGATCCTAATGAGTATAACCATATTGCATCAGAAGAGAGTGCCAGGAATACCACTTCTTATTTCATAATTAAATCATTTATATGAATTGATGTGTTATCATTCTCTATAAGGCAACAGCATAATATTATTTATTTCTAAAATAATAGGACATATACACTATGATGTTTGCTACAATATGTTTTAAATAGGTGAATATTATTAATGTCTCAATAATAAGTATGATTCAACAGGCATAGTTACAAACCAAATCCAAGTTTAACTTTTCCTTTAAAAAAGCTACAATTTTTTGTATTTTAATGATACTTGATTGATCACTGCCAAATACTCAAAGATCAATTCAAGAGACAGGTCAATATATTATTCCAATTACTTGTGTCTTGGAAAGCCAAAAACTCATGTAAGTAAATTAGTAATTTGATAGTTGAAAATCAACCCATCTTGAGAAAGGCTTTCCAAGCTTCATTCCACTATGTATGATTTTTAGGAAAAGAATAACTACATTTGTGTGACAGAGTGTAGCTCTGAGACCCAAATGGGGCTAATTCTAATTTGCCTCTGCAGTCATGTAATTCCAAGCTGGACCTGAGGTCCGTTTTGTCTGTCTCTCAGTGAGGGCAATGTAAATAGGGAATCGTGGAGCAGCCCTTCTCAATCACAGGGTCTGAAGCCGGAGCACAGCACTGCAAGAAAAAGCTAAGTCAGCAACTGTACCAGAGACACAGAAGTGAGAGGGGGTGGGAGGCTGCCTCCCCGCAGAGAGCATTCAAGAGCCTCCCAATTCCTTCAATGTAATCCACATTGCTGTGTCTGAGTTTCCAAGAGACTTCTGAAACCTTGTCCTAAATTCAACATTTTGGTTTAATCATTTCAGGTTATTTACTTGGACCTAAGACCAAAAACATCCCAAGAAATATAACTGGGAGTCCAGAAGACTCAAGGAGCAATCATAGAAGACTAACTGGTTCATGAATCCCAAAGAGGCCAGTCTAAAACAATTTTGCAACAGGAAATGCAAATTTCATTAAATATTTTATTTATGTGCATAGCATCAATCAACTGTCATAGAAAGATTGTAGAAAATGCTGTAGTAAACTTAGTTTCTTTTCTACCAAAAAGCCAAAAAATAAATATGTCAGTGGAAGAGGTGAAAGCCAGATGTTACCTGGACAGTGCACCCAAACAAAGGCACACCATTCAGCGTGTGGGCAGGTGGCATTCATTTCTTAGGATAAACAGATTAAAGTGAAATATGAATTTGATTCTGGTTCATTTGAGGAAGACAAGACAGTGCCTCGCTTGAGACAGAGGTGCTATATGGAAATAATCATAGACAGTAGAAAAAGCGACAAGCGAGGGCGCATGACCAGACCCAGTTTTATGACTCAGTCTGTTTGCCAACAATAGCTCTGATTCCTCGTAAGATAGTTTTTACCCCTGAGTTTTCAGGCTTAACCAAGAATATTGCTGTATAAAGGTGAGTAAATGAT
This sequence comes from Ctenomys sociabilis, assembly GCA_004027165.1. Taxonomy (NCBI): domain Eukaryota; kingdom Metazoa; phylum Chordata; class Mammalia; order Rodentia; family Ctenomyidae; genus Ctenomys; species Ctenomys sociabilis. The sequence continues at coordinate 48,597 of PVKA01000018.1, read as the reverse complement.
TTGGCTAAGATTTACACTGTAGCTAAAAGAAAGACAATTTCATATTTGCATTTTCATCATTACCTCTTTAAATAATATCACATAAGCTGTAAGCTATCTAGTTGTTTTACAAAACTTTGAGGGCTGAAGGGAGGATAGGGAAATGGGAAAAAAAGGAATCAAGTTGTATCATATACAAGAACAAATTCGCTATGGTGAATGTGATCATCATGTATACTAAAATGTACCAATATATTTTCTTTGAAAAAAAATGAAATTTGAACCTAAGTTTTTTATTTGAATCCTGAAAATAATTTTTCTGGAACAATATTACTCTTTGCACTTAAGGAACTAAAGAGAACATTTAAATTTTTTGAAGAATATTGACCACACAATGAATATTTTGAGTTACAAATATAGGACTAGAGGGGTGTTAATGATTAGGTTCTTATGGATAAAAAAGTAACTCACTGTGGTATGATAAGTGAAGAAGTCCCTACACCTAGCACAAATAAGTCATACCTTATGCTACTAAATAATTAAATAAATTAATATATTCTTTACATTATTCTGGATATTTGAGATGCTCTTATATGTTCATGTTTTATGTATTTATTAAATACTGCTCATTAAATGTGTGTGTGTGTATGTGTGTGTGTGTGTGTATTTCAGTCTTTACTAGTACCCTTACTGTTATGGGAAATATTGTTTAGAAATTCTTAAGGGACAAATTTTGACCTTCAGAACTGAGATCTGAAAAGGACAGATGGAGAGTTAGAAAAATGTCACCAATTCTTACAATCTCTATTTCAGGTAATTATATTTCAGCTTCTCACCCCCTGATATTTTTATAAACAAAAGGCAGTGCTTAAAGCTGGTATAATTATAGGATGTGCTTCAGAAACTGATACATTACACACTGAATAAGGCACAACATAAATCTGAATTTCAGAAACAGGCCAATTTGACATGCTGCTAAAGGGTGGTTATGGCTACAGTACCCTCTCAAGCTAAGCAACTCGTTCTTGTAATTGTCAATAATATTTTATAGTGTAGATATCTTAAAGGAGGAAACTTTTCTTTTATCAGTTGTTACTTCCATGTTTCTGAGTGACTACCAGCTCTTTGTAGATGAAAATAAAAACACAGATTTAAATTTAACTAAAATGTTGCAAATTTAAATGTGTGCTAAATTTCCCCATAACAACATGATGAGCCAAATAAAATTAACTAGTACTAGTTATTTTAATGCTAGATAAAGATGATGCTCAGTGGTATAATGCTGGTGAAATGCTGTTATGTTATTGTTTTTTTGCTAACTCAGCAATAATGCTAGTTCTTTGTCTTCTGGTAAGGAGTATTTTATAAGGCTGCAAATTTTTTTCCTCTGTTTCATAAAAAGATTCAAATTTTAAGTGAAATCAAAACAGACCCATTTCCTCTACTTTAAAGGTCTTAGACCCTAAGGACCTAGAAAATGTGAGGTAGTAGCGTCAGTCAATGCTGTTGGATGTCAGGTAGGATCAATATTTCATTCCACATCATTCAACCTGGGGGGCCACCAGCTAAAAACAGGCCAAGGATTGCTGGTGTGTGGACATAAATGGCTTAGTGATTGGTTATGATTCAAAGAGATTATTTCTTCAAGTCAAAATTACCATTAGTGACAATTAAGTGTAGCAGGTAAGAGTTATAACAAGTGGAAGTTATGGTAATGATAAAGATAATGGAAGACTGGCCAAGATTGGAAAATATTTTTATAGCATGTAGAAAAAGGTAAATTTTAGTGAATTTGTTATGAGGCAAATAATTTTATGTTAAATGTATGAAAAACAAATATAAGGTATTGAATAAAAAATTGATAAGATAACATGACTCAGGCCAGGCCTGGTGGTACACACCTGTAATCCCAGCACTCACTTAAGAGTCTGAGGCAGGAGGATCTTTGCAAGTTTGAGGCCAGCCTGGACTCCAAAGTGATCTCAAGGGCTGGGGAGATGGTTCAGTGGAATAAGCCTTTCCCTGGCAAGGGCAAGGGCCTGAGTTCAATCCCCCATTCCACACACACACACACAAAAGAAGATCTCAAGGCCAGCCTGAACTGTATAGCAAGGCCCTGTCTCAAAAAGACAAACAAATAAATAAATAAAATTACCCAAATCAAACAAGGAGGGAGAAATCACGTGTCTTTCACAGATTAGGTTTGCTGTTACAAAAAGGCTGTAGAATATCTTTAGCCTGAGCCCAATCTCCTTAACTGAGAAAAGAACAATATCAAGAGTCACACATACTTTGTAGCATGGTTTTTAGTATGAGGTGAATTAGTATCTGTAAAGTACTTAGAGCAGAACCTTAACTACTAAGTATTCAATAAATGCTAGCATTGGACTTAGTTATTATTAGTTTGCAATTTCTTCATGAGAAGAAACTGATCACTTTCCAAGTGGTGAGGCCCTCCTGCCTACATCAGAAGGAGACAAGATATCACACAATGCTTCCCCAGAAGGGTATGACTCAGCATTTGAACACCTCATTTTCTTCCCCAAGGTCTACTTGTCCTTCACCAACAGTGAAGTAGTACATGTCAAAAATGCCTCATCAAGTTATAAATCAAGTATCTGTCTGTCTAAGTGTATCCACCAGCAGTAGGTCATGACATGTCTGTGCTCACACTTCTGAGAGGCTGCAGTGGAAGTTTGCTAAAATCCAAGTATTTTAATTTTGTAAGAGCACAGAATTTTCTTGGAATAAAACCATCTTTTTACTATAACAGGAAATGTTATAAATATTTGTTCCTCTTGTTAACTGCCTTAAGCAAATTTTTAGCACAATAAATGAGATAGGTACTAACTATAGGAAGATAAATAAGATGCGGCATCTGGCAGCAAGGAATGTACAGGATGTTTGGGGAGAAAGCAGAAAGTAGACACTGACAAGTGATGCAGCAGAATCCAAAGCACAAGCGTTCAAGAATCAGGAATTGCGGGTGACTATCTGCAGTGGCTGTGGCTGGCAAAGGCTTCACCAGCAAAATGCTACTTCATGAATGTGGTCAGAGTGCAATGGGGAAGCTAAACCTGGAGCTCAGGTGAATAGCAAGGTCCAAAGGTGCAGATCTGGCCTAGCATCAGTAAAGGAGATGATAGGGGTCACAATTACTCACAGACACAAGTACTCAGCAATATCATAAAATGAAGACTAGAATCTCTAATGTCTGGTGTAAACATTTGTGATTTATGTATGTATGTATGTATGTTTTATTTATTTATTTATTTGGTATAGGGCCTTGCTATGCAGCTCAGACTCACAGTGGACTTCCTGCCTCAGTCTCCCCAGCACTGGAATCGCAGGCATGCACCACTACATGCAGGTTCTGTAGCCCTCTTGGCACACCTGAGGGTCCAGGACCAGCACAGCATGCTGTACTGGGGATCAAACCCTTTCCTTGCACTTGCTAGGCAGGCTCTTAGACAGTTGAACAATCTCCCCAGCCCATTCGTCCTCTTTTTCAGTGTAGAGGACCAAGGCATAGAAAAAGCAGAGTACATTTTGGCATGTTGCACTTTGGGGCATTGCAAAGCAGTTCACAGGGCTGGGGAGATGGCTCAGTGGAATAAGCGCTTCCCTGGCAAGCACAAGGGCATGAGTTCAATCCCCTGTTCTGAAAAAAAAAAAAAAAAATTTTAAAACTTGATTTCTCTCTCTATTCAGACCATATAGATTCCATTGATTTACATTCCAGTTTACTGACTCTTCTATTGTCTCTAGTCTTGTAAACCAATAGAGCACTAACCCTTAACTTCAGTCAAGAAGCACTGGAGAGAGATTGAAAGCACAGAGAACACAGACAAGAGGAGCAGGGACAGAGAGACAGCTCATCGGATGCCATCAGGATCCTGCAGCATCTCCCTTGGGGCACATCCGGTCTCCACGGCTCAGAGCACAGGGATGAGCCAGAGCCTTTCTTTTACTCAAGAGGTCGAGGTCAGGGTTTGGGACTGCAGAATGGTGGGACACTGAGAAATGCCAGAGCAGAAGGCCGTGTCTGGAGAGTAAGCTCAGAAAACCATGAGTAAATCCGTCTAAATTTACATCAGACTGAGCTACATAAGCAGATGAAGTCTCCAGGGAGTCATCAGAAGGAGTAGCTAGAAAGGAGAAATTTTGCTTTTGTGCTTACTCATCACAAGACAGGGAATTTAGAATACAAATGAACGTGCTTGAACAAAAAACAAAATTAAAAGACAAAAATCAATGGATAATGTTAAATTATTAGATAGAGGAGATATGGGAATTATCAAGAAATGATACTGTACAGCTATTACAAATGTCTTAGTGATTTTACAAGAAAATGTGCTAATGATACATTAGCAGGTAGAGAAAAACTAAGGAAAGTTCTGAATTAAAGACACACTGTCTAAGAGGAAAATGTCCTGATTGGTTTACCAGACTAGCGATGAAGAAGAGTCAGTGAACTGAAATATAAATCAATGGAATGCATATGGTCTGAATAGAGAGAGAAATCAACTTTAAAAATCAGTGGAAGATGGGGAAACTAATAATTGTTCTAAGACAAGTGTTGCTGAAATCCCAGAAGACAGGAGAGAAAGAAAGTAGCAGAATGTTACCCAAACTTGACCAAAATTTAACTGCCAGATCAGGAAAAGCTCTGTGGATATTAGGTTAAAAGACTAAAACTATATCTAGGCATATTAGAAAATTGCTGAAAAACAACAATAAGCAGAAGAAAACTGAAAACATAAAAATGACACATTCTATATGAGCATATGAATTACGGCAAAATTTTCCTAAGTAACGATGAAAGTCAATGACAGCCGGACACCGTCTCCAAAGTGCAGCTGAAAAGTGCAGTGTAGCCATGGAGAATTCTCTATCGAGGTAAAGTATTTTTCAGAAATGGAAGCTTTTATTTTAAGATATAAAAAAGGGGAATGCTGTTCACCATCAGAGTGTGTTACAAAATGTGCTAAAGGTGTTCATCACACTGAACAAAATGACACTATATAACTCAGGTCTACGGAATATGGAACGCACTAGAAATGATGCTCTTACCTAAACGTGAAAGATCATCTTTTTCTCTTCATGGATGCTTTTAAAAAACAATTGAAAATGTAATAATGATGTTCAGTGATTGTACATAATATATAGAGATTTAACATATATGAAAACATTAGGACAAATGGAGGGTTGGTAAACAAAACTGAACAGTTGTAATGTTGCTACATTTGAGGCGAGCCTGTGTACTATTGACTCCGAGTAGGTTTGATGCTTTGATCGTTCATGCTATAATTTCCACAGTGAGCACAAAAGTTGCCAATAGAGGAATTAAACTTACATACTGAAAATATGTGACTGACACAAAACAAAGAAAAAGATGAATTGAAAACAAAGGAGACAATAATAACTTAGTGTGGCAGTGTTAGATAGTACCATGTTAATATTAATATTGACTATCACTGGACAAAGTACTTTTTATAAAGCAGAAGTCAGAAAATAATACAAGATGTCTAAACTTTGTTATATAATCTTGAAATATATTGGGAAAGGTGAATCTGAAGTGAGGTTGAGAAAAAGCTTTACCATAAAACGGTACACAGGAGAAAATCAGTGTGACTCTACTAGTATTACAAAAGTAGACTTTGGGAATTATTGTCAGAGAAAAAGAGGAATATTTCATTATGATGGAATGATTAATTTATCAAGAAAACAAATTCTTTAATGCTATCTGTACCTAGAGGACTTCAACGCAAAAGCAAACATTGATTGAAATAAAAACAACAGACAAGCCAGGCATGGTGGCACATGGCTATCATCCCAGAACTTGGGAGGGTGAGGTGGGTGTGATGATTGCCGTGAGTTCAAGGCCAGCCTGGGCTACAAAGTGAGCTCAAAGCCATCCTGAAATGCACAGAGAGTCACTGTCTCAAACACAAACAAAAATAACAAACAAATGTACAATGAAAACTGGACATATCAAGTGTTATCTCAGTAGTTGGTAGAGCAAGAATTCTGAAGCTTAATAGATAATACATCACATTATTATAATAGTTGATCTATTTAACACTCATCATTATACAAATTGACCTATTTAAAGAACACTCAACAATTACCCAATATATGTCTTATAAATATGCATGGAATATTCCACAAATTAAACATTATGGTGAATCATAAAGTAAGTCTATAAAATTTTTAAAATAATACATAACTAAAATCCCTTACTACAAAAATAAATTAGAAATGTATAACAATTAAATAATTTAAAGTTCTAAATATTTGAAACAAGCAGCAAATTTCCAACTAACTTACATGTCAAGGATGGCACAATAAATTAGATATCTACCCCTGAAAATGGAAATGAAATCAAATTAGTATTACTGTTATTAAGCAGATAATGGGCTTGTGGTATATTGCTTTAATTTAATGTTATAGTGAAAAATATTAAAAACAAAGGAAGCTTTGTTACTTGCATACATTAACGGCATTTCATATTTCTCATGCAGTTCAAGGATATTCTTCTATACTACATATGAAACAGTAAACTGAAAGCCTTGATATCCATGCCTTAGACTGTGAAAAAAATGGCATTCAAATTTGAGCTGTTGATTAGATGTTAAGATTGCATCAATATTAAATTTTGATACATTTTTTGATTATTTCACTATACTGTGATTACAAGAAAAGATTTTCCTGTTTAAGGAGAAACTCACACACAACTATTCGGAAGCAAAAGGGTATGATGCCTCCACCCCACTCAGAAGTGGCTCATGAAAGAGCCAGGCCCTCTGTACCTGCTGTGTCTGCATGTGTGGATAATTAACCATCAACTAAAAGTATCTGGGTGCAGGGACTGGGTATGGAAAAGTATAGATACATTTTTTATTGTCATTATTCTCTAAATGATATAATACTAGGGCAGAGGAGATAGCTTAGCAGACCAAGTGCTTGCTTAGGCAAGCATAACAACCAGGGTTCAGTCCCCAGCCCCCCACGCAACGTCAGCCCTACAACCTGGGCTAATCATTGAGCCTGCCACAGAGACCACACCTTGTGGTACATGCCTATAATCCCAGCTCTGGGGAGGCTGAAACAGGAGGATCAGTATGAGTTCAGACTGCATAGGGAGACCCTATGTAAGAAAGAGAGAAAGAAAGGAAGCAAGAAAGGAAGAAAGAAGGAAGGAAGGAAGGAAGGAAGGAAGGAAGGAAGGAAGGAAGGAAAAAAGGAAGGAAGAAGATTCAATGTGACACTATTTGCAGAACATCTGCACTATGGAAATATTGTAAGTATTGATTATAAGTAATCTAGTGATTATTTATAGTGCTTGGTAGAGTGTGTGTAGGTGATATGTAAATGTTATGCCATTTGATAGACAGTCTTGGATTCCGTGGATTTTGGCACCCTTAAGGTTCCTGAAACCAATCCTCCATAGGGGATGAGTGTGCACATAGGGAGAAATGGAACTGCAAAGAGAATGAGCTAGTGAGGCCGAATGTAAGCCACTTTAAACATCTAGATAAACATGCTATGGTGTCACCTATAGTAGAAGCTTGCTATTTCAAAATGAAAAATAAATCCCAAGGATGAAATAAAGTAGGTTTTTAGGTCTCATCTTAGTTTAGTCACCTGCAGCTCCCAGGAATGTCTATAACCCATCCGTCAGTACAATGTCATGGACCATGGTAGTTCTTACCATTGTGGGGCAATTGTAATAGACAGTGGTTCCTTTGATTCCTTTCTCCATTAAGCAGTAAGTTGGGTGCTGGGAATACAAACGGGAACAGCATCCTTTGCTTCTTACTGAAGGGAGTGAGAGAACAGAATGCATCAGGTCAGCGAACAGGCCACGATGACCAGCAGAGAGGTTAGTGCCGGAGCAAATCAGAGAGGCTGTAGAAGCTTGGGCCTGCTGATGGGCATCACAGAGAGCAGCAGCAAGGCGAAGGTCTGCAGAACCAGAAAGAGCAGGCACATAGGGCATGTGGGACAGGAAGGGCAGCAGGCACTGCACAGCGGGAAGATTCCAGCCTCGGGATGAACACAGGCAAGTAACAAGATGACCTATGTGAGACTGGAAGGACCCTTGCGCGCGAAGTCCCGGGGCGAGAGCACTCCCAGTTGCGGCCTACAGCAACACAAAGGCTGGGCTTGCCCTGGTCTGGCTGGAGGCGTAAAAGAAATTCATGCTGTAGAGAGAGTGTTAGCGGGTTATAAATAAGGCTGTCTCCACCCTCCAGTTCACCAGCTGGTCATCTTTAAGCACAGAGCCAGGCTGGTGGTGCACACCTTTAAGCCCAGCACTCTGGAAGTCCAAGGCAGGAGAATCACAAGACTGAGCCCAACCTGGGCAATTCAGTGACTTCGGGAGACATCATCTCAAAATGAAAAAAGATAGAACTGGCTAGGGATACAGCTCGGTTCAAAGGCCCTGGATTGAAAACAGTGCGATTTACAGTTCGTCTCTCAGGAGCCTTCTTTGTTTCTCCCTTGTACCATTTTTTGTAGCTTTCTTTATAGATATGCATTGCAATTATTTGTTTTCTCCCCAGATGAGAAATGTCCAAGGTAGCAGTGACCATTCATTAATCTGTGTTAGCAGCTCCTTGTGGAGAACTTGATACACAGTAGGCTTTCGATAAAGAAAGCCAGCCTGTTTCTAGTTCTTTATACAGCATAGAAGTGACATATGGCACAGCCACATTTCTCTCATCATTAACAGAGTGATTTTTCCAATTTTCCATCTTGTTCTTTCTCAAGAAACAATAAAAAATTCCCAAGAACCCCAAACAATATGTTTCGCAATGCTTTTCGCGATGCGAATGAACACAATGATTCTTTGTCCAAACCGTGGGTACCAATTTCTTCATTCACAGACTAAGTTCACCAAAGTATATGCTATGTTGCCTTCAGGCACTGGGGTCTGGGAGGTGGAAATTAATTGTGAGAATGTTCTGTTCAAATGATGCCACGCTGTGGTTCCTTAATAGTTATTTAAAATATCAACAAAACTCATTTCTTTGCTTTGACATTTGAACCTGCTATATAACGTTGGGCAAGTATTTTGATTCCCATACTTCTACATGCCAAAGTTGAAAAATAAGGGACTGTTTTTCCCTCAGAATTGTTTCTGTGCCTGTATCAAAATACCAAGTTACCATGGTGATAGCTACTCTTGTAAATAGGGCAATTCTACCCCCCTATAGCAGCAAATGCAGCACAAAAGAGAAGCAAAATAAGCTCTGAGAAAGGGAACAAAAGCTTGGGGAAAATCCCCACAGTGAAAAAGATAAAGCCAGTTTCAGATGAAAGTCTTGGAAGGTGACAGTCGTCCCTCTTCCCTCTTCCCTCCGCCACGTAGGAACAAGTCCAGGTAAAAAGGCAAGGACATTGAATTGCGGGCAGGAGGAGACTGTGCCTGTGGCATGGAGAGGCTGTGCCTGCTGAGCACAGGGAAAGTAAAGTATTAATAAGAATAATAATAGTGTTTGTTGAGGGGCTACTCCTGTATTCTGTGGACTCTCGCTCATTCCTCCTCACAGCGCTTCCAGGAGGCAGACTATGAGGCTGTTGAAGGAGTTGAGCTGCAATTCCAACTTGTGCTCCTGTGTCTGCGGCCTGAAGGGTCACTAAGAAGGAACTGGCACAGAAGGGATAAAAGACAAACAGCACACCTTCATCTTCAGGATCAAAGAATGGAAAGGAAGAACAGCAGAGCATTGATAAGGTTGGGAATGATAGGTGTTCTCAATTGCCTTAACCCTTGCACTATCCAAGGAAACACAGTCAGGCTCGGTAGGGGGTTCAGGGCAGGTGTAAGCTGCAAGATAGGGAAAAGTTGCCATCAGGGATGAAGAGGAAAACCTTCAGCCCATGGATTCTGCACACACTGAGGGGGTGTATGCACAGGATTAGCTCATTGTGCAGCGAAAGGAGCACCTGCCTGGCTCTGCTGCATCCCTCAGCAATCTTCTGTTAGTGCACCTGCTTTCGACTTCATCTTTCCAAACTTCAACCAACTGGCAGGTTTGGAGGGAAAAATCACCTTGTAGATTTCCTTGTCAGCTGTTTGGCTTCTTTAACAGAGTTTGGATTTGTGGTTCCCTCTGTGTTGCTGGCAGCATGAAGCCAGAAAGGGGAAGATGGTTCCTTTGGTGGTCTTCCACTCAAGAAGAAAAGAGCAGGGACTCCAGCTGTCCTCCAGCAAGAGATGGAGCGGAAGTGAGCAGGCCACTCAGCGCCTCCAAGGAACCGAGGGAACAGGGCTCACCAGCACCAACGGAGGGGCTTGGTAGACACTGAGACCCTCCGCCAGTACGCACAGCCGGGTCCACCCAGGTTCTAAGACACTGCAACATACAGTTGTATGGCTGAACTGTCAGTACCACAATCAGTGCAGAGAAATGAAACCTGTCATTTGAAAAAAGTTGTTCGGCATGGGTCATTTGTGCAAAGTTCACAGGACATGTCCTGTGGGACAGTGGCAACCATTTGAAATCATGACTCATTTCTAGCCCAGACTTCTTTTGACCAATTTTATCATCCATTTGATTCACTACACTGAACCCCACATAGTTTTCTTTTCAAAAATCAAATCCACTTTCCCAGGATTAAGAATGTTCTCCACTGAGGATTTAGTTCCTGAATGCTCTGTGAACTGTACAGGGCTTTTACACAAGAAAACCTCCCCAAGCTGTTGATCCCAGGTCAGCATCCACAGTGAAGGCGGCCTCCGGAGGATGGGCCTGCTTCCGGTGCTCTCGCACAGACGAACACCAGGTGGCACACCTGGAAGAAGCCAGCTAGTTTCTTTATCAGCAAAATTGATTATTTTATGAGTAATAACTCGGATTAATGACCTAAACAAAGAAAAGCCTATTAAGGAAATCCATGACTAATTTTATAGTTCTTCTGGATGAAAATCTTTATGAATTTGACTGAATCCAAACCTTTTAATAGAGAATTTTGTTTTTGGAAACTATATCCTTACAGAAAAAAGGGACTGAAGTGATTCAAACGTAGGACATTCAAGTGCACATGTGGAGCCAAATGCATTTTCCTATATCAAGTGGGACAATATTCTCGCAAAGAGTAATATCAATAATGCAATATTGCTCTGGTCCAGGAAATCATGATTCATCTTTCTGTCAGAACTTTCAAAGCCTTCTGGTCATAGTGCTCATGAATATTCTCTCCTATCTTTTGTTCTCTCTCTCTCTCTCTCTCTCTCTCTCTCTCTCTCTCTCTCTGTCTCTCTGTCAGAGTTTCACTGTATGGTTCAGGCTTCAGGCTGGCTTTAAACATTAAGTAGTAGCCTAGGCTGGCCTTAAATTCATGGCAATCTTTCTGCCTCAGCCTCTCAAGTGCTAGAATTAAAGGCACAAGCCATCACACTTTGTCTGTGTCTTCTATTTTATATGTTTAGTTCTGTACAGAATTACCTAAAATTGTGTGCAACTCATTTAAACAAAATGTTAGCTCCTCGAAGGCAGAGCATCATCTGAGGCTAGTGTAAAGCAGTTGGAAGGGAGCCTAATATTTTGAATGCTACTAATCATAAGCAAAAATATAATTTAATCAATGCAAGGGTAAAGCTGAGATGTGTTTTCTCTTTGAATATACATATATATCTTTGTCTTCCCTACGGTTCCTTGCTACGTGACATTTTTACAACTTTGAGTGAAAGACTTACCCCTGGCAAATTCAACAAGATCAATATTTGCATGATTTAATTTTATCTTAATTGGGTACCTTGGGACTCACTGCAGGGCTTCCCCCACCCTCTTGGTGTGTGCCAATAATTCTCTCTTCCATTTGCTCTTCTAAAATTGTATCCACAGGCAAATATTCCAGCAGCTCCCTTTCTCCATTGGTAGCGCACTTGGAATTAAATTACGCTCTTGCCAGGGTGTGGCTACCCTCATGAGCAAGCCCACTCTCAGCGACGGCCTCCTGACAGAGACGTTGGCAAATTTGCCACTTCAAATTGTGACACTGGAAGGTCCTCAGAGTGGTCTGAAATCACGTAACAGATCATCAGCTTACTACAAAGGAACCTGTTCTAACGTATATCCTTTATGTTTTTGTTTCAATTTCAAACAGTTGGTTGCTTTGATTCAAAAAGACAATCAAAAGCCGGGCGTGGTGGCGCATTCCTGTAATCCCAGCACTCAGGAGGCTGAGACAGGAGGATTGTTGTGAGTTCGAGACCAGCCTAAGCTACAAAGTGAGCTTAAGGCCAGCCTGAACTGCATAGTGAGACCCTGTCTCAAAAAAAGACAAAAAAAAAAAAAAAAAAGACAATCAAATATATGGGAGATATAAATAATTATGTCACAGAGACAATACACTTCTATATGGGCCAGACCTCAAGACAAAAGAGGAAACAAATTTAGCCACCTACTTCCCTAGGGATGGGCATCAGGAATTGATATTCTAAATAGATATCAATCACCTTGAAAGGGCCCAAATCAGTCAATAACCCAACCCCCAACAGGAAGAAACCCTGCTTGCTACATTACTGGCTTCCCCATTTGGTACTGGATTTAATCAATTTTACCTGAGCAATGATGCTCATAATCTCATTGGTTGACCATAGCTTTGTCCCACCGCTTGCCTGCCTAAGTGAGTTCCCATGTTTTCTATTGCCTTAGACCCACCTCACATCATGGTTTTCTTCTATAAAATGCCCTGGAAGAGACAGCTTCCCAGGGATCAACCACTCAGGGCCCCCCTTCTGTCCCTCTCTTGGACAGAAGCTTTCTTTCCCCCAATAAATATATTCTGCTCATTAAAAAAAAAATTATGTCACAATGAACATTCATGTATTCACCCTTATTTATAAAACAGTGTTAAAATTACCTTTGAATTCCTAGGGGGCCTTTCCTCATCCATTTCCCTTATTGTAACCCTCAAATGTCACCACATGTTTATATTTTATGCTTCACCCTTCCCTTGTGTTTAAGTGTTACTGTAAGTGTTGTGACCCTAACTATATTGTTTCTAAAGATTTCATTAAAAAATTATTCTAGACTTACTGAAATGTCACAAAAGTGATACAAGGAGTCACTGTTTAATTCAATATGATCCAACTTTCTGGAAAATTATTGTTTTATAGAATTCAATTACCCAAACCAGGACATCAATATTTGAACGATCCTATTAACTGAACTATAGATCATGTAACATTTCATCTTTTATTTTTCTTAAGTGTCCCTTTTTTCTGTTCTAGGTTTAAATCTAGGGTCATGTGTCACCATAGGTCCTGTAGTCTGCGGCAGTTCTTGGTCGGGTTTTTGTGTTGATATGACTGTCTTAAACAGTACCAGCCAGTCCGTTCTTATCTACTCAGTTATAGCAACACAGAAACTGCACATTTATTTTACATGTACAATGAATTTTTCATTTTGTCCTCTCAAGTTATTTCTTTCTGGAGTTATAGTTCCTCATGGTGGCTTCTGTGTTACATTTATATACTCTCAATTCTTTATAAGCAGTTCCCAAGTTTGAGGACCTGTGCAGTATTTCAGGCTATTTATTTATTTGAGATGGGTCTCACTTCGCAGTTCAGACTCATAGTGATTGTCCTGTCTCAGCTTCTCCAGCTCTGGGATTATAGGTGTGTGCCAGCATGCGCAGTTGTGGGGCCCAGCCAGCACAGCCTGTGATCCCAGAGACTGAAGTCCTTGCACCTGCCAGGCAGGCTCTTATGCCACCAAGCTATCTCCCAGCCCCTCACGCATTTATTTTAAGTGTTTCTTAGGAGCAGACATTTTTTTTCCAGGAACTCTGCTTGCTTATATTGAGAAATAACATTTAGAAATTAAAATCCAGATATTAGGTGTGCTCATTTTGTTGGGGTGCTATTTTCTAGGTCTCTTAACAAAATAGTCAGAACACACACACACACACACACACACACATGCAAGAGCACACTTGCACATATATGTAAATTAATAGCAACACCTCTAATCTAATATAGCAACACAGATTTCCTTCTAGTCTTGTTTATACCTTAATTCTCTAATAAGTGAAAAATCTGGTTCTAATTATTTACTATAGTGTATGTTTCACTATTTGTTTAATATTTATTTACACCTGAAACAATTTAGTAATTGCTACTCTCCACCTCTGTGACAAGAGTGAACTATTTGTGTACGATTCTATTTGTCTTTGCCTGAACTGATGCAGTCCAAATAGACATCGGTTTATCTTCTTTTTCCTGGACTCGGTTAGTGTTTTATATCTGTAGCTCAGCTCGGCACATTTGTTACTGTTTGTAAGCCTTTGGAGTTTCCTAAATCATACTTAATTTCAACTGTTTGTCTCTTATGGTGGCATGAAAAATATGGCTGTAATTTTTAGAGTCAAAACTGCACAAATGAAGATTTAGAGAAGCGTCTTACCCTTCCCATTCTAGCCCAGTTCGAGTGCCATTTCTTTCCACGTGTTCCCCAGCACCTCCCTCCTTGTAAGGTTTCCTTAGTGGCACCAAACATTTATAGATTCTTATATCCTCTTCTTTCATCTTTCATGAGGGTTAGAATGCTAGAGATATCTTCTGCACTTTGCTGTTCTAGCAGTAGGGTATATCCCGAAAACCCCTCCCTATCAACTTACCAATAGTTTTCATTCTTCTTTACAAATGTGTCTTTATTCAAATGAGCAGATAGAGCACGTCCAGCCACACTCGCAAGAGCGTGTTTCCGGGATGAACAATGCTACCATCAATATCTTCGCACATATGTAAGGCTTTTATTGTTGAAGATGTTCTTAAGGGTGGCTTCCCAACAGATGATGACTGGGTCAAGACCTAAGTGTGTTCGTATGTAGCAGGAACTCCTGGGGACATCAGGTTGTGGGCATTGTCACCAGCCTAGGCAAGAGTATGTACCCATAGCCAGTGAGCACAGGGTGCTGGGACTTGTGTTATTTTTGTCCATTGACCAGTGAAATCCACCATGACTGGGCTTTTTAGTTCACATTATCTTGTTATCAGTGAATCTGAACATTTTCCCTACGTATTTCAGGGCTGACTTGTATCATTCTCTGTGTTGATTATCTGTGTCTTTTTCAGAGTTTTCTGTCAGAGTTTTGATTGCTTGTCTCTCAATCTTTAATAGCTCTTAAATTTTATATATAAGATAAAGTAAAAATACTTTGTTTACTGTTGTTATTATTATGCTACATGTGACAGTTTGTCAGAAATGGTGTAGCAGAAAGCCATACACCATTTCAGTTTCTGTGTGGTGAAACTTTCTAGGCATTCTTTTACTTCTGCACTTTCAGTAAAAGTTGGCAAACCTTTCTTTACAGTGAAATTAAACTCTAATTTTTCATGCTTGATTTTTTAGAACTTACATGTTTTATTTCACATGTCTATCCTGAGACCACTTAAATTTACTTTTGAGTACTGGAACAGTTATGTCTGTACTATGCATTATGCTGTCTTTTGGCCAGGCTTCTAAGTTGCCACCTGTATCAAATGTTGAATACACATGAATTTCTGTGTATGCTCAAGTCTACTTCAAGGCCGCATCATTTATTTCACTGCTATGTTTACTTAGGCATGCACTAGTGTCTCACTGGTATTTTCAAAAAATACACTATAATATATTTCAAAACTTGAAATATTTGTCTTAAATTTTAATGTTTTAGTATTTTTATTTCTACAATTGTATATTTATCTATATGAATTTTAATATCACACCAACTTTTACCATTTATTGTTTTTGTTTTACATAAATAAAAGTATTTCACTATAAAATATATAGTGAGTTATCCTTTCTACCTTGATAGGTATTTAAACTTCCTAGTTTCTTACACTTTCTTCTGCTCTTTAGAACAATTTTGAGTACTGTATGTCTTGTATTTGCAAATTAAACATTTTCTGTAGAATGTATACTTACAAATGGAATTGTAGGACAATTAGATGTAAAGACCTTCAACCAAGGAATTTTTAAGTTAGTGCTTCTCACAGTGGTGAAACGAGTGCTTAGGCATTCTTAAGCACATGGGATTTTCAAATTTTTTTATCAGTTTCAAAAATAATTTCATCATGTGCTGTTTTGTTCATCAGGCCAGACCCTGTAAGTATATAGTAGACACTTTATTATTACTGACCAAGTTGTAGACAGATTACTCACTCCTTTAAAGCATTTGAGATTTGAGTTATGACTCAGACAAAATTCAAGTTTCTAAATATTTCATATATGGTCAGCAAGACAGCTCAGCAGATTAAGCACCTGCTTAGGCAAACACAAGGATGAGGATTTAATCCTTAGCACCAAAGGCCATGCCCCCACCCCCAGGAGAGCTGAGCTGGCCGCTGAGTCCAGGCGTGGTGGCCCATGCCTGTAATCCCAGTGCTGGGGAGGCTGAAAACAGGAGGTCCACTGGAGTCCAAGTTGTGTAGTAAGACCCTGCACCAAATACATTAAATAAATAAATCCTATAATTTTTAAAAGGTCACTTCCTTTTTGGTTCAATATAATGTACACAAACATATAATCAGGGAAAGGTTAAATTGTACTTTGAAATCTTTTGTATTCAGCCTATTCAATCAACTAACTGCTATGTGAAAAATATACTAATCTTCTGTGAATATATATATATATATATATATATATATATATATAATATATATATATTTACTGGACACATAAAAGTTTGCATAGAAACAAACCATTATGTGACTGATTATTGTTATTAAAATTTATTTGCTTTTAGAACCAAAACCTAAAATGAATCATATTTTGCAGGAATAGTCATGAAAAAACTTACAGTTCTTATTTATGGAGCAGAAAGTAGATCTTCTAATGTGAGAAAGTTGCAAAAATCCCATTAATTTTTTCCTCCTTTAGTTAAAATCTTTCAGATCTCAGACCTCTCAATATTCCAAGTCAGAAACAGTGTGGGGAGAGGGCGGGGCATAAGAGGAAATCAGACAAATGCATACTCTGAGGGAGAGGCCCGTCCTCTCCTGGATGCTCCAATACTGCAAACCCAAGCTCTTCCTTTCTCTCTCAGCTTTCTGCTTCATGGCAAGAGAATGGACATTGCAGATTGCTAATCATAGGACCAAAAAGATAAGCCACAGGGAATTGTGTATATAAAGCACTTGAGAGATGGTAGAAATGAAGAAATTAGAAAAAGGAAGTCTAGTTATGGAGTTCTGGACCCATTCTGCATACATTTCACTCTACTTGGCATCCAGTGACTCTGATAATTAATCTAGAGTTGAAGCTTCAGACACGATGAAAAATAGCTCTTTCTTACAATGGAACTGAGGGCTGAGGAAATAGTTCAGTAGAATAAGTGTTTGCCTGGCAAGCTCAAGGTTCTGAGTTCAATCCCCAGTCCTGCAAAAAAAAAAAAAAAAAAAGAAAAAAAAAGAAAGGAAAGAAAAATTTAGAATGGATATTATTGCAACTACCAAACCAAAATGCCATGGAATCGCATTCTATTGAAGGCAATTTAAAATTTACATCCTGAAGCCAGTCATGTCTAGGGGCTATTAAAACAGAATATCAATATTCTCCATAAGATTTAAAGCCAGAGACTCAAAACATAATATTCATCATAGATAACACAGGATGCAATTGGAATTATTTGATATATAAAGAGTTACAGAATCACAGTTTCAAAAAGAAACGATGCTCAACTGACTGCAATGATGAGTCACCAGAAATGTTGGAATTCTTTGGCGATATTTAAAACATTCACTTAAAAATGCTACTATACATGATAATGAAAACTTTTGGACACAGAACTTAAAATGGAGCATTTGTAATAAAATAGAAGACATAAAGAAGAACCAACAGAAATGTTAGAAAGTGTCATGGTTTGGGTTTTTGCAAGGGGACAATACAATACAGCACACATTTTATAAGATTATGTAATAATTACCCAAGAATCATATACAAGGAGTGCAGGAAGTGTGTCCACACACTAAAGACCAAAGAATCCAGCTGCGGGCCTGGATCCTAATATCCCGCATGAGTCCAGCTGAAAACATCGTTTATCACAACACCTCCCACAAGTCCAGCTGGAGGCCTAGAGCCCATGGCCGATTTCCCTGTCTAATGCAATCCTGTCTTTTACTTTTTATTTTATTTATTTATTTAAAAAAAATAATAATAATGCAAGCCTATCTCTTATGCTGCTGGCAATAACCCTCAGGTGGGCCTTCCACATCCAGCACCATGCTAGTTCAGTTCAGCTGGATGTAACAAGTTGCCCACCAGTTGTCAACCCACTACAGAAGCAAGGATTCAACTGTCAAAATAAAAATTTACTAAATTGATTTCAGTAGAAGAGATAGAAGAAAGAATGAACTTGAAAAAGAATCAATAGACAATATATAAATGGCAAGATGGAGAAAAATAAAATGTAGTTTTAAGAACAGACAGAACTCTCACCCTTTTGCTATAAGAAATATAGAGGAGGAGAATGAAACTAAATGCTAAAAGAAAATATATATAAAAAAAAATATCTCCTAAATTTGGTGAAAGATCTAAAGCTACACGTTGAAGAAGGTGAGTATACACTGAGAAAAATAAAACACAAACAATACTGCCAAGACCCATCAAACTCAAAATTCTACGGCTAAACATAAGAAATATATCTTTCAGGCACCCTAAAGAAAAACAGCACATTACTTATAGGCATCAAAGATTTGGGTTTCTAGTAATTTTTCTTCAGAATTCAAAGAGAAAGAAGTAGCTGACATATTTCAGGTTCTCAAAGAACTATGTTTCTTGCTCTAAATGTCCCTCTATAATTTATGTGAAATGAAGATAGTCCTAGAAAAACTAATGTAATTCTTAACTGGTTTCCCTGTCTAAATGAATTTTCATATAGAAGGTAAATCATAGCAAGTAAAACTTAGAACATCAGGAATAAAATGTTTCAAATATATTATATACCAGGGCAAATTTAGTGAGCCATGATTATTCTTGAGTTCTCTTATACTTGTTTAGTATTTGAGCACAAAATGTACAATGCTGTATGACAGGATTTTAAATATATGCAGTCCACCTCAAAGTAGTCAGTGGCATGTTGAGTCCTGGGATCTGGGAAGAGGAGGAAGACAGAGGTAGGAAATGGTCAGCGAGTACTGAGTTGGCCACTGACTAATGAATGGTCTTCGTGGCTGTAGATCACAATTATACATGGTATCTCTCAAAAAACATCCAGATTGAAGTGTTTTTATCATGAAGAAATAATAAATATTGAGTAGGGTGATGGTTAGCTTTCTAGCACTGTAACAAAGTAAATAGATAAGCAGAAAGATTACTTCTGGCTCGTGATTTCACAGAGGACAGCCCTTCGTTGACTGGCTTCACTGCCTTTAACTGTGGCAAGGCAGAAGTCGCTTGGTAGAAGAGTATGGAAAAGAGGGCACGTAGAGAGGGAAATAGCCAGAGGAGAAAGGACTCCGGATAAGCTGTATTTTTCAAAGCCACACTCCTGCTGTGTCTGGAGCAGCTCATGAAGTTTGGACGTGGGAGGAAGGATCATGAGAGGATGAAGAAATAAAGGCAAGAGAGAGGAAGTCGAGGTGAGTGAAGCCCTCCCTCCAGCTGGGAGGAAAGGAGCCGCTTAGTCACCTAGTGGGTTTATGTGTACTCTCAGGAAGTTGATGTCAGCTTCAAGTTCTCAGCCTGGCGACTGTGTAGGCAAGCCTGAACACCTCACATGCAGGTAGCTCGAAGGACTTGCTTGCCTGGCTTGCCTCAGAAGCTCTCTGCTCTGGACCTGCCTTGCTCAGGCATGTGTGATCAATTTCCAGCTTTTGGGCTGGGGAGATAGCTCAGTAGAATAAGCACTTGCCTGGCAAGCACAGGGTCCTGAGTTCAATCCCTTTCCAGCTTTGGTCCCTAGCACCCAACTGACCTGCTTCATCCAGCTGAAGCCCAACTTCTAGTGAGCCAACTGAGCTATAAATTTATCAGTCTCACAACCACCGATGAAGTTAGAGCCCTCAGGATCTGGTCATTTCTCAGTAACTCTACTTCTGAGTGTTGCTTCATTTGGTATCAAGCCCACAACACGCAAGCCTTGGAGGACATATATCTAAATCATAGCAAGCGGATGGATATGTTTCATCTAATTTAAACATTACATATGTATCAAGACAAGGTCTATATGTGCGCCCCTATTAATAGGTACAATTTTAATGTTTTCATGTATCAATTAAAAGTAATTTGATTTAAATTTAAAATGAAAAAAGAAATCAGTGTCTTACAAACTTTAAAAGAACAAAATAAACCTTTACTCCAAAAATTTTTAAAGTATAAATATAATATTTAATATTTAACATATTTATAGCATAAAAAGGGAGAGAGTAAAGGGCTCTGTATCATGATAATATTTTTACATTCAAATTAAAATGGTAAAATATTTATTCTAAATAGGATTTGAAAGCATGTCTTATAATTCATAGAACAGTTGCTAAAGAGTGTAGAAAGATATATTCCAAATCATAATAAACACATAGAGCTCAAATGTTAAAAAATTCTAATGACCCAAAATAAACCAGGAAATGAAAAGGCAATGAACACCAGGAAAAAAATAACAAGAGGATATACCTAAATGCAAACATATTAATTATGATATCATAGCTGCAAAGCACAGGCTCATCAAAAGATAAATACCTAATCATATGATTGCAGGCTGCTTCTCTTCTCCTTTTTCTTCATCATCATGCAAAGCTGTAGTAGAGTAATGGGGCACGGCAGTTTAGAGAGCTACAGAACTCATTCTTCTTAAGAAGGAGCACTTAGTGATACACAGAGTGAGGAAGTAAGACAAAATAAGGATGCTCTATACATGCAAAGACTAGCACGTATGGCCAGAGCATATATTAGCCTATAGCTAATACTGTCTCCATCTCCGGGAAAAAACACCTGACACCTGTAAGTGAGAGGTGGAGCGCTTCACTGTGGTTCATGTTTTGGCCCCCGGTGAGCTGCCTTCCAAGAGGACATGGCGTGGAAGAGGGGCATGGTAGAGAAATGCTGCTCATACTAGAGCAGCCAGAAAGCACAAAGTGAAACGAGGAAGCAGGGAGGGCGACACACCCTTGCAGACTGTACCACCAGGGACCCAAGTCTTCCCAGGAGACCGCACCTCCTCGCATCACTCTATGTGTCAGCCTAATCCATTCCCCTCCCACAAGTCCCAGCCGTAGCCACCTAAGGCTCTGGGGAGACACAGAGATAGAAACTGTAATATCCTCACGTTAAGGTCCTGTTTACCTATCTCGGTTCGCATAATCTCATACAACATGTCCTATTTTTACCCACAACAAAAATTACAAAGTATATGATAAGGAAAAATACAAATCTCAAGTTTCAGATCAGTTATCAAATTTAGACTGACACAGAGGCTGGAATTGTCACAGGGTTCAAAACAAGCTATGAACACTGTAAAGACTTTAATGAAAAAGATATTGAAGAAAATGCTGTAGTGTAGGAGACAGAAATACCACAAAAGAACCCCAAGGAAACCTTAAAATTAAAAAAAAAAGTGGCAAATGCAGAATGCTTTTAATGGATTCATCATGAGACCCGCCGTAGTCAAGGAGAGAGCAGGAGAGTCGGAGAGAAGCTAACAGGCGTTCCCCACACCTGAATGTAAAAGGAAAAAGAAAGAGAGGAAAAGGAGCTGGAGAAGAACAGCCGAGAGCCGCTCCACAGATGCCAAAAGCATGCTATATGAATGACTAAAATGCCAAACGAAGAAAGAAAAAATATCAGTCAGAAGGAATATTTGAATGAAGATCAAAAGTTTCCAAAATTAATGGCAGACAAGAACCACAAATCCAGGAAGCTCAGTGAACATCGGAGAGGATACATACCAAATAAAACACACCCAGGCATATTTAGATTCCAAATGTGGAGACAAAGCCAAAGGAGAGTATCATGGTGAGACTTGTACAACTCTACTATCTCTGAGGTGTTCAATTTACATTGGTGAGTTTTATTTTATATAAATTACACCTCTGTAAAGCTATTTAAATATGAGTCAGTGGCTAAGAGAATTATGGAAAGAAAGTATTGGTGGCAAGTAGTAAAGTCACATTTATCCACATGGGGGGATCTTTCAGATATTTTTCTAAAGCAATCAAAACTCAAGAGGTGAATTAAAAACAGAAGCCAAGGACCAGGGGAGATAGTAGAATAAGTACTTGCTTGCCTGGCAAGTGCAGAGTCCTGAGTTCAATCCCCAGTACTGCAAAAAAAAAAAAAAAAAAAAAAAAAAAAAAAAAAAAAAAAAAAAAAAAAAAAAAAAAAAAAAAAAAAAAAAAAAAAAAAAAAAAAAAAAAAAAAAAGCCAAGTCCAGTCAGGGCTCTCTGATAGAGGTTTACCAAGCAGAAATCCGTCGCAGTAGTGGTCTTTGATATTTGCTAACCTTTCTCACCTGGATGAGGCCATGTGTAATAAATCAGTGTTTTATCTGCTGTTGTTCAACAGCCCAATTTTAAATCGGCGTGTGGTGCAACTATGTGTTGCCCATCACCCTAACTTTGCCCACGAGCTTCTCCATCCTAAATTGCCTCTTCTACCTGGCTGACACACAGGTTGAGTCTCAACTTTTTTAAAAAAGATGAAGGAAGTTGCCTCCTGATGACACAAGGTTAGACTCAAAGGAAGCGAGAGGCTGCTGGGCAGACAGTAGCCTTCTGTGGGATACATCTTTCTCTTTAAAATGCACATGCATTTTTTTTTTTTCTGTTTCTAATCAGTGAGAAAGAAAACACATTGCCTCTAGAGAGATATAGCTTCACTGACATTTTAACTCAGAGCACTGCTTATCTTCTTCCCTCTAAAGGTTTCTCATTGGATTTATCTATCTTATGCTTTTAACAGTTTCTGATCTGATTATTGTTATTTGTACAGCCCTGAAGCTTTTTAATCTCCAAGGGTAGGGACTATGATGAAGCTTATTGCTGGAAAAGAACATGATTTTCAAAAAGACTTTTGTCCTCCACTGGTAATCAGCACACAAATGCTTCCTGCTTCTTACCCTTTTAACCTCTTTGGCCACCGGGGAAGTCTCATATAGTCTTCTGTTCCCTCATCTAGTAATTAGCCCAGACAATTTTATTAGAGGAGAAAAAAAAGGCATTGAGACAATAGAATACTGCTTTAGGAGAGAGCAAATCCACTCCAGGTGCAGAGCCCCACCGCGTGTCACCCTGGCAGAGCGAATTGTCGCACACAGTTTGGTGTGTGGCACAAGGATGCTGAGTCACGGGGGACTGACCTGGTAAGGTTCACATCCCTGCAACAAAGCAAGGTGTGCTGAGAGATAAAGTGAAATTATTTCTATGAAATTCTTTCACCCCAGACAGGAAGGAAGCAAAGGGGAAAGTGAGCCCTATGAAATTGACTTGGCAAATTCTTTCTAGGAGGGCAGTGGGCCCTTCTCCAAGTGCTCTGCTTCTAGGCTCACAAACCCTGGTTCTGATGATCTGCTCAGAGAAAGCCAGTCCTCCTTGCTAGGATCACAGGCAAACAGGAATGGATGATTTCTACTTTCTTTTAACAGAGTAAGAGAGAGAAATGGGATGGACAGAGTGCTGAATTCAATGGAGTTATCATAACTCTTTCCAAAGAAAATTCCTACAAGGACAAAAGAAAGAAATGTAAACTTCTGTGAGGGATTCGGAAGCACTGATGTGAGAAAAGACAAACAATGTGCCCAGATGTGAGCCACTTGAGTTCTGCATATTTATCCCAACATGCACAGCATTCTGTCTCTGTCTAAAGAAACGGGTCTTCAACAAAGGTTATAGATTGCAGGAGTTTTCTGGACCTACAAGTAGGAAGCCAAAATATTGGGTTATCTCAAAAAATACAGTTCTATTTCATTTAAAAAGAGCAAGCTGATTCATGATATAATCCTTCTGCTTATTTTCAAAGGGATTTGCAGCCTGACAGCTTTGGTGAAGCATACTTTAAAAATACTATGTAGGTAAATAGCCTAACTCAAGTACATGCCAAGCAAAATGAAGAACAGAACACAGAACAAAATGGTATCTGCCTGAGATCAAATTTCAGCTTATTTCATTGAGAAATTTTGTTTAGGCTGTGGGCCTAATAGTTAATACTTTCAAAATGCACTTTCTAATTGTGTTACTTGGGAAATTACATAGGCTTTATTGGGCCTGACTTTTCTCTTTAAAATGGATTAATAATTTCTAAGTTTGTTGATAAAAATACCTTATGGAGAACATCATATCTGGCATATAAATTAGAATCTCCAGGTCTGTGTTTAGCATCTCAATTTATTGAAAAACTGGACTAGCTTTTATAACCTACTTTAAAATTATTGTGAGCAAAGACATGATAACAAAAGGAAAAAAGGGATAAAACAACTTGTGGATCCTTTGACCACAAAAGATTTCTTGCATACTTTGGGTTTAGTGATGTTTAAATTGGAGGTAGCTTGAGAGTCATGTGAGGCTTGCATACAGGCAAGGGAAAGTTTAGCCAGGGTAGTTTGCTGACTTATTGATTGAGAAGGTACAGCAAATAAGTCCTTGCATGGAAAGTACAAGGGCCTGAGTTCAATCCCCAGTTCTGAAGAAGAAGAAGAAGAAGAAGAAGAAGAAGAAGAAGAAGAAGAAGAAGAAGAAGAAGAAGAAGAAGAAGAAGAAGAAGAAGAAGAAGAAGAAGAACAAGAACAAGAAGAAGTTGTTACAGCAAATGGCAACAGTAGTGGTTCTGTTTTCACCATGTGATTTGACCATACTGAGAAACTCAGGCTTTTCAAACCCACTTTATTTTACCCACTCTGGATTAGGCTGTTCAACAAATCATCCAAAAGCAAATACAAAGTCTATTATATTTCAGACTACATGAATCTTTCCAAAAAGATCATAGTATCTACTAAGGGACGACTGTGTTTATAAACATCCTTGAGAGGGTCCATAACCTGCTACCAGTCCATACCAGTGGGTAAGTGCTGCTGGCAAAAAGGAGAAGACTGGCTGTGTGAGACTCAGGACAATGCCAGAGAACAGTTCTGTGTCCTTGCATAGATGAAGTCCCTGAGGACCGATTTCCCTATCCCCCAATATTAAGGCAGAGCCAATCTAGGACCAACCCCCAAATATTTGGAGCAGATCTATCCCAACTCTTTCATCTTGTTGGATTTCTACATATCAAAAGCCGAGGTGTGGACTCTTCATAGAATCATGTTGTTCTGTTCTATTTATTGCCCTTTCTGTGCCTGCCGGGCAGAGTGTGTGGTCCTAAACAGTTCTGAGTGTTCCCCATAGACTTCTGCTTCTCTCCCTTATTTCAGGTCATCATCTCTTGGGCTTTGCTTTCTGGGGAATCTTTTAGGTATTCCTAAACATCAAGAGAAGCAACTGACAGACACTGATAGACAATCAAAGATGCTCCAGGAAATCAGGAAGTATGTAATATTCATGTAGTAATGCACATATGTGCCATATGCTAGGCAAATAAATCTTGGTTACAGCCTTTCCTATATCCACTTAGTGCTTTGAAGGATATAATTAGTCGGTTATATGTACTTTTCTTTCTTTCTTTATTCATTTGCAATAATGGTTTCTAGCTATTGTTGTCAACATAAAGTCACTAATGAGATTATTCCTAACAAAGCATGGCTAGTCTTTTCCTGATAGTTTCAAAGTACCTGCTTGTTCATTTATTGGGTCATCAGTCTACCCTGTGATAACAATACCTTAAAGAATTATTTTTTATAATCCATACTCTCTGGTGATATTGAAAAACTGAGATTCTTGTAAGCCCCACAATGACTCAGGTCTACAAGAGATGCAGTAATAATCAGAAAAACCCATGAGTTGAATTAGTACCAAGGTTCTTGACAGGCAGAAGTCACTGATATGGAACTGTGATGCATTTAGCAGAGGCCAACAGAAAATTAATTACAGGTATTCCTGAACAACCTGCTAAAGCATATTTATTTCGTAAAAACAAAAAGAATGTTTAATGAAAGGATATATACTATAAATAAAGATAAAAGGATTGGAAAATGTCTTGTAGATTAGCTAATCTTCTCTTTCTTTAGCTTTCATTAAACTCTGAGGTGGTCTTTGTATCCCAGAGCATATTATTTTGTCATGGATTGGCTTCTACAAGGGAAATAGCAGACAACAGGACACACATTTTAAAGATTATTAACTGGATTGTTCAGAGTTTTTATAAAATTTAAATTAAATAGGACTTCTCTATCTGTATGCATATTTAACTGCATTGTACCTAAGAACTCAAACTTTTCATACTAGCTTTCCATAGAAGAGTTATATAAATTATTTCCTCCTTATAGAAGAGTAAATCTTGTATGCTTGAAGATGATACAAGTTGGAAAAAGTTTTAAAATGGAAGTTAAAAAGAAGTTCAAAATAGCTTCAGGGAGGAAAACAAGGCCCTTGGATAATAACAATCTAGAAAGTATTTATTCAAAACACAGGAATATAAGTTACTCGTTCATTGTGTGTTAGTAGGAGCACAACCCTGTGCTCGAGAACAGAGGCTTTGGGTCTTGGCAGCTGCCTGAACATCCCAGGAAGGCGGTGGCTCTGGATAAGCACTCTGTACCTCAGCTCCCTCATGTGCCAAGGGAGGACAAGCAGGCTGCTACATCACCGCATTGTTGAGGAGGCAGCAGACAGTGATGCTTGTGATGAGTGGGGCCTGCTGCCTGAACAGCACTGTCTGCACGATTCCTTTCATAGCCTACTCGTGTTTTTTTTTTGTTGTTGTTTTGTTTTGTTTTTTGTCTTTTTTGAGACAGGGTCTCACTATGCAGTTCAGGCTGGCCTTAAGCTCACTTTGTAGCTCAGGCTGGTCTCGAACTCACAACAATCCTCCTGCCTCAGCCTCCCAAGTGCTGGGATTACAGGCCTGTGCCACCACGCCCGGCTCAACCTACTTGTGTTGAAGAAGAGCAAACCACCACTACATCAACCTAGGAGTTTGTGTTGACAGAGAGAAGAAAGTAGTCCCTGGCATCTAATAGCTGGCTTGGCACTACTGCTAGGCTTTTTACTGATGGATAGAAGAAAATGTATACAGCAGTAAGATCAAATAAAGCCACTTTGTGAATATGATAGATCAAGAAAAAAATAAGCCCACCACATGAATGGGAGAAAACTATGAATATTAACCAAACATCAGAAATGACCCAACACCATCTTATCATGACTAATATGAATGATTATTCATTCTTTCTTTTCAAATTACAGTGCTAGCCTAACTCTAGAGAAGACATATTCTCAAGAAGATCTGTTAGCGGCCTCATGAGATTATCCCAATCCAAAGGAAAGACGTTTCTGGTCCTACCCAATCCAGAAGAAAGACCTAAACCCATGACACTCCTGCATATCGTATACTGAAGCCCCATGTTAGTTAGCTTTCCATTGCTATGACAAAATACCTGAAAAAATAAATCTAAAGGAAGAAAGATTTATTTCACGTTATGAATTTAGAGGTTTTGGTCCATGACCAGCTGCCTCCACTGCATGCAGGCCCGTGTTAAGGCAGAGTTATCAAGGCAGGAGAGTGAGGTTGAGGAAAAAGGCTCACCTCCTGCAGACAGGGCGGAGAGAGGGGGAGGGGCCAGGAACGGGAGGGGGAGACAGCAGAGACCGTGTGAGGAGATGCTGTCTGCAGGCTTTCTCCTCCTTCTGTTGGTACATCTGGGCTCCAGTTGATCGGTGGCTACCATGTCATCCAGGGCAAGTCTCCCCACCAGGTTTGAAGTCCTCTACCCTATATGGCAGGAATCTCTGCAAACACCCACTCAGAAATTGCTTCATTAATTTTCTAGCTGTTTCTCTTTCCATCCCAGCTAATCTGTATCAGCCATTGCGCGCCTTCGTTCTTTTAAGTACCATCTTACTAGGTGCCCAGTGCTACCTTGCCATCCCTCGCACCTTTGCTGTAATGAGTCCTAAACATTACGTGGTGGCTGCAGGTGTGTTCGTAGGCTCTCGTGCTGGACAGGATTAGCAGCGCGACACCTTCTGGCATCCGGCACCAACACCTTCTCTCTCTTTTCATTTCTGTGCCCAGGGTTTATCAATCTCTTAGACCCCTTCCCACTTTTTGTTGCTATGCCACGTCCAAAACATGGGAGTAATAACAACATGAAGGAAAAATCCATCATTATGAATTCATACACTTTTTATTTTTTAGACAGGGTCTAAAAATTATGCAGTCCTCACTACATAGCCTGGCTGGCCTTGAACTTGCAGCAACACTTTTGCCTTGGCCTCCATGATTGAAATATATAGTAAGTAAATGATAACTTCTGTCTTTAAAATCACACCCATTTGTGGGCTCACATTTGTGGTATGGGTTCTACAAACAATAGCAATTCCTAGTTGCTGTGCCATGGAAAATCTTGAACTCTGGATGCCCCACACCCTTCTAATTTTCCTCTTCTATAGTTGAGAGCTAAGAGATGTCTGCTACTTGATTTTTAGTTTATTTACTTGATTTTGTCAAGTAAGAAACCCCTGATTATGTCAGCTCCAAATATTGCAACATAAAACACAGTTCAATAAACCCTGAAATTTGTGATATTAGAAGATGCTGGGCGTAGAGAAAAATCAAATCCTCTCTTGCCTTCCAATTGAATACACATAAAGATAGAGAGTAAGAAAATTGGAATAGGGATGGAATCAAAAGTATGATATTTATTTGCTTTAAAACCTCCCAAGATGTGACCCCATTCCCAATCCAGGGGGAACCATCCTCATATACAACACTGCCTCCTAATTAAACTGAAGTCGTACTTCATACTAAAATACTTAAATATTTCACTTGATAGTGTTTAAGTATTTTAAAGAAGTCAAGTTAAGATCAACCTATAATTTGCTATTTATTATTTGGAGCTCAAGCCTTTACTTAACAAACTTAGAACCAAAACCTCAGCCCAGCCAAGCTGGACTAAGGGGCACATCCAGCTGTCTGCAGCTCTGTGGCACATGCTAGGCCACTTCTCACTCTGCACAAAAGCCAGTGTTCTTGAGAATCTAATTTATGGAACGGCAGAGTGATGCTCCAAGTGAGAGTGCTGGGAGTATAGGAAACTGACCTCTATTTTTCTTTTTTCTTCCTTTTTTTTTTTTTTTCGCGGAGCTGGGGATTGAACTCAGACCCTTGCACTTGCCAGGGAAGCACTTTTTCCACTGAACCATCTCCCTGGCCCCTGACCTCTATTTTTCATTGCCTAATGAATTTCCCTAAAAAAATACCTTTGGTGATACAATTTATCTTGCTTAGTTTGGGTTCAAAAGAGAAAAAGACTTCAGTGAGTTTTTGTATGTCTTAAATTGTGCTGCTGTGACCAGTTGAATGTCCTTTGCTTCAGGATGGAGTGGCAGAGTTTGTATCAGAGCACACCCCTAAGTGTTGTTGACTTGGGGTCAGCCCCAGAATGCTCTCAGAATGCTGCTGATATAAAGCCATTTTTTTTTTTGGTGGAATCAGGGATTGAACTCAGGCCCTTGTGCTTGCCAGGGAAGCACTTACTCTACTGAGCCATGTCCTGGGCCCTCAAGCCATATTTTGATGTCGAGTTTATGTGGGCATTCTAAGATGCACAATGATGAATGATTAACACATTTAGAACAGTCTCTTTCTTGGCTACTGAATTACTCAAAACACCATAAAAATATGATCTAATGAATCTTTCCTTCCACACTGAAAAAATAGATGAATAGTGAATGTTTCCTCCTTAGTTTAATCATGATGTCTACAACACAAAAACCATAAGCAATTTGTTGAAGAATACAATGTAATCATTGTGAAGTCCAGTGGGTTCAGACTGGAATGTTCCCAAATGGGAAGAAGGCAGACTTTTAAGATACGTTTTTGTCACGGAATCACAACTTGAGCTTCAGGGTTGGATGGTTTGTGAGTTATTTACAGGCAAGATACATTTTGTTGTGCCCAAATACTTGTTATGCTGTCAGATGCTAGATTAAACCACACACACAAACAAAGGAGCAAACAATACAGCAAACAAAATGAGAACACCCTTGGCTCACCATCATCAACTCAGTTTCAGAGACAAAGGCCTAGAGATTCTTCACAATTTTAGTTTTCACTAAAACAAAAAAAGAAGAAGAAAAAAATCATTGTAGTAAAGTACAAAGTTGCAGTGTTGAAGGATATATCTGGAATGCTCACCAATCAGTAAAGTTTCAAGAATTTTATTTGACTTAAGTAGTAAACAAAACCCACTTTTCAAAAAGCCTATCACAAAGAGCCAGAAAATTACATTTCCTGTTTGTTTTACTTTGAAATTTTGTGCCCATTCAGATTTATAAACATTGGTTTAAAGTACTTATTTTTTTAAATCATATAGGAAAAACTTATAAGCCAAAATTTTATTTTATACTTGCAATACAGTATCTCTCCCTGTGTTAATTTCTTAATTTTATATTTATAAGAAGTAAAACATCACATTCTGCTATACATGCACATTGTGAAATGGTCACATTGCTAAGCAAATTAACATGGCCATTATCTCACATGTCACTTGTGTGTGTATGATAAGGACAAGGACATCATCCAACATGTTTTTCATTAGCCAGTTTCAAGTATACCATGCAGTATTTCAGTTATACTTCTCATGTCTTGAATTAGAGCTCCACATGCATCCATGCCACATGGCTGTAACTTTATGCTCTGATTGAACTCACCGCTTCCTGTTTCCTCCCCACCTCCCCATCCTGGCTATCAGCCCTGATTTTTTTGTTTCTATACATTTTAATTTTATTGTTATTTCCTTTGCACACATAAGTAAGGTCATGCAAAATCTGTCTGTGTTAGGCTTTTTTCATACATATTCCATATATTCCATACTTGTGGAACCATATTCCACAAGTGCATCCATAATTATCATAAATGTCCAGATCTCTTTTTTGAAGGCTTCATATATATATATATATATGAATATATACATGCATATATACATGCAACAATTTATTTATTTATTAATAGATAAACATTTTGATTTGTTATATGGACTAGTATGAATAAAGCCTTTATGAAGATGCAAAGACTTACATGAACATGGTATAAATTTCCTTTTCTTAAGTTGACTATGCAGCAGAAGGACTGCTAGGTCATGCTTGCACTCTTTTTACATTTTTGATAACCCCCATACTGATTTACATAACTGCTACAAAAATTTATGTTCTAACCAACAGAACCCAACAGTCCTGTTTTCTCCACAACCTCAACACATGCCTCTTCTGCCATTTGGTAGTCCCTGTCCTAGCAGGTATGGGTGTGTGGGTGACAGCTCTTCACTGATTTGTGTTTCCCAGAAGCTGAGTGAGGCTGAACTCGCCTTGATATACCCGAGGCCATTTTCGTGTCTTCTTTCAAAAATGCCTATACAGCGCTTCTGCACACATTTTTAAACTGTATTATGTTTTGTTTGCTATTGAGCTGTCTGGGATACTACACTATCACTTTGGATATTGATCCATTACAAGGGGGTTTGCAAATATCTTTCTTGCAATCTGTTTTTTATTATTGTTTTTATTAAAGAGCAAATAGCAATGAGACAGTTTCAAGACATTGTAAAATGTTTTTGTAATGGTTTGGTGTCATACAAGGTGCATACATGATATACTTACAGGCATTATTATAGCAGATGTCTCTAATTAGTGAATGAAGAGTGCAGCTATGTACCTATCTTATTTCTCTACAGATGATTTATATAACAGGTTCAACAACTGACACCCTCTACCTTGTTGTCTCCCCAGTGTCTGTCCATAGTACTAGAAGCCAACATAATATCTTGTCCAACCACGGGTGGATCACATTTCCTGTTTGTTTTAAGAAAACAAACAGGAAAAGACTGTCTGTCTTTTCTTGTCTCTGTATGTGGATAAATAGGTTTCCCAACATGTATTATTGAAGAGATTATCCTTTCCTTATTATGTCCTTCTGGTAGGCTGGTTGAAAATTACTTTATGATATGCTTGAGATTATTTCTAGATTCTCTATCATATTTTACTTATCTGTTTACTTTTTATAGCATTACCTTTGATTACTATTGGTTAATATTACTTTGAAGTATTTTTGAAAATAAGAAGAACAGTGCCTTCAGCTTTGGTTTTTAACATTTATTTATTTTTGTATTTTAGGGAAGGTTCTACAGGGTGTTCAGTGTCTCACTGCTAGATAGGACTCATAGTGATCCACCCGTGTACAGCCTCCCAAGAGCTGAGATTACAGGCGTGAGCCACCACATCCCGACTTTTTTTTCTCTAAACATCATTCTATTGCCTTTTGTGATTCCATCCAAATTTCAGAATATTTCTTACATTTTTGTGATAAATGTCATTGGAATCTTGTATGCAATCCTGCCAAATCCATTTGATGTGTATGGGTATTTTCACAGTATTTATTTTTCTGTTCTATGAACATTTCCATTCATTTATATCTTTTAAAATTTCTTTTGTTCATGTTTTATAATTTTCAGTAGGATAATAATCATAAATCTCCACCAGAGAAAAGCCCAGGATAAGATAGCTTCATGGGCAAACATGAGCAAATATTCAAAGAATTAAGACCAACAAGCTCTCATAAATGTTCTCAAAAAAGGAAAATTAAACATTTTCAAATTCATCTCATGAGCTCAGCCTCACCCTGACACCAAAGCCAAAGATGTCAAAAGTAAAGCAGACAGATGACTCTGGTGAATATAGGTGAAAAAATTCTCCAAAAACTTAGCTGCAAACTGAATTCAGTAACATGACCAAATTATGCATCATAAGCAGTTGGAATTTATCCCTGGAATGCAAAGTTGGTTAAAATACACAACTCAATCAACATTTTCATTCTTAACAGGATGAAAATAAAAACTACAAGCATTTTAGAGTGGTAGCATTCATATAGTTTCTATTCCTAATCTTATAATCATTGTATTTTAATGTTAATTACATCAGTCATCTCTTACTGTCTTTACTAATAAATTCAGCTTTATTATAGATTGGTAAGTGTAAGAAAAAGTGTAGTGTATACAGGGCTCAGATTCATCTGAAATTTCAGGCATTGCCTAGGAGTCTTGGAAGTTGTCTTTCATAATTAAAAGAAAGTGCTATTGGTGCTATAAGTACATTAAATTGAGTTAGACATGTATTTCATGTAGAAATGTTTCTCTTCTAATTTCACTCTAGGAAGTTCAGAGTATTTATGTCTAGTATGAGTTACATGTTAATTTGTCAGTTGCAAACAGTGAATCTAAAATTGTGTCCTTTTGCTGTTGGAAAACTTTGGAATCACTGAAGACATGCCCTGCCAGTTCTCCTGCCTCCAGTGAACTCCCCGAAACCTGTAAGTTATTGAAATCCAAAATCCCAATGGGTGTATTTTTAAGAAAAATCCTTTGTTCCAGAAATATTTTTGAAGGTTTGTTCTATACTGTTATTTTATTACTTGACACTTTAAGTAGTTGATTATTTTAACTGTCGTTGCATTAACTCTTATCACTCCTATCAAAATTTGACTTTGTTATGACATCTAATGCAGGGTCTGATATCTTGGAAACACTAAAACCTGCAAAGTGAGAAAACTGAATAAAATATTACTAATGACTATTTCTAAACTATTGGATTTTCTAGTGTACTCATACTTAATTAACATATTTCACATGTGCACATTGTGTCAGGAGAGGGTAAAAGGACAAAAACTGATAAAAAAAAAAAAAGCCTTATCTACCATGGTTATGTGATAAAAAGAAGAAAAATTAACAGTAGCAAGAAAAAAATTCTATAAGAGCACTGAAAAGAAAGAATGATTTTTGCTCGCAATATTTCATGGAAAAAATATCATTTATTCAGTATTGTTTCAAATATCCTTATGAATGCCAGTGATACGACACGATCCGCACCTGGGCAGGGACTGAAGCAGATCGAGCGCCACCTGCAGGGCTCTCTTAAGGTAATCAGGAAGTGGATAAATAAAGCAGCAGTCGTGAATGGAGGCCCAGAAGAGCAGGCCCATGGCTAAACTATATTTTCCTGAACTGTATCACGATATTCAGAAATATTATCCTGACTTATAAAGTGAAAGAAGAAAGTGATTAGAAACACGGACCAGATGAAAGAATACCTTGTACATCACAGTAAAGACTCAGGCTTTGTGGTTAAGTCACTGTGTTTTATCTTTGTGATATATCATTTCTAGCATTAAAGTTGATTCCAAAATATCAACCCATGTGTGTCACACAAGATGTGTTTTCACTGTTTCTCTTGCTACGAGTTTCTAAAAGTGACCAATATATCTTAATTTTCTTACCTGTCCACTGTGGGCATTCCATAAATGGCTGCTTGAACATGAATTATTTTGGAATAAAAAATATTTAATGCAATGAAACCACTTCCTGAAGAGTGGTTTTCAAAATAAGGAGATATTGCCAATATTAAAATATGCCTTTTTTTGTCTAAACCAGTTTTTACTGCAGATACAACCTTAATTGCAAACATAATTGCTACCTATAATTCGAGAGCTAGCAGTGAATAAAAATTAGCATGAACAATAAACAATGAATAGTTTGTTGGTATTAAACAGTCTCATCTTAATAAAAAACTTGGTGGCATTTTTAATGATTTTAAGAAAATCATTCTGTATTCCTTTCCCTACTGTAGGTGTTTCAAAATAGAGATTTCTAACATCAGGATATTATCAAATAATCTGAATGACATAGCTTTCTTTGTAATGGTCTAAAAAATTTTAAGCAATAAGCTTTCATTTGATTTAAAAATCAGGCCCAGGTGATACCGCACTTTGAACTGCATCTCCTCGGCTGTGTGTGGTGCTCGAAACTTGACCCAGCCACTAGTTGGATTACTGGGTGCTACTGCAGTCCACAGGGTGTGAATGTGGCAAGTGTGCACAGCACAGGTGCACAGTGCTCACGCTCACCAGAGTCAGCCGATTGCTCATAGGGGATTCCCCACCTGGCTGAGATGTGCTTTCCCAGGGGTACAGGAAAAAGGTCTCCTTTGCCTATCTTTTTTATATATATCTTAGGGAAGGGTCTACAGGGTGCTCAGGGTCTTACTATAAATTGGACTTATAGTGATCTGCCTGTTTACAGCCTCCCAAGAGCTGGGATTACAGGTGCGCACCACCACACCCAGGCTCAATTTTCATCTCAGCATGCCAGGGACAGGGATGGCACAGCAGGCCCAAGGATCAAACTCCAGCCCCTGCGCTTGTTTGCAGGTGCTTTATTCCACTGAGATATTTGACCAGCCCTGGTCCTCCTTTTCCTAATGAACAGTCAGGAGAAGCCTAAACCATATTTTCATTTTGCGGCCTCCCACCCCACTACACTGGCCCATGGGAGAGAAGAACACAGAGCCTATGAACAGAACAGTGGAGCAGGGCTCATCATAGTCCAGAGTCCTCAGTGATTTCCCCTCAGACTTCGATGCTAGCCTAATTCTGGGCCTCTGACGTGTACTCTGCTCTTGGTCTGAGAAAGTCAGATTTATCTTTACAGATACTGAAAGTGAGAACTCTATCCTGCTTACAGTGTCTGCAATTCAAAGAGAGTCTTGTGATGGTCTAGCTCAGGGTTCTCCACCTGACTTTGCCTTATCCCACTGGAGAATGTAACTGCATTTTACTGGCATCATCCAGGAGACAGCGAGGGACTTTGTCCAGGAAAGCACAGGGAGGGAACTCCATCTAGATGTGAGAAAACTGAGGCACAGAACCCTTCAGAGATTCGTTCTAGAAGCACAGTTGGTGACTGTCTTAGTCCTAGCACCTGTAAACCTTACCTTCTTAAATGACCTTATTATACTCCACTGCACCCTCATTAAATCTATATTTTCTCCCCTCCCCTTTAATCCTTCCCTCCCTTTATTTTTCCTTCCCTTTTTTCTTTCTTTTGTGATACTGAACATTTAGTCCAAGGACTTGCACAAGCTACGTAAGTGCTCTCCTGTTAGAATGAAGAAGGTGGAGTCTGGCCAAGTGCACAAAGACATTGCAGCATGCTGGCAGCTGGGGCAAGGAATTCCCAGAATTCTAAGAGCACAGTGCATGCAGGAGCTGGCTGGTTGCACCCACACCCAACTGCCCTAGCCCAAGAAGAGACAACCGAAGTACCACACCCAGAACAGGAGATGACATGTGGGGACACCACCAATAAGACCACGTAAAAAAGGGATACTGCTGAGCTACAAATTAGACATGATTGTCTCCAAGTAATGATGGGCTTTGCTCACTAGCCGTGCATTCTCAGCTCAATGTCATAGACTCTGCAGGGCTCTGTTGGAATCGGCACTCTCTGAGTCTGCCTCCTCTTGGACCTGAACCTTTGTTCAGTGGGTGATTTGGACTTAGTTTGACCCCATATTCAAATGAGTGACCAAGATTGCTTTGTATGTTCCTGACAGAATAAGGACTTGGTGTGTAGATAAATCACATATCTGAGAGACAGTATTGGTCTTTGTTGATCTGTTCATGTTCCTTGTTCTGCTATAAGATGACCGCTACAGTTATATCCACAGACCTAAGTCTACATTTTGGGTAGAATATTTCTGTGCCTTGCTAAAAGGAGAAAGAAAGTGAGAACACAAAGGGTAACTGAAGGAGAGAAGAAAGAAAAACAAGAAGGAAAGAAAAAGGAAGGAAGACAATATAACTCAATACAATGGAAAAAACTTAGAGACCCAGAATAGCCTGGGAGCAGAATGCAAATTGCATATTGTTTAACTTATGTCCTCCTGTGATTAGGCTCTCAATCAAGCTGGGCGTGGCTGGTAGAAGATAAACCAAAATAGAATTTCTCTTCAGAATCTTATCTCATGCTGATATTGTAGACAAGAATGGTTTGTATTAGAGTGGGCCCTTCTTTCATATAGAACATATAAAGAATTTTAAAATATCAAGCAGGTAAAATTAAAAGATCCAATCCAAATATGGACATCTGAGTTGAATATATACTTCATAAACGAAGAGATACAAGTGGTAGA
Organism: Ctenomys sociabilis; assembly: GCA_004027165.1. Lineage (NCBI taxonomy): Eukaryota > Metazoa > Chordata > Mammalia > Rodentia > Ctenomyidae > Ctenomys > Ctenomys sociabilis. Next base: position 11,579 of record PVKA01000018.1, on the reverse strand, counting down.
TACATGTATGAAAAAATGTTCAATATCATTGGTCACTCAAGAGATACAAATTAAAATAAGACTGAGATCCCATCTTAAGCCGGAAAGAATGGCTGTCATCAACAAGTCAACCAATAACAAATGCTGGAGAGGGTGTGGGGGAAAGGAACCCTTCTCCACTGTTGGTGGGAGTGTAGGCTGGTATAATCATTATGAAAATTAGTATAGAAATTCCTCAAAAAGCTAGGATTGGGCTGGCCAGACAGCACAGCAGACCACAGTCCCTGCTTAGACAGGCCCAGTGACCAGGATTTGATTCCAAGTGTACTGGCATGGCCCCACCCCTGAGGCATGGAAAGACAGATTGAGATTGAGCATGGTGGTGTGTGCCTGTAATCCCAGCCCTTAAGAGGCTGAGGACAGGAGGCAATATGAGTCTAATCTGTGTAGTGAGACCCTGTAGACCCTGTACTAAATACATTAAAACAAAAAAGCTAGGATTGGAGGTCCCATTCAAGCCAGGTAGTCCTCTCCTAAGTATTTTCCAAACAGAAATGAAATCATCAAATCACAGCAATATATGTGCACCCATGTTTATAGCAACGCAATTTGTTATAGCTGAATCTTAGGTACAACCCAAATGCCCATCAATTGAGGAATGAATAAAAAGATATGGTATTTTTGCACCACGTAGTATTATTAATCTATAAAAAGATAAATTCAAAGCTTTTGTAGCTAAACAGATGCAGTTAGAGACTATGTTGGTAAGTGAAATAAATCAGTGCCCTATGTGCAAGCATCATATTATCTGTCTAGTGTGAGAGCCTGGAAGAGTAACGAAAATGTAAAGGTAGAACAAGTACTATCAAAGGGAAAGAAACTGTTGAATGGGAAAGAAAAAATGGGATTAAGGAAAAGGACAAATGAAAGAAGGGAAAAAGATATATTTAGATATCTATGTAGAATAGTTTGCATAATTGCATTGTTGATTTCTGCTGGTCTTTTGATAAGAACAATGCCTGAAGCTTTTTTTCAACTCTGATTTGCTTTTTCCTCCTCCTTTGAATTGCCTATAACTTGTTATTGTTGTGTTTTGTTTTATTTGAATGAATCTTACATGTTTATGTCTGGTAGTCTGAACAGCTAATTTGAAGACAGAATCATGTAATACAGCAATTGTTGAATTCCTATTACTTTGTTTAGTGAAATATCATATTATTTCTAATGTTGCTTTTCTCTATCACTATTTTATATTCTCTAAAAACAAATAGATAGGCAGACAGACAGACAGACAGACAGACAGACAGATAAGTAGATAGATTGGGTACTTATCTGTGTCCCCGTATTGGCTCTGTCTTCCACATAGTAACAATCCAATAGAGCATCAACAAGACAACATCACATGAAAATCCTGCCCTTATAATGCGACTGGTGGGATTTCAAGGCCAGGATTTCCTAACAAAGAGAACAGTGGACACTGGCTGTGGTGTGGAGTTATCAAAGAGAGTTCTCTTGGAAGGTGGGAGGACTCTAGAGGAATTCTATGGGCTCAGGAACTGAACAGGACATCGCAGGGACTTCTGCTCAGCTTTGCATCAAGAAAGAGGACCTCGCCTGTCATTTCTGCTTACAGCAGGGGAAAGGAAAGGAGTCTTTTTCTGATAGAAGAGACAAATATATATTATCTTGAAATATATGTTTTAAGGAAATACTTGAAACAATTTTATTTTGAGGGTGTGCATAAGGTGTGCTTTCTAAACTAATTGTGTCTTCAGTTGATTTAGTTTATTCCAAGCCTATCCAAATACTACAATTAATGCTTCAATATAAAATGTATTTTTGACATTGTCCAAAGTAGTTTACTTGCACTTTTATCGTATTTTTTTCTTTTTGGAAGGGTGGGGAGCAGGGTCTGTCTGGCCTCCCTTTTCCTTGCTGATAAAAGCATTGCCTTCTCTGCATGAGCTTCCCTACCTCCTGCCATCCTGTCTGCCAGGACTCCTGCTAGCGTCTGACACATCTCCTCCTGGACCCTGCACCTAATCTGGTCCCCATCCCCTCCACCCTGTTCTGTGAGGCCAACACAAGGATATATTCAGAACTCAACCCAGAGCTGAGGGAGTCTTTTCCAATGACAGGAATTTTAAACAAGAGTACATAAGGGCATGGAGGAGAACAGAGTGGAAACATTGTTAGGCCAGAAGCAAAGAAGTGGTCCCTGCTGCCGTGGCTGAGCTCTCCAGAGCTGCCCTGGTGCTTGGCTTTCCAGTGCCTAATGGTTTCTTTTTCTTTTGATCCTCTGAGTCCCTATAGATTATGATTAAACCTCCTCTTACAGCTTAATTTACATCATAAATTTTAAACAGAGGAACAATGTGACATATGTAATCTTGTAGGATTAGAAAGATTAAAGTGAAATACTTACTGTGATTTTAAATAAACTACATTTAATCAGAGTTTCATTGTTTGTGTAGATGTTCAGTAGATGTATATAGTTTTTTCATGTGGATGCTCTAGTCTTATTCCTTTACCAAAAATCTCCACCAGGGTGGCAATGGCAGCACTGCCTTTGGCCACTGTGAGGAAACACTGATAGCCACAGTGAGTGTGTCAGTTGGAATCTAGTGTACAAGTCTGATTGTCCTTCCTGTTGGATTCCGGGATTGCGAGGATATTCTTCAGATGGGATTGCCCACACTTCTCAGGTTTCCTCCACTGCTTTAATGCCCTCCACACAACATTTGTTCTTTAGCACTCTGCATTTAACATTCCAGTCTTTTCATTCCTCCCAGCTCACCCAAAAATCCCACTTGGTTTAAGACAGCCCAGCCCCAAGAGTGAAACAACAAGAATGTTGTCTAATTCTTCTATTTCTGTTACTGTTGCTTAGCAGCTATGTCTCTGATTATGATTCTCCAACCTAAGGTGAATGCTGGACAAATTATAACCATTAATAAATTAGTAGGTAGGAAGCATAATTTTGTCCTTTATAAAATAATGTGTTGACATCACTATGCAGGAAGACTCACTTAAACAAGGACAGTTATAGAGGGCTGAGTTTAAGGAATGTTCCTACTTCTCTTAACTTTCAGAAAAGATACATTGGGTTTTTCTTTGTACCCACTACATGAGGATAATATTTCTGATAATAGCAAACTTCTATTTCTGATAGAAAAGTTCTAACTGGAAGTAATATTTCTGATAATAGCAAAATAAGAAATAGCAAAGATTCTGATAGAGATATAATGTGAAACACGGCAACTTCACATCCGATGGGTTCTAAATATTAAAGATGCACACTATTGTAGTTGGTGCGTATTTGTCCCCACAAAGCCTCATGCAGTCATTGATGTGCAGTTCTGCCGTTTGTGATTATTTCATAATCCAAGGTTGGGTCTGCGGGTCTGAATACCGCTGGGATCATGGGTGTGGGCGCTACACCCAGCCTGGGGCAGATTGCCTAAGTCAGCACAGGGGACCCAGACGTGCTCCCTGCCTCCATTGTTGCTGTTACTCCTCCCTTCTGCTCTCTCTGCCCTGTGCCACTCTGTCTGGGATCCAGGTGAGAATGGACTGAAGCCTCCAGCAACTGTAAGCTAAACAAACCCTTCCTTCCTTCATCTGGAGTCTCGGGTATTTGTCCCAGCAACAAAAGAATAACTGAGACACACGCTCACCAGAATAGTGGCATGCAAAATGGCTTTCATTTCATGAAAGCTTTCTATGCTCCAAGTTGCAGCAGTCACTGATCCTTTACAGGCTTCATAATATTGAAGTTTCCAAAATGTGGCAAGTTGGCCTCCTACAGCACACAGCCTTTTCAGATTAGCTTCTTTCGCCTGGGAATATCCATTACAGTTCTGCCATGTCATTTCATGACTAGGTTTTGAGGGTTAAATATTACTCCTTTGTTTGGAAGTACTGACATCTGTGTGTTCATTCTCCTCCAGAAGGATGTCAAGCTTAGCCAGGCATAATGATGTACCTCTGTAATCTAGTGCTCTTGGAAGCTGAGGCAGGAGGATGACAAGTTCGAGCCCAGCCTGGGAAACTTACTAAGTGGTATTGTGTTTCAAAAACAAAACAAAACAGGTCAGAATTTCAGCTCAGTGTGAAAGACTTGTGTTCAGTTCTTATTACTGCCATTACTACCATTCATACTATGGTCTTGGGGAATCATGAATAAAGCTGCTATAAACATCCACACTCAGGGCTGGGGAGATGGCTCAGTGGAATAAATGCTTCCTTGGCAAGTGCAAGGGCCTGAGTTCAATTTCTGGTTCAAAAAAAAAAAAATCCACACTCAGGTAAATGTTAGTTTCTAATTTATCTGGGTAAATTTCATAAGTGTGACTTCTGAAACATACAGTAAATGTCTATTCAGTTTTGGAGAAAATGACTCCTCATCTTCCGAAGTAGCTGTACATTTGCACCGCAGGGAGCTAGGAATGTCTGTTCCTGTTGAGCTGCGCCCTTGCCTTCATCTGTTGTAGTGAATGTTTTGAAATTTAGTTATTGTCATACACGTGCGGTGATAACTCATAATTATTTTTGCTTCCATCCTCTAACCATAAATTAACTACTAAGTTGAAGGGTGGGCTGCTAGCAGCATGTGCTGGGAACATCTGTTCTCAGGGTTACTTGCTATCAGCATGTCTTCTTGGGTGAAGGAGCCACTCCGATCTTTGGTCCACTTTTAACAATCATTTGATCACCTTCTTATTGTTGCATTTTAAGAATTCAGACATGTTGGTGGAAACGTTCTCATTATTACTGGAAATGCCACCCAGTGCCTTCTTGCTACTGCTATATCACATATATTGTAGCTATTATAATTGCCACATAGTTCTTGGGTGTCATCTTCCTGCCCCCTTTCTCTCTCTCCCTCTGCCCCTAAGTCCCCATCTCTCCCTTCCTCTGTCCCTCTCTCCTCTCTTTCTCTCCTTTCCTCCCTCCCCACCGCTCTTGTCATCTCTCTCTTTTTCCCTCAAGTGCTAAGATTTTTTCCTCAGCTATGTCCAGTTTACTAATAGACTCATAAAAGTAGTCTTCATTGTTTTAGTTCTGTATTTCTATATTTCTTTTATCCTTAACACATTAACCATCTGTTCTTGCTCACCACCTACTTTTTTCCTATAAGCCTATTATGATAGCTTTAAAAAAAAACTCTCTCTGATAATACAAACAGCCTTCATGTATTTAAGCTGGTTCTAATATTTCCCCTTTCTTTTCTAACTACTATTTTGTGTTTCAAAGAATGCTTTGTAATTTTTGTTGAAAGCAGGATGTGCTATAAAAGAACTCTCTAAATATACCTTCAGCATTATTATGACAAGATATAGAAGGCATTCAATAGTCTGTGATTAGGTCCCTGTCTTTGTAGGACTCCATCCCTGGACTATGAACTTTACAAGTGTGAATCAATTTTCTCTACACTTGGTTGGGAGAGGATGGCTAGACAAGGACTTCGGCATCTCTTTTCTGCCAACTCTATTAGGCTTTGATACAAACTCCAGTAAGTTAGACTCTGATAAAATTGTCTATAGCACATGCCTTATGATGAAGAACAAATGACCCAGTGTGTTGTAAAACGGTTACATTATTTCCTTCCTGTGCTGAAGGCAGAAAGTGATTTTTCTCTAGTGCTTGCAGATGAGGCCAGGGTGGAGCTCTGGATACAGGACTCACAAATGGGAAGGATCATCCGAAGACTGGGCTTCCTGAAGTTTTTAATTCTCAGATGTGTTTACAGTGATTGTTTAACACTTTATCAAGAAGATTTCCTACCTCGGCACTGGTTCTCATGGGGAAGTTCAGCTCTAGTAAATTGTTACTCTCTGTACTTATCTTTTTTTTTTTTTTCTTTTGTTTTGTTTTTCAAATTGGTGTTTTGAGACAGTGTCTCACTGTGTAATTCAGGCTACCCTGGAACTCACTGTATAACTTACGCTGGCCTCAACCTCAAAGGTCCTCCATGCCTCTGCCCCACAAGTGCTGAGATTACAGGCATGTGCCTCCACGCCCAGTGCTATACTCAAGGTAAGTGTTTCAAATTTGGGGGAAAAGCAGAAATTTGCCCTGTGAACTCACTTCTCTAAAGGATTTAAGGAAAAAATATTGGTTGTTCAGTATGTTCAGTCTTTGAGTCATTGTTAGAATGAAATAACAAATCCAATTTCTTTTTTATCCAACTGAAGATCAAAAACAGTTTTCAAGTTATTATAATGTATACTAAATTAAACTATCTTTAATATTTGAAATACATGTATTATTAGTATAATTTGCTTTTATAAGTATCATCAAAATTATTCTTTAAAATAGATTTTATATATAAATATATATTTATATATACTCAAGAAATACACTATTTCAAAAACAGTTCTACCTACAATAAACTACTTCTAATATCTAATACCTGGAATTAGTAGAAGCCCATTTCAGGAACCAACTTGTCACTTTGGCAGCAATTCTGCAGCCAGTGGACTTGCTAGTGAAATTTTGTGTATATCCTAATAAATAGTTCCCACAATTTAAGCCAAGAGAATTTCATATATTTATAGCTATCATTTCCTTTTCTGAGCAAAATCATACACTTCCATGCTTTATCATTTTTAGCAAAAATCAAAAAAAAAATTTGATCTAACAAATAAATAAATTTCTTTAGACAAAAAGCAGAGTTGTCTTCTCAAGAAATTCTTTGACATCTTGAAGGCAATAATGATAATGGCTCCTGGTTGCTCGTCCAGCAGGGGGCCAAGTGCCTCCATGGTGCCCTGCTTGTTTTATTTCTTTGAAACTTTGCAACAGCCTTACGAGGAAAATGGACTTTAAAAGAACATTAAACACAAAGCAGCTGGAAAGGTAGATGTGTTAAGTTATAGCAGAGCTGTTTTTCTCATTGCCATGGATTCATGATGGGTTCAGCAGTCTTTGTCTTCCTTCCTACTGCTTATTTGTCACCCCTGATAATTGTTCTACTCTTCATTTCAGATCCTCAGCATGATACAGGTCTGAAATAGTCCCAGCTACTGCTTAGTGGCGACTGTGCTCTCAGCCATGTTCTAAGTACTTTGTTCTTCCTGCTTTGTAGGCAGAGAGCAGTGCGATTGTGGATGTGACTTATTAAAGGTCTAAAAAGAAAGCTGTTATGTTCTATACTGTCTCCCAATGACTCACACACTGACACCTTCATGTCAGCACCTCAAAATGTGGCTGCACTGCAGGAGCTGCTAAAAGAGGCAAGTAGGGTACAACAGGGTCATCAGGCTGGGCCCTTCCCCATAAGAGGAGGATATTTACACACACCAAGTGCTGGAGTAAAGGCTGTGTGGAAGGTGAAGATGGCCATCTACAAGTCAAGGAGAGAAGGATTATGGGAAAGCAACCTAGCCAAAGACTCGACCTCTTACATTGGTAGAAGGTTGATTCTGATCTCTATGCAATCCAGTTTGTAGCAATTATTTATTTATTTATTTATTTATTTATTTATTTATTTATTTATTTATTTATTTTGCAGAACTGGGGATTGAACGCAGGTCCTAGTGAAGCGCTTATTCCATTGAGCCATCTCCCCAGCCCAGTTTGTAGCAATTCGTTATGGCAGCCTTAGCAAAGAAATGTAGAGGTTGATGAAAAATATTTGCAAGTTTAAAGTTTAGGGTAAATTATGGAAAAAATTTATCCTTCAATCTGCATGCCTCCTATGGATCACAGGTTATATCTAAATAGCCTGAATTGTTATATACTTATATTCTGTCTTCAGTTCTTACATCCTACATAGGGAAAGATATAAATCTAGGACATTACTTATTTTTTTAACTCATGAGAATGCCAAGTGTTTTAATGCTTAAATCCAATTTAAAAGTGCCTTATAGGTCAAAGTTAATGGATTTGTAACAATTGATTATTTCATAAAAAGGTAGAGGGGAGCAAACAATAATTGATGAGAATCAAATGCAAGAAATTAAGAATTTAATGAATGGGAAATGCTTAATGAGACGACATGAGATGAAAGCTGTTGTCTTATTTGCTTCTCGAAACATCAATGCTTCTACAGATTAAATTGAACTTGGAGAAAGTATTCTTCTTTTCTTTGCACTGAGAGGATTCATTATTACAGTGCAAGACCACTGACATCCATCACATCTGGATCACAAGGAGACTTTCCAGAGTTACTTTGAAACTTTGTTTCACGGTGCTTTATTTCTTTGGAAAGTAAGATAATTAACTTTTATCTGCTTTTTACTTGTGCAGTCTTTAAAAGAGCAGAGACTATTTCACCTGTGACACTTTCCATTTAACTATAATCACCTCAAGTACAGACTGAGAGAGTTTCCCAACACCCTCACTTCATAGGTAATTATAGGAGTCCTATCTATATTACTTATAATGTACTTGGGAGAAATTTGAGAATTTGTATAATTATTGACTCATGTCATACCAGTAAAGTGTCATTTTTTTTCTTTAAGAAGCAAAAAACAAGAATATTAAATTGTTTTTTAAAAATAAAAGTCTGCCTTGCTAGTTCCACCCCCAGGGCACGCTGAGATGGCAACTGAGACTGGGTATGGGGGTGTGTGCCTCAATCCCTGGGAGGGTAAACAGGCAGATCACTACAAGCCCGATCTAGCAGTGAGACTCTGAACACCCTGCAGACCCTTCCATAAAATAAAATAAAAATAAAAGAACTCAAAAAACAAATCAAAGTTTCAAGTTTATTAAAACATCGCAATAAAATTTTTTTTTTAAAAAAGCGACATCTCAGGGGCAGGGGAGATAGCTCAGTAGAATAAGCACATCTCTGGCAAGCACAAGGGTCTGAGTTCAATCTCTGGATACACCAAAAAAAAAAAAAAAAAAAAAAAAAAAAAAAAAAAAAAAAAAAAAAAAAAAAAAAAAAAAAAAAAAAAAGACATTTCATTTCCAGCCAGCAAATAAAGAGAATTACTCAGGGCAATGACAACAGTGGTACAGGTGATGAGAGCTGGAGCGTTTGTTGAGTATTTACTTGGATTCAAGCCGTAAACTAACAGCTTCTTTGAGGCTTTATGTGGAGAACATGGGGAAGCTCCCACTACATAGCGTAGAATATGTGCAGTGTCTCACAATCGTTTCCTCATGATGACGTTTACTTTCATGAGTAGAACCAGTAGCTGACAGAAGACAGTAAGGAAATTTTAATTTATTTACAGTAGTGGGAAATGCACTCAGGGTCTTACCCCTCTCTTCTATCTCTGTCTCTCTGTCTTCTCTGTCTCTCTCTGTCTCCGTTTCTCTCTCTCTCTCTCTCTCTCTCTCTCTCTGTTTCTCTTGGAGAGTGTCTCACTACATCACGGAGTAGACCATTTTGGGCTCTAGATATGTGCCACCATGCCTGGTTTGGAAAACGATATTTTAAGCTCACATTTGTTCTTACAGTTAACATTGGCTTTAAATTCACTAATTGCTATTCACTATTACTCTGCAGTTCTTTTTGTTTTGTTTTGTTATTTTCTTTTTTGACACTGGGAATCGAACTCAGGACCTTACACTTGCCAGGCAGGTACTGTGCCACTGAGCTAAATCTCTAGCCCTATACACTTAATACTCTGTGGGTGCTGGTGAAAATGCTGTATTAGCCTATTCTGTGTCCTTATTAACACATAGAAAAGCTCAAAACAAGTATATATGAATTATCAGAGTAGCAGAATTCATGAAAACATTACTTAGCATAAAAAGGCAATTGTTTTGGACACAGATCTGTAGGTTGGTTAGTTAGACTGGACCCAGGTGCATAGGCTTCTGGCCTTGGCTTGGTTGATTTATACCGCAGCAGTCTAATGTGGCTATGTAGGAGGGCTGGCTTTCACGCATCCAGGGCTCCTACTGGGCCTCCATGGGTGCTCCTGTGTTTCTGGGACTAACTCGGGCTTGTCGATGTGGGGCTTGCAGGGTTCTAAGAGGCAGCAGGGAAGCACAAAGGACTCTTGTGACCTCTGAACCCAGCTGGCCCACGTGCACACTCCATGGGCCCAGGCAAGTCACATGTGTGGCCAGATGAGCTAGCATTAGTCTTAAGTTGGTCGCTTCAGTTTATTGGGCAAGATTTATCACACGTAAGTATTAAAATGTTAAATCAATCCATTGCTCCTTTATAGATTCTGGATTGCTATTCTAACTTAGTTGACGATTATTCCCTTAAAAGAAAAAAATTTAAAAATAAAATTGTACCTTGAAAATCTTGAAGAAAAAAATGGAAACAAAGCTTTTGTAAATAAGGAGAAGGGGAAGTGGGATTGAAGGGAGTGGAGGGGAATGGGGAAAAATTCAAAATATATCATGCACAGATACAAATTATGTATGGCGAGTGTAAACATTATGTATACCTAAAATGTACCAATAAAAATTCTTTCTTTGAAAAAAAAAGAGTGAAAAAATGGTTAAAAATTGGCCTCAATATGGAAGAGGATTCCTAAGTCCAAAACAAAGAAAGGCATCCCAAAAACCAAGCTTTGCAGATTTGCACTTTTAAGAAACAAAGCAGGGCCAGTGAAATAGATCAACAGACTAAGTGCCTCTTAGGCAAGTGCAGGGATAGATGTTAAGTCCCTGGCATCACATGCCACACCAGCCCTGCCCCCTGGCATGCTGAGCTGGCCACCAAGACCTGGTGCAGTGGCACATGCCTGTAATCTCAGTGCTGGGGACGCTGAAAACAGGAGGATCACTATGGGTCTGAGCTATATCATGAGACCCTGTACCAAATACAGAAAGAAAGAAAGAAAGAAAGAAAGAAAGAAAGAAAGAAAGAAAGAAAGAAAGAAAGAAAGAAAGAAAGAAAGAAAGAGAAAGAAGGAAGGAAGGAAGGAAGGAAGGAAGGAAGGAAGGAAGGAAGAAAAGCAAGCAGGCATGGGTCACTCTCAGTTCTCAATAGAACTTGCCTTCTATTGTACTAAGCAAACCAAAACAATCAGAATAAAATTTCAGAGTTTCTATGACTTTATCCAACGAATAGCCCATGTCTTCACATCTGCTGTCTCCCCTGATTTTACTTTGAACAAACATTTCCTGCTCCTACACCGTAGAAGCATGATAGAGCAGACCCAGCATCTCTTTCCAGCCTAATATGATGCTCCATTAAATGTTCTTTCAGTTCTCTCCCTTCTGTCTAGAGGTTTCTCATCAGCTCACAAGTGTGCTGTATTGTTCACCTCTAAAACATGTCCTTCTCCATGGCTTTAGATATCACTGTTCCCCTTTATGGGGAAACTCTTCCCAACCACACCTTCTTTGTTTCTCCTTGAAAATCATTTTCTGTTTATTTTTAAACAAAACACTTTAAGAAGCTTTGTAAGGATACAGAAAAAAAGCAAACTCAGAATTTCCTACTCCACTACCCTAACAAACTGTTCTTCTGCAACCCCAGAAATTGTCAACAGAGTGAAAAGACAACCCACAAACTTTGAAAAAATCCTAACTAATAAGCAATCAGACAGAGGTCTACTGTCTAGAATTTATAAAGAACTAAGATATAACAGGGCCCTCAAATTTAAAGACCCAATTCAGAAATGGGCATCTGAGATGAATACACACTTCTCAGAGGACGAAATTAAAGAAGTGAA